>BQKN01065935.1:122205-185468 GCA_022839385.1 Asparagus kiusianus | reverse complement strand
CCCCCCCATAAAAACAGGATTCAGTGAGAAATAGGGTTAGGGTTTTACCTTGAGAGGGATGGGCAAGGGGGAATGAGGAGACTGGGATCTTCTCGAAGCAGGAATTGAGCTTCTCAGATGGGCTCAGCTGAGGCTCCTGGATGTCCCATAGATCCTCAACCCTGTACCCGATCTCTGCTTCTGGGCTCCTAGGGCTTCGAGGGCTCTCCATTCGACCTCTCGATCTCTCGATCTTTTGATCCCACTCGTTAGGTCTTCACACTGGTTCTCGTAGCTGGGAGGAGACCAAATACTCGGAGAGATAAGCACAAACGAACTATTTTAATGCAATTCTTAACGCAATGTGTAGTAATAGAATTTCTTTTTTTTTTTTAATTTTACCTCGGACCCTTGAATCTTTAATGATATGAGATTAGCTCCTCAAATCATTGGATATTAGGTCCCCAATTCTTATCATTTCTTCGAGAATACGAGTACGTGCCGGTGCGAGCTACGGGGAAAAGTTATGTAAACTTTCGAACTTATCATCAGGAGCGTACCTAATATGATGATGACGAGGTTGAAAACTTGAATCAGCTTTAGAGTTTATCTATCTAAAACTATATCTATCTATATGTGTACTACTTATACAGCAGAACACCCATTTCAAAACTTTTGATTTACTTTTTTATCCTCTCAATTTCTTATAACTCACAATTATACCATTATTTATAAAATTAAGATCCATAACCTTTTTCATTAACTATGCACCTCTTCATTTTCTCAAAATTCGCTAGAATACATTAATACTTTATCATGATAATAACATAAATATTTATAATTTACTACAAAGAATTTTTTATTATATAAAGTATTAAAATTATTTATTTAATAAGTTATCGTACATAATTATAATTATTAAAAATAATATAAATAGGGATTGATTCTTTTTGTCGTAAAGAATATTACCTTGTCTGATAATTAATATCGTCTTGGCAATAAAAATTTAGAACTCATAAATTAAAAATGCCTTTACTTAGAAAAATTCCTTTATATAAAACTATTGGATCCTTGAAATTTATGAGGCATATACTTTTCTCTTTATTTTTCCCAAAATATTTGGTCAATCACTAGAATATATTAAAAACTTATACTGATAATAACATTTGTATATATATTATAAATTATTATAAGGAATTACTAATTGTAATGAAATAGTGTTTAATAAATTTTTGTACATAATTATAATTATTAATAATACTATACATAGGAATTGATTCTTTATATTGTAAGAAATATTACCTTGTTCGATATTATAATATCGTCTGAATAATAAAAATTGGATATTATAAATTAAAAATACTTTTCTTTAGGAAAATTGCTTTTATAAAAATATTGCATCCCTGGAATTTAAGAGACGTGCACTTTTTTGTAAAGTAAATGTCTTATAAATCTCAAGGATCCAATATTTTTATGTAAAGTAATTTTCCTAAAAAAATATTTTTAATTTATAACGTCCAATTTTTATTACTTGGACGATGCTAATTATTGAACAAGGTAATATTGTTTACAACAAAAAAGTTATATAATATTAAGAATTATTAACATTATTTAATTAACTAGTATAGTGCACGTGCGTTGCATGTTATTGGATTAATTTTATGTTTATCTTTTTTTTATAATAAGTTTGGTATTAGATGCAATTTGAGGATTTTTGCTATCTTTTTATCATTAAAATCCTAGAGTAAATATAATCTTTTATGAGGTTTATTTGTGATATTTCAAGGTCCTTTATGTAAATTTTATAGCATATCTATAAAATTATGAAGTTTCAGGGTTGTTTTGCAAATTTAAAGGTTTACTCTATAATTTTTCTAAATTTTTAGTTTTATGAAAGCAGAGCTTTCGAATAAAACTTATGGAATACCTGAAAGACATTATTCAATTTGTAAACCTAAAAAGCATAATTCTATTTGTTTTATAATTTAACATAATGTATGACGTTTATAGTTTAGCACATGCTGGGGTTTTTTATTCACAAATTTGTAACATAGTTATACCATTAGGAAGAATAAATAACATACTGATTGTAAAATAATAATTTAAATATTTTGTATTAATATGAAAAATTTTGTGTTCTATGACAACTAAGTAAATACTCTATCAGAGCTAAAAATTTAACTAAAATCTATATAATCCTCTAAAAAGACTTAATCAAAGCTTCTTCAATTGTTAAAAACAAATATCATAAAAAAAAGTTATGGGGTCTTACAGTAATGTGTGTCATTATTTTGCTCTAACAATATTTTTAAGTTGAACCTACAAATTTCAATTAGACAAAACTTTTTGTGAAGGATGGATTTTACAACTCAGTACATGATTTCTTAAGGAACCATCATGATGGGTATGACCAAAGTATATCCTCAGTTCAAAGTTAATTTCCACAATAGCAGACTGAATATTATTTGACGTTAAAATTTTTAATTTTTTTTCTTCGTTGCGCTAGAAAATATGGACTACTATGTGCATATTATGCTAGTTGTAAAGATCTTTGCATAAACATAGTAAGAGCAGAACCTAAAAATCTTGAAGTCATTTATATAAATACGGGAAACTACTCTTTGTTTCTTCTTCAATTATTCATCTTACTTGATCAGTTGGAATTGAAGTAACTTGATGTGTCATTTCCAGAATTTAGTCTTAAGACCTTGAGCTCTAAATAATACACACATGTCACGAAGCCTCACTCTATATTTATCTTATTTCAAAATCTTACTTTATTAGTGTTAATAATGAAGTAGGAAATTATACTTAAAAGAGATTTCATAGAAAATTTTAAACAAATTAGTTGTGATTTATAGTGGCTAGTAAACAGTTGAAACATTCTCTATGATTATGGTAGTGATCATTAGTGAGAATTAAGAAAGAGAGAGTAGGAGATTAATTTGTTATTGGGAGGTTATAAAAATTAAGTATATTTAGTTTCTACTGAAATTAAAGGATAGTGTTTGTTGGGGTGGGGGTGGGTTTCATTATTGTTAGTGATGGAGATTAATGGATGAAATTAAAGATTAGGAGAGGTTATGAGTGAGAGATTAAATAAAAAATTTATAGGTAATTTAATGGAGAGGTTATGAATATAAAGAGATTATAGGTGAGACATTATTATTATTATTATTATTATGTCCAACTCTTTTTACCCATTTGCATCATCTTAAGTTTTGATAGCACATTACAACTATAACTTCAAAATAAATTATGTATTTATTAATTTAAATAAACTATTTTAAGTAAAACATATTTTATTAAATCATGAATTTCATACTTGATTGGGTTTTATGGTTCTCAAAACAAAAATTAAATCCAAACTTCTAAAATATTGATTGACCAATGAAGATATAAACTATAACAAGCCAAATCAAGGAAAGAGAAATTCTAATGGTAAAATAATAGCTGAAACATTCTTTATAAAAGATAGAGAAAAAACCTTTCACTATAAATCATGATAATCTCATCATGTTATAATAAGAGATAGTAAGTAGTGGTTGGTTGTGTAGAGAATGAAATCCAAATAGGCAAAATCGGGACAAAGAGACGTTCAAGGATTTGAGGAGGTGCAATGGAGATGATGAGGGTTGCATATGATGTATTCATTTTTGTAAGAGATTTGTTGTAATTTATAGTGGTTTAGTAAGAAGATGAATGGTTGTAACGTTTTTTTAATTATGATAGTGATAATTAGTGAGAATTATAAGAGACTAAAATGTTAATGGGAGGATATAAAATATAAAAAACTTAGTCATGGTGAAATTATTTTAGGGGTTATGAATAATAATGCATTTAAGTGGGGGTTTATGTATGTATGAGATATGATTTATGTATGAATGTATGTGTTTTATGTATGCATGTATGTGTTTTAAAGGGCATTTTCGGAAGAAATGTTTTAACATACCAACACACTTTTATAATAGTATATTAGACGTTGTAATAAAATATCTAGATAGCATAAATATTTAATAATATAAATGATTTAATTATATTAATAGTGTTACTTAAAGTAATGATTATATTATTATTTAATAATTATACTCTTACATAAATTGTTCAATAACATAATAATAAGAAAATTTAAATAACTATTAAATGTATGTTAATAATAGGATAAGTACTAATAATAATATAACTTAACTTTTTAATAATAGTGTAATATAATAACTTTATATAATATTTATATATAATTTATTAGATAACATAATATTAAATAAAAGAATATGTCCACGTGCAAAATACGTGCAGCGACTAAAAATGAGAGAAAAGCACCCACCAAATCTCATTCCAATCCCATTTATTCTCTCATGACCCAAGTTGTTGTCGAACCATTTAAATTATTGGACAAAAGTGTTTAACTCTAGAGACCATGTTCAATGTATTGATATTTATTGTTGAGAAGGTTGACATATTTAGGATAAGTGTGATATATAAACCATGTTGAATGTATTAGAACTTATTAGTATAAACCATGAATGCATTTTGTTTGTCAACATGTTGAATGTATTAGAACTTATTAGTATAAACTATGAATGCATTTTGTTTGTCAACATGGCGTCAATTTGATATTCCACGAGTAAATGTCTTAAGGAAAATTTTGGCTAATATTAATTGTACTAGATTTTATGCATGTGCAATGCACGTGGTTAAATACTGTGATTAAGTATATTTGGTTTATTTTCTTACTAAAATTTGTTTCTCCGTTACTCATTAATAATTTTTGCTCACTTTGATTAAGTATTTTTGGTTTATTTTCTTACTAAAATTTGTTCCTCGATTACACTTTGATTATTTATTTATTTGATGTTTGTTTGAATAGGCTACACCCAGTTAAAATTTTTATGGTGATAGTTGAATTGTTAGGAGATAAATATAATCTAAAGCCAATTTAAAATTTTATTTCATTTGGATCGGCATGAAACTGAGCTTGACCTGAGGAAGTATAGTGTTATGAAAGTGAAAACACTTGAAAAAATAACATTATAAAAGGAAGATGAATAATAAAGCCAACGAGTCAAGAGGATTGATTTAAAGTGGGCTAAAATGACAGAAAATAGTTAATAGAAAAATCATAAACTGAAGATTAATGCTAACTCCGGTACACTTTTATATGATAAAAGCATCCACATATGCATATGAAAGCACAAAAAGTAGTTTATGAAAATCCCTTTTAAAGATTCCTAATTTTACTAAAAAAATAAAACTATTCTATAACAATTCACAAAACATTATCTTTTTTTTGGTTTTTTTATTTTATTTTTTATTGAGTCGAGATCAATTATTCTTCATCTTTATCTTTTCCTAGGCAATTCTAGAGTAGTGTCTTCATCGTCTACATCGATTGTGATATGAGACTGGAGCATGTTATCTTTCCTTGAGCCCATTCATCTTTTGTCTTCTCGTCTAAATTCACAAAGAAGTTGAATATATTTCTTATGTTCAATACAAACTTCTAACAATATGGACTTTGATTTTTCCTATTTCAATAAGAATAAATGTTAATTTCATATATATTAATTTTTTTGTGCTTTTAATTTATTACTTAAATAAGGTTAGGAGCTACCTCTTTTTTCTCTACAATGAATTTTTCTGTTGTGCATCCAATAAGAATTTTTGTTGTATCATAATGTTACCTTTGCCCTGTCTGTGTCATTTTCCATAAGGATCTGAACTAAATACATTACATTTTTATTATCAATTTGCTTTAAATTATAATATTAACATTTAATTTTGATATATTTATTTCATGAAGAAGAAATATCACTTAACCTTGGTACTATATCATTGGCGATTCTACATTATTTATCACCTGAACACTTATTATTAACATCTTTATCTACTTTCTTGTTACAGCCTTTACAAAAGTAGAACCACTGCTCAACTCTATTATAAATTGTAGTTATCATTGCCTTAAAGGTGCGATAGTGTGTCTGTATATTTGTAAATTATTCTTAGGTTTTAATTGTATGAATTTTAGAGTAGGTGTGACGCCCCTAGGTTCACACAAGGCTGCAGTCCGAGGTAACACCAGGAATATCAAACTTACCATGCACCACACCGTGCAATAACATGCTTCACCATCATAATTATTATCTCTCTAGTAGAGTCAACAACAGGTGTAGGTATAAAAGCAAGTAAAAGATAATACAAAAGATATATGATAAAATAATAGAGATAAAAATGATATTTCATCATCCAACTTACAAAAATATAAAGTGAATATCTGAAATAACTAGTCTGGAGATCTCAACAAGTCTCAAATACAGAATATCTGATAAAAAAAATAAGGCACACAGCCTTTACAACTTCTAGAACATAACTCTCAAATATCTAAACAAAATGTCTACAGTGGAGCTCCATAAATAAAATAAAACTACAAATGAAAGATGGACGCTAATAAGTATCGCCATCAACCTGCGACTCTCCGTGTCCTGGCTCGTTACCTAAAATGGGAGGGGACAACGAGCGTCAAAGCGCTAGCGAGCAACATCACAATCAACCCCAAGAGAGAGGGCTCATTGCATATAGAAAATATAGTTAATACATATATACATGAAATCATTGATCCTAACAATAAAAGAATTTTAGTATTTAGGAAATTACAACACGAGCATGAGTATGTCAAGCAAAATAATCCAAACAAAGAAACCCTGATGTATATACCTTGTATCTTAAATTGTAAATCCCTAAGTACCAAACCCAAGATCTAATACAGGAACAATAATATAAAGAAGACTAACCCATCTCAGAACTCAAATACCATGTCATGTCAAAACCCACATAAGTGTCATGTCCAGCCTATGTAAGTGTAAGTGTCATACTCAAGGTTTAAACAGGTGTCCAACACATGGACTAAGACTAGGTGTAGTGGATGCCCAACACATGGACTACATCTATAAATTGTCCAACACATGGACTGAATGAGGAATGTCCAACACATGGACTGAATATAATGAATGTCCAACACATGGACTGAATATGATGAATGTCCAACACATGGACTGCACATAATAATTGCCCAACACATGGACTAAATGAAATGTGTAGAATATCGATGAAATATATGAAAAGGATGCGTATACACTAATTTCACACGTGTCTCGGTGTGCAAATCTAAACTCATGTCCGCAAGCCATCTCACATATGAAGATACATAATAAACAATAATTTCTAACGCCAAATATTCGAGGTGACTCCTCATTCACATTAAAGCACACAACAAAAGTAAACATGCACAAACTATACCGGCGATCAACCGAAACAGGCAGAAACCCTTCACAAGTTTCTGTCTGCTTCAAAATAAATCTAGAAGTGACATCATTATTTTCCAAGCATAATATTATTGATATTATGTAATACCCCAACCCTTGAGAGGGTGATGTGATTAGTATTGATAGATTTGATTGGAATACTCATACCACCAAGATGCATCCTCTTTTCGGGAACCCAACTCTTAGAAACTCCAAAGTTAAGCGTGCTTGGCTTGGAGAAATTCTAGGATGGGTGACCCCCTGGGAAGTTTTCCAGGGAGCACGTGAGTGAGGACAAAACGTGCTGAAAAGACATGTGGTGGTTTGTGAGGCCAGTCCATCAGATCTAATAGCGTACCGACTCCGGGATTCCCGGAGCGGGGCGTTACATATTAACATATATGAAACAACATGAAACAAAATATTAGCATGTAAATATATCGTCGAAACCCTAAACATTTATATACACATGTTTAAACATTTTAAAAGCAAAAACTTGTGATTTAATTCATGATTAATAAATTTTAGATCTGAAATTTGTCCAGGTTACTGTTGTAATCAATTAGAAAATTATGATAATGTATTCTAACATCATAAGTTATAAAGATCTATCTTTTGTACACTAAAAAATACGTTTTAGGCTCGAAAAATCTGAATAAAACTTAATAAAACATGCAAAATAAAAGGGTGTAGAGTTAGGTGAGATTTTACTCACCTCAGATGCAGAAAAACTCCTGCCACGTGAAAGAGAACCAATCCCCTTCGCTGCACTGCACAAAACCCGCTCAAAAATCCTCCGAAATCCCTCAAAATCGCCAAAGAAAAGAACTAGGGTTAGAGAGAGGGGAAAAGGGGCTGCTAGGATTTGGAACACAGAAGAAAAGAAGTGTTTTTCGTGTTTAAACATGTATATATATGATAGCAAATCCGAAAAACTACAGCCCAAAACCCGAAATCCGAAACTAGAAAACCCAGTCTGACTAGAAACATATTCTTTGGTATTTTAGCTGTAACTTTTGCTTATGACCTCGGAATAAGGTGATTAAAGATTTTTTGGAAAGCTGCTGAAGATATCTATAACTTTGGTCTTTTATATTTTTCATATTCACAACATATCAATGTATAAAATACAAAATCTCTCCACTGGTCATAAATTTCCAGATTTATACATCGAGCATGATTTGTGCATTTGCTCTTATATATATACATATATACATTGAATTGATCTTAAATCAATTTCTAGTATACTCAAACATCATAATATATTATTTATAAATATATAATATATTTATTATTATTTATCATAAAATATTTAAATTTTTTGGGTTTTACATTCTTCCCCCCTTAAAAGAATTTCGTCCTCAAAGTTTAGAAATCATACTTAACTGAAAGATAATATTAGAAAGCATGTCGAGGGTGAAATCCAACCCACACATACACCTCTCATAATATTAAACTCTTAATAAGCATATAGGGATATTTATACTTAACAATCCAGAATGACTATATTCCCACTCAACCCTTAATCAAATAGAACTAGTACGTCGGGCGAAAAATCCAAACAAGGAACCCCCCATATATATACCATATGTTCCAAAAGATTAAGAATTAAGCGGAAATATCCTCATTCTAGCGTTAAATATAAATATAACCATACAAATAATCACACACATAAATCAATCCACTTCCTCAATAGGTGCAGGTAGTCGCGCTGCATAACATCTTTGCGCTCCCGAGAATCATCCTCGATGTCTACACTTAACCATCTAAAATGTAAATACCCCCACTTAACCCACAACTAAATGGAACAAGTACATCGAGTGAAAAGTCCAAATAAGAAACCCCTCATATATATACCATGTGTTCTGAGTATTTAGGAGTTAAGTGTTAGTACCCTTATTTTAGTGTTAAGTATAAACATCACCATACATATAATCCATAAGTCATATATAAGTCATACAAAAATTTAATTTGCTTGTTCAAACATGTGTGGGTAGTCATGACGCATGTCCTCTTTACGCTCCAAAGAAATCTCCTCAACACCTCTTCGGTTCCACTGAACTTTCACCAAATGAATTACCTTGTTTCTAAGTCTCTTATCATCTCTGGCAAGTATACCAACTGGAATCTCAATAGTAGTCAAATCATCATGAATCTTAATCTCTAGTGCAACCAACACTCGCTGTTGCTCCTCATCATGTAAGTGCTTCTTGAGCATAGAAACATAAAATACATTGTGTATACTAGACATCGATGCTGGAAGATCTAGTCTGTATGACACGGCTCTAATGCGCTCCAAAATCTGGAAAGGTCCAATATACCTCGGTGCAAGCTTTCCCTGCCTTCCGAATCATTGAACGCTTTTTATGGGCGATACCTTCAGCATAACTGAATCTCCAACCTGAAACTCCAAAGGTCTTCGTCTCTTATCTACATAGCTCTTTTGCTGACTCTGAGCGGCTAGAATCCGCTCTCTGATCAATGCTACCTTTTCAGTGGTCTGCCTCATAAGCTCTGGCCTAAGCATCAAGCTATCCTTCGGTTCTGCCTAATATATCGGTGATCTACAAGGTCTTCTGTATAATACTTCGTACGGAGTCATACCGATTGTCGCTTGATAACTATTGTTATAAGCGAACTCTATCAGTGGAATATGATCCTCCCAGCTACCTTGAAAGTTAATGATGCAAGCCCGCAACATGTCTTCCAACACCTGATTTACTCTCTCCGTCTGATCATCCGTCTGTGGGTGGAATACACTGCTGTATGATAGTCTGCTGCCAAATGAATCCTGGAAACTCCTCCAAAAGTGCGAAGTGGACACTGAACCTTGATCCAATACAATCGTGTCTAGAACTCCATGAAGTCGAATTATCTCCCGAACATATATCCTCGCATACGTCTCAGCTGTATATGTAGTCTTCACTGGAACGAAATATGCAGACTTCGTCAACCGGTCCACTATCACCCAAACAGAAATATTCCCCTTCCTCGACTTCGGCAACCCTACAATGAAGTCCATAGAAATATTCGCTCACTTCCACTCTGGGATGGGTAAAGGCTAAAGTGTTCCTGCTGACCTCTTATGTTCTGCCTTCACCTGCTGACATGTAAAACACTTAGCCACATACTCTGCAATCTCTCTACACATACCACTCCACCAGAAGTGTCTCTTCAGGTCCTTGTACATCTTAGTGGTCCCTAGATGTACTGTGTACCGAGTACGATGTGGTTCATCAAATAACTCCCTCTTCAGCTCGGCACTGGATGGCATAACCAGCCTACCCTTTATCCGTAGACCTCCATCTGCTCTAATGGTCCAATCAGCCTTAGGCTCTTTGGTAATCTCCTCCTTTCGGATTTGAATCCAAGAGTCTTCCAGCTGAGCTCTGACAACTCTGACACTCCAAGATGGCTGCACTAACACAGCTCCCAAAAATGCACTGGTTCCACAAATCTCGGGTCTAAAATCAAACTGGCTAAGAGTAAGAAGATCTCGATACAATGAGCATCTCAAAGCCGAAACCCGATGTCGACGCTTCCTGCTCGCCTTCCTCGGATGATACTAAATCGCGAACTCGTAATCCTTGATAAACTCAATCCACGTCCTCTGTCTCTGGTTGAGCTCCTTCTGAGAGAAAAGATACTTCAGACTCTGATGGTCTGTGAACAACTCAAACTGCACTCCATACAAGTAGTGCCTCCATGACTTCAGTGCAAATACCACTGCTGCTAACTCCAAGTCATGAGTGGGATAGTTCTACTCATATACCCTCAACTATCGTAAGATATATGCTACCACCCTCTGAGTCTGCATCAAGACGCCTCCTAAACCTGCCAATGATGCATCTGTGTAGACCACAAATGTCCTGTTGCTGCTCAGAATAGTTAAAACTGGCGCTGTAGTCAACTTAGTCTTCAAGGTATCAAAGGCTTCTGGCACTCCACGCTCCAAATAAACTATACACCCTTCTTCGTAAGGCGTGTAAGTGGCGTCAAAATCTTCCAGAAGTCCTGGATGAACTTTCTGTAATAGCCGGCTAAACCCAAAAAGCTACGAATCTCTGTCACCGTCTTTGGCGGTTCCCAAACAAGAAGTGTTGTAACCTTAGTCGAATCTACTACTATGCCCTCTATACTGATGACGTGATCGAGAAATCTGACTTATGAAAGCCAAAATTTGCACTTGTTGAACTTAGCATATAACTGATGCTCTCGTAGGGTCTGTAAAGCTAACCGTAGATGTTGCTCATGATCTACCTCCGATCTCGAATAAATGAGGATGTCGTCGATAAAAACAATCACAAACTGGTCTAAAAAGGACGAAAAACCCGGTTCATCAAATCCATGAATACCGTGCATTGGTTAATACAAATGGCATGGCCATGAACTCGAAAGATCTATATCGAGTCAGAAAAACGGTCTTAGGAATATCCATCTCGCGAACCCGCAACTGATGATAACCAGAACGAAGATCAATCTTCGAGAAATACTGCGCTCCCTACAACTGGTCGAACAAGTCCTCAATCCTAGGTAATAGGTACCTATTCCGGATAGTGACCTTGTTCAACTGTCTTTAATCAATACATAAACGCATACTGCCGTCCTTCTTCTTCACGAAGAAAACCGGCGCTCGCCATGAAGACTGACTTCGATGAAAAAAACCCTGAGCTAATAACTCGTCTAACTGGGTCTGAAGCTCTGTCATCTCAGCTGGTGCCATGCGATAGGGTGCGTAGGATATCGAGGTTGTGCCCGGCAGCAACTCAATACAAAACTCGACCTCTCTCACAGGACGTAACCCAGGTATGTCCTGAAAGACATCCTGATACTCCGAGACAACTCTAGTCTCTAATAAATCAATACTTTGATCTCGTCGCATCACCTCCTCGATGTACGCTAGAAATAACTCCACAAACTGGTTGCCATGTGAGGTTGCTACTATCAACTCAGACCCATTGGATGTTCGCAAACTGACTATTTTAGCAAAACAGTCCATACTAACATAAAACATGATAGGACGATAGCCAATCCATACCGAGAATGACGTTGAACACCGACAAACGATTAGATGTATGATAAACTCGGACTCATCTAGACTGATGACACATCTCCTATGGCCACTCGCTAATAGGGACACCTCCCCTAAAGGAGTAGAAACGAATAACGATACATCTAAAGGATGTGCAACTAGCTGAAACCTATCTATGAATGTATGAGAGATAAAGAATGAGAAGCTTCTGAATCGAACAAGATCCGACCTGGAAAAGAATAATCACTAAGAAAGCTCCGCTCGCACCATGATCATGCGGTATGATTGCATAAACTCTGTCGATGGCTGGTGACTACTATTGTGACGCCCCGGGGTTCACACAAGGCTGCAGTCCGAGGTGAAACCAGGAATGTCAAACCTACCATGCACCACACCGTGCAATAACATGTTGTAGGCGTATAAAATTGCCTATAGGTCCCTTAGCATGGCTCGGCACGATGATTCGACAAATCAACGGACGTTCGAGCGACGAGGCGATGAGGCACGCAAGCAACAGAATACGTTCGCGTGTGGAACCAATCCAACGGTTCAGAAAGTTAACGAGTCGTCCAACAACAAAACAGACTTGAACTCAAACACCGAGGCGGATTTACTGCCAAATGAAGACTCGGGCTATCAAATCAAGACGCGAACAAATCAAACGAACAACCGAATCACGGACATAACCGAAAGACGGGAAAACAACGAAACGGAACACACCCGGGGGACTCGTCCCAAACCGAACCAACCCTGGGTGGCTCGGCCAAGGCCGAGCCACCCCAGGGTGGCCCGAATTCCCCCCCTCTCTCTTGTGCACAAATGCACAGTTCAGAGAGGCTATAAATAGGGGGGGGGGTGGTTGTTCATTTGAAGGGACTTTTTTTCTGAACTTCTGAAGAGCCGAAACTCTGCTGGATTGTCACCTCAACTCGGATTTGTGAAGGCTTGGAGACTTGGACCCTTGGATTCAGTTCTTGGCGAGCACCCGCGACAAACAAGGCAGGAGTTCGAAGAGGCTAATCCTCAGATCTACGTTGTTCTACTCCGGATCTAAGCTTGGTTCTTAGATCCCGAGATTCGAGCGGTCGTTTCCTTGGTGAAACGATCCCTCCCGGCTATTATCTCCTTGGTGGGATAATACCCGTTATACCACGTAGATCTGTTTGGATCGAGATTGCACGGTGGTCCACGGTAATCAACCCCGGCACAAGCAAACAACCCACAAAGCGAGTGACCGCAAAACAGGAGCTCGCGATCTGTTCGTTAAATAAGGAAAGTTGTAATTTTTCTTTATTTGTTTTGAATTTCGTTGTAACCGGCTCTTATAAAAAGACCGGATCTTTGTAAACACAAAAAGTTGTTAACATTGAGTGCAATGAGTTCGTTAATGAAGAAGAAGTTGATTTTTCCCGTGAACAATCTGGCGACCACAGTGGGAGCCACCGATCTTGCTGCCGAGATCGGAGTGTCGCAGCCACGGATCTCGATCCCGGTCGTGGAGGAGGTCGAGTATGAATTCGACCAGCAGAAGTACGAGGAGTACGTGTCCTCGTCCGGATCTACCTCCTCCCCCAAGTCCAAGAAGTTTCAGAAGTTCTCCTCCAGGAGAAAAGTCCGTTGGTGTGATGAAGTTGAAGCCACCAACGACGACCTCACCCCAATCGATGCCGAAGCTGCGTTGAGTGAGGCCCTACCGACCTTAAAGAAGGTCAAATCTGCCATTGAAGGCGTGGTGGCTCTCTCTAAGAGAGCCCGCCAGAGGCAGCGTCAACGCCTCGCGAAGCAATTCGCCAAAGCCATGGAGTCCGTTGACGGGGTCCGCTACCATGCGGATCTGAAGAACAAACGAGGCAAACAGCCTCAACAGCAAGTGAAGGGTGGTTCCTCCAAACCATCGACAATGGAGTGGGTCCGTGTCAAACGAAATCGCTCGACATTGGAGGAGCGCATCCGCAAACGGCGCGCGTTATCGGAGCAAGAACGGGCCAAAGCTGAAGAAGCCCGTCGGAAGCTGCAGAAGGAGGTGGTCAAAAAGCCGCCACCAACTCGCAAGGTTTGGAGGCCAAAGTCTGAAGCAACGGTTCAGACCAAGGAGCGACAACCGCAGCCTCCGAAGATTCAACACCCGGCAAATCAATCCAAACAGCCGGTAATTTCTGCAACTGCTCAGGGAGATCCCGTAGGACCATCCCAGAAGAGAAAATCAGTTTTGGAGCGCCTCGGCCCACTTCCGAAGGAACGAGGTAAAGCTCCAGTACAGGAACGCTTGGGGCCAATGAAGAAGTCCCAACCAATGCAACATGCTGGGGGTCGCTGCAACCCTCAACACTTAGAGAAAATTGTGGCACCCAAGCGCACAACTTTGCGCATCGAAGTGCAAGAGCCCGCTGAAGATTCACGCCCACAAAGGCGAGTTTCAAGGCGTGTGACTCTGGATGGTCCGAAGAAGACAATTCATCCTCAGAAGGAAACGTTGTCATCTGATAATGACAACGTTATACCTGAGAGATCGTGCCAACACGCGATAGGTTGCTCCGATCTTCAAACGGACGAGCTGTACTATCGTGCAGGGGGTACGAATAAATCCAGAAAGAGGAGCCCTCGAAGGCTCGAAACACAATGTCCTTGCTCAAAGCTCATTCGGGCAGTACTGTCGGAATGCAACTGTGTTAAGACAGTCCCCGAAAGAGTCTCTGTATTCGAAAGACTCAGCAATGGAACGCCAAAACCAAGGCATAGGCGTTTCCAACGAAGAAGGAAGATGGTCGAAGATGGTGAGCATTCAAGGGTCACCGCAAATATGACCAGCACAGGAACATCGGCTCAGGATAACCCCGAGGCGGTTCCAGAAATACCCCGACGTGTAACTCATCTACAATCCGGGGCTATCATTCGCGCGACGTATGGTAGAGTCCGAACAAGAGTACCTTCGGAAGATGAAGAATCAGATGCTGGCTCAGCAGTGGCGTCTGATAACACCGTGTCCAGTGAAGGACAACCCCGCGAGGCGTTTATGATAAGCGCGGAGCAAGTGGCCAAGATGCTTGAAGATGCCATGGCCAAACAACAGGAGACCTTTAGGTTCGAAATGCAAATGGCTATGCAGAACATGAGAGAGATGCATGACCAACAGCTTCAAGCATTGAGGAACCAACAAGGCGAACCAAGTCGTCCCAACCAGAACAATCTGGAAGATGAGGACACAAATGAGGTTCACAATGCTAACAACCCTCCCATCAACCCAGGGGGTGGTAACGAGAATGCTAGCGAAGACACAGGTGAAAGCCTAAAAATTAAAAATCTCGAGAGCAAGATCAACACATTGATCTCTGCTCAAGAGACGAAAAAGACGGGCATTCCTTGTCCATACCCGAGAGAGTGGGAATCAATCCCATATCCGGCGAAGTTCAGTCTAATTAACTTCACGCCGTTTAATGGGATGGGTTCACCCACTTAGCATTTGATTTATTTTAAATCGCACTTGGGAGTCATCTCTGGTAATGAGCCTCTGATGGTACGGTCATTCGTCGGCACTCTTCGCGGAGCTGCCTTCGATTGGTATCGTCGCCTCAAGCCAGGAAGCATAAACAGCTGGGATGACATGGAGACTAAGTTCCTCGCGAACTTCTTCGACGATGACACCGAAATCTCTATCGGATCGTTGCTCGATGAGAAGCAGAAAGACGGAGAGCTAGTCGACACCTTCGTCAAGAGGTTCCGCAACAAGGCGATGAATTGTCGGGACCCAATCACCGAGGAATTCATCCTCCAGACCTGCCACAACAACCTCTCGCTGGATGTGTTGGAAGCAATGGGCACAGCACCATCCAAGACCTGGAAGGATTTGAAGGTTCGAGGAGAACAAGCTGAGCGTTTCCTTAGGAGAAAGAAGGTGGAGAGAGGCCAACCGGTTACTAATCCTCCGAAGCAGAACTTCAACCAGAAAGGAAAAGGTAAAGCTCATGTTAATGCTGTTGATGCTAACCAGACATTTCAATTGCAACCTCAGCAACAGCAGCAGCAGCGAGCGCCACAACAATCGCAACCGCATTGGCAGCAACGGTCTCAGAAGCAAAAGTCTTCGGAGCCGAGGTTTCCCAAAGTATACTCCTTCAAGGATGATGAAGTCCCCGGCATCTTCAAGTACTTGTTGGAGAACAACAAAATCCAGTTGCCGGCGATCATGGATCATGAAGGAGCCACTAAGGTGACGGAGCCAAAGTACTGTGCGTACTACAGAGCGGTCCACCACCCAACGAAGTCTTGCTACCACCTCAAGGACAAGATCCAAGCGTTGATGATGTAGGAGTCATAACTCCGAAACCGGCTAAGAATGTGGGAGCAAATGCGATGTCAATCAGCTTCGGATCAGTGCCTACAACTTGGTTTGAGCCGAAGCGCGTCACCAAAGTAGGGATGAAGACGGTGAATGACGACCCGCACGGACAACGCCAAAAGGGACTTGTGCCTCACACAGCCCCAAACGGTGAAATTCTCTGGGTGCACCCCGACCTGATTGAAGATGAACAATGGGCCGGATCGTCATCCAAGAAGAAGTCCAAAGGGAAAGGCAAGTCTTGTTACGGAGTTTCTGCCATCCCGGGTGAAGACGATGAAATGATCACCGCTTTTCCGTTGTCCGACGAGGAACAGGAGGTCTTTGCGACCCGGAGTGGAAACGAATACCACTTCAAATATCCATCTCCTGGAAATCAAATAGCTGAACAGGGGGTGACAAAATGGGGACCAGCCAAGACTCTCACAGAACTGGGGGTGATTACAGTTCCCAAACCGATTGAAGATGCTCGACGGCAGCCGGTTGTCAAACAGAAAGAAAAGGGGCCCGAGGAGGTTCAGAATCCGAAGCAGTCTCGTTTCAGTCATCCGATTGGAAAGGACAAACCGGAGAGTTTAAAAAATCCGCGTGCCTTCGACATCATGGCTCAGCTAGCCAATATTCCAGCGCGGATAACGCTGTACGAGTTGCTCCGATTGTCCAAGGAAACTAGAGAAGCCTTGCAAGAAGCCTTGGCCGATTCGGAGGCATTCCTCACCAGGATCAAACCAGCTCCTGAAGAACTGGAAATGTTAGCCCAACAGTGTAATGTGGCGGCCAAGAATCTTCCCTGCATCACCTTCACCAAAGAAGACATGCAGACGAAGAATTCAAATCATGACCGGCCCTTGTACTTCGTCGGGTACATTGGCTCCAGCGAGGTCAACCGAATCCAAGTGGATCCGGGTTCCGCTGTGAGTATTATGCCACTTCGCC
This sequence comes from Asparagus kiusianus, assembly GCA_022839385.1. Lineage (NCBI taxonomy): Eukaryota > Viridiplantae > Streptophyta > Magnoliopsida > Asparagales > Asparagaceae > Asparagus > Asparagus kiusianus. The sequence continues at coordinate 167,887 of BQKN01065935.1, read as the reverse complement.
TAATACACAGCCTTGGCATTCCAGTCAGCAAGTTGGCATCTACGGGCACAGTCATTTACGGATTCAACACCAGCGGGTCAAGACCTTTGGGGAAAATCCGGATAAAGTGCCAGATGGGCGATCTGAAAACGGAGGTCACGTGCTACGTGATTGATGCTGAGACATCCTATAACTTACTATTGGGTCGGCCTTGGATCCATAGTAATGTTATAGTTCCCTCCACCTTACATCAGTGTCTGAAATATGTCGACACTGATGGAAGGGTTAGGACGGTGGTCGCGGATAAGCAACCATTTAAAGGGTATGAGAATTACTTCACAGATTCTCTCCTTTATGGTAATGAATCCGATACGGAACCATCGATCCAGGGCACGGACAGCGGAGAAGAAGCTGATTCCGAGGCCGGATTCGATTACAATGGTGGTTTTGTTTTGAATGACATTGTACCCTTTGTAATCAATCTCGATGACGAACAGTTGTCAGATGGCGGTTGTAACTGACAACTTGCCGATATTGAAATAAATCATGATTTAGAGTATTCCTTGTCTCTTGATGATGCGATAAAGGGATTATACGATAATCCCGAGTTATGTATGTCGCTCCGATCTTCTTATGTAACGAAGAAGCGTCCCCAGCATTCTTTCGGAACAACTCGGATTATTCTTGCCAAAACAGGAGGACAAAAAGAAGTGATCTACGATAAAGGAGAAAGTCTTCCGTTGCCAGATCATTTCCTAAGAGAAGATGAAGACGACGACAAATCTGGTCTGCACTTATCTAAGTATAGTCCGGAAGCGCGTACGCTCATGGAAAAACAAGGGTACGACTTTACACTCGGAGAAGGTTTATACTTCGATCGAGGTTCCCGTGTCCCAGTCAAAGCGGCATATGTCCCAAAAGGAAAACCGGATAATTATTACCATCACAAGAGAGGCCTAGTCTATGTTTCATCGGAAGACGAATGTGGCTAGCAAATCATTGATCACATTGCTAACAAAGCTAAGGATGGGTATTTGCCAGATTCTTCAGCTGAGGATTCCGACACAAGTTTGGGAGAAATGTTCAAGACCTTGATGTCAAACATGACCACAGCGGATCCATCTACGATGGAGGATGATGATCAAATGCCAACGTGGGAGGACCCATGGGTTCATCACCTAAACATGCAGTATGGTGATAGGTTCGAACAGAGAGAGCCACCCACCGAAGACGAAGTAGTCCAGATCAATATGGGTGATGAAGCCAATCCAAAGCCCATATTCATCAGTGGTAGTCTCCCCTCAGATGAGAAGGAAGAGTTAATTGCCTTGATCAGAGAGTACATTGATGTCTTCGCCTGGAACTATGAAGACATGCCAGGGCTTGACCCTAATGTGGCAATACACCGCCTTGACATCAAGCCGGATGCCAAACCTGTCAAGCAACAGCAAAGACGGTTTCGTCCGCAGATTATGGAAGCCATCGAGGCCAAAGTTAAGAAGTTAACCGACTCAGGATTTATCCGAGAGGAACAACATCCAGACTGGTTAGCCAACATCGTTCCTGTCATGAAGAAGAATGGCAAAATCAGGATTTGCATCGACTTCAGGAACCTGAATGAAGCGTGTCCGAAAGACGATTTCCCTCTCCCAATCACGGATGTCATTATCGACAATACATGCGGATTCGAAAGAATATCTTTCATGGACGGCTTTTCGGGGTATAATCAAATCAAGATGCACCCAGACGATGAGAAACATACAACATTCAGAACGCCCCTCGGTATCTTCTGCTATACGGTGATGCCTTTCGGTCTGAAGAATGCGGGTGCCACATACCAATGAGCGATGACTAAGATTTTCCAGAAGCACCTCAGGAAAACTGTTGAATGCTACGTTGATGATTTGGTGGTAAAAAGCCGCAACAAAGAAGATCACGTCAAAGACTTGAGAACGATGTTTGATCTCATGCGGAGTCATCAATTAAAGATGAATCCCACAAAATCCTTCCTCGGAATGTCCAGCGGAAAATTCCTTGGATTCGTCGTCACCACTAAGGGTATACACATTGACCCAGACAAGGTAAAAGCGATAAATGAATTGCAACCCCCGAGGAATCTAAGAAAACTCAGAGGATTGCAAGGGCGTTTAGCTTACATCAGGCGGTTCATCTCGAATCTTTCCGGGAAGTGCCAACCATTTTCTAAGCTAAACAAGAAGGGCGTGTCATTTATTTGGGACGACACCTGCCAAAAAGCATTCGAAGATATCAAGGCATATCTGATGAATCCCCCTGTTCTTGTTGCACCAAAATCAGGTAAACCGTTCTTGATTTACATCAAGGCGATGAACCATTCGATAAGTGCTTTATTAGCACAAGATGATGATAATGGTCACGAACAGGCAGTCTATTACCTAAGTCGGACCTTGATAGGCGCCGAGTCTCGATACCTGATGATCGAGAAAGAATGTCTCGCATTGGTGTTTGCGGTACAGAAGATGCGATATTACTTAGTTGGCCAGACGATTTACGTCATCGCTAATGTTAATCCGGTACGGGTATTCATGACTCAACCAGGTTCGATGAATTAGCGGTTGGCAAAGTGGGCTCTCCTCTTGTCCCAGTATGATTTGCACTTCAAACAGCAGAAGACAGTCAAAGGACAAGCAATTTGTGATCTTTTGGCGGCAAGTCCGACAACAGATACAGTTGAGGTATATGATGATTTACCAGATGAAACCCACGAGGTTAATACCACATCACACCAACAAGTATGGCAATTATACTTTGATGGTGCTTCGAGAGCAGTTAATAAGGCAGTAACCCCTGGATGTCCTAAGGTCACTTCCGGAGTTGGAGTTGTCTTAGTTTCCCTAGGGAAGCACGTGATGCCCCGAGCTTATTCGCTGACGAATCCATGTTCCAATAACGTAGCCGAGTACAACGCGCTCATCATTGGACTCAGTTTCGCCAAAGAGCTGGGGGTCGAGTATCTCGAAGCCTTTGGAGATTCTTAATTGATCGTCAACCAAGTTCGTGGAGAGTATGAGGTCAGGAACCCAGACCTGATTCCATACCACCAGGAGGCCGTCAGAATGGCAGATTCTTTTGAAGAATTCTATATCGAATATATCCCGCGTCTCCAGAACGCTTATGCGGATGCACTGGCAGCACTGGCAGTATCACTCGCGCAGCCGCCCGAAACTGAACTGCTAGTCACGGTGAGATCACACCAACTCTGCATACCCATATACGATATGGAGGTTGAAGAGGAGGATGATAGAAATGGAAAAGCCAAAGAGGTGAACTCAACCCAAATCGGGTCTGAGTCCCGAGATTGGCGTTTTCCCATTATTGATTACGTCCAATATGGCATTTTACTAGAGGACGCAAAAGAAAAAGAATCTATTCGCCGAAGAGCTCCGCGGTTCTTTTACAATACCGAGACCCGTACGCTATATCGCCGGGGGTATGATGATTTGCTTCTCCGATGCCTTTCGAACGAAGAAGCAAAAGAAGTTCTTAAGGAAGCACATGAAGGAGAATGCGGTGCACATCAGCCTGATCCCAAGCTGTATGATCGAATCAGAAGAATGGGATATTTCTGGCCAATAATGGTTCGTGACGCGATCGAGTACCCCCGAGAATGTCATGCTTGTCAAGTGCATGCAAATTATATGCACCAACCTCCGGAGCGATTACACACATCAACCACGTCTTGGCCATTCGAGACATGGGGTATGGATATTGTCGGTCCTATCTTTCCTCCTTCAGTCAAAGGTGATCGATTTATTCTCGCTATCACCGACTACTTTTCGAAGTGGGCTGAAGCCATTCCGCTTAAAGAAGAGAAGGCGAACAGTGTCATCAACTTCATCAAGCATCATGTCATATACCGCCACGGCGTGCCGAGGCGGATCATTCATGACAACGGTCCGCAATTCATAAGCAACGCCTTCATCAGGTTCTGTGACAAGTTCAAGATTCAAGATGTTTCGTCAACAGCTTATTATCCCGCTGTGAACGGATTAGCTGAGGCTTTCAACAAGACGATCATCAAGATCCTGTCAAAGCTTGTGAAGACCAATAAGCGAGATTGGGACGACAAACTCGGCGAAGCGCTCTGGGCTTATCGCACCACAATACGCACTCCTACAGGAGCCACTCCATATTCTCTGGTGTACGGATGTGAAGCTGTGCTACCGTTAGAGATTCAAATCCCCTCTCTTCGGATCGCTCTCGCAACGGAGATGACGACCGAAGAACATCACCAAAAACGTCTTGAGGAACTCGAAAGGCTAGACGAAAAGCGCTTGGAAGCTCAACAACACATCGAGTTCTACCAGGCTAGGATATCCAGGGCTTTTGACAAAAGGGTTCGCCAAAGAAGCTTCAAGGAAGGAGATCTGGTCCTCGCTGCTCGCCGACCAATAATCCTCACCTCTAAGAAGAAAGGTAAATTCGAACCTAAGTGGGAAGGATCGTTTGTAATAGACACAGTCTATTCAAACGGCGCTTACAACTTAATTTCTTTAGAGGGCATCAGGCAATTAATACCAATAAATGGGAAGTTTTTGAAAAAGTACTATCCCTAGTACATTCAGGACAACTCATTTATCGGGAAGTTCCTTGAAGAATATTATACTTAATATTCCGGAGGATAACCCAAGTTCATTTTCATCACCAAAATTCTTCACTGATCAATTTCAATTGACAGTGAGTCCACCAAAAAGGTCCACTCTCAATTCGGAGTCCCCTTTCGATAAACGAAAGAACTCTCTTTCTTTTCTCTTTGGTTCAACCCTTTCATGGTTATAACCGAAGCTGAAATTTCACTTCGATAAACGAAGAACTCTTCTTTTGATCAGATAACCAATCCTATAAAAGGTAAGTTTATCTAGATCTTCCAGATTCTCGGAGTGGAGATCCCACTTCTAGTTTCCTTCTTGCACTAGAAGAAGAATATAAAATTCTTCCTTTCCAGAAACAAGGAATAGAATATAAAATTCTTCCTTCCTTGTTCAGGGAATAGAATATAAAATTCTTCCTTCCCACGCCAACTCATTTTCCAAAATTTATAAAATTAGAATTCATCCTAGGAAGTTTATCCCGAATCCTAAGCAGGGATAAGTCTGCGCCTAACACGCGCTGCCGGTTTAGTCTTTCTCCGATTGAAAAAGACACCAGAGTTCGATTCTGGGGTATTTTATCCTGAAACCTAAGTAAGGATAAGTCCGCGCCTAACACGCGTGGCCGGTTAGTTCTTAGCCGTTGAAAAGAACACTCGTCCACATATTCAACATTGTGGCAGGTTGTTATTAATAACACCGAAATCCATGCCTCACACGCATGGGGAATTTTATCCTGAATCCTAAGAAAGGATATGTCGACGCCTAACACGCGTCGCCGGTTTGGTCTTTATCCGTAGAAAAAGACACCGGAGTCTGACTCTGGGGTATGTTATCCCGAAACCTAAGTAGGGATAAGCCAACGTCTAATACACGTTGCTAGGTAGCCTATTCCCATAACAATGGTGAAGTCTACATATTCGAAGTTGTAGCACAAAGTCTAAGGGAGTTCATTCCTTTAGCACAACGTCACATGTGGAACGGATTAAGATAATCTGCATGTAAGCCCGACTCAAACGGTAATCGGTAAGAGCACGTCAAATCCGTTAAAGGCTGAGGATTTGCCAAAAATCCTAAGTCAACGTCTCATACACGTTGCTGTTTAGTCTTTTCACAGGAGAAAGACGAGGTCTACGTATTCGATATCGTAGCACTAAAAGAGTTAACTCTTTTAGCTTAACGTCACGTGCGGAACGGATTTAGACAATCCGCATGCTAGCCCGACTCAAACGGTAGTCGGTAAAGGCTAATCAAATCCGTTAGAGGCTGGGGGTTGGCCAAAAATCCTAAAGCCAACACCTCACACGTGTCGCCGGGTAGCCTATTCCCGTAACAATGGCGAAGTCTATGTATTCGACATCATAGCACAAAGTCTCAGAGAATTCAATCTCTGAGCATAACGTTACATGCGAACGGATTTAAACAATTCGCATGCTAGCCCGACTCAAACGGTAGTCGGTAAAGGCTCATCAAACCCGTTGATGGCTGAGGGTTTGCCAAAAATCCTATGAGTATTATGGTTAACATTTCAAACGGAATGACGAATCATAATAAAAATAAAGATGAAAACCAGTGTCACTGAGAGAGTCAAAAGTCAAAGTACACAACAAACAAAATCATACATCAAGCCCGTAGCTAAAAATCTGCTGGCTGAGCTTAGACAGCTTATCATCATAAGCTTGACTAAGCTCAGCTCTAATGGACTCCTCGGTAGCGGCAGAGGTCTTCGCAGCAGTCTCCTCTGTCTTAACCAGCTCCTGCTTTAAGGATGTCAGCTCGTCAGATAAAGCAGTGCAGGTCTGCTGATCTGTCCTCTCGTCATCTGGAGAATACCCAAGGTCTCCTCTTTCTCGCGGAGTTCTCTTCTGAGCTGGTCTATCTGGGTCTCACAAGAGGTGATGGAAGAGTCAAGCTCGGCAAGGGAAGATAATCTGGTAGCAAGGCCGGTCTCAACTCGAGCTACTCGATCTCGCCGCACCTGAACCTCAAAACTAGCAAGAATCTGAGTCTCGCGCAGTGACTGTAAACGGGTCTCTAGCTCAGCAGCGATAAATGAAGAGGCACCGGTATCTCGAAGCTCACGAAACATCTGGAGCTCATGCTCTAAGCAGTCAAGATCGTCAACTATAGCCTTCGCCAAGTCTGGATATCCTGCTTCCCTTATCAAGTTGATTCTGGAATTAAGGAGAGGTTTAAACTGGTGAAGTGAAAGTCCACCGTGGAAGAGCTTGCCGATCATAGCATTCACAAAGGAGAAGAAGGAGCGAACTTCTATGCAAATGACGACCTTGTCAGGATCGTCGTCAGATAACAACTCCTTCACTAAGACATGAAGACGAGAAGAACGCCCTACACAAAAAAGGGAGAAGTCCGTCAAAAGTCTTAATAAGAAAAAGGAATAGCACTCTTCAATGAGTTGACTTATACCTTCTTCCCCTTGAGCCGCTGGGGGTAGTGGAGGTATAACGGCTGTAGGTGCATCAACTGGTGTAGTTGGTCTCACAGCCGGCTCAACAGGGTCTTTCTCAACAAAAGCTCCTGCCAGATTCAAAACAGAATTCGCAGAGGCGTTTCATTATAGTTGCATTAGTCAAGATTGGCTAGTCCTATAATCAACTCAGAAAGAGGCACATACCTTCAAAGGAACCATCCTCGGGATTTTCAGCGAAGGCGGGCTCAGAAAACATATCCCCAGGTAACTGGTCATCGATCTGAGGAGAGCTATATATGTAGTGCATCATAGGAGTGTCCGCAAACAAGCTTCCCTCGTCAAAATCATCAATGGAGAAATCTGACATAAAAGAATATAAGTGCCAAAGAAGAATGAAGAGACTACAACTAATGGAAATTAGTTACCTCTCACGGGTGCATCAGCCTCTTCATTTCCAGGATTCACCTCCTGCAAATTATCTGAAGAAGCAAGAAGTAGAGGATAGTTAGAGGATACACAAATTCATTTGTGTATTATCTAAAGAAATACAGTGTCAGTGTTAGATGTACCTGGATTCACGGAATCGGGTCCTACATTGATCTCCTCTCTAATGTCAGCAACTCCTGTAGGCCTCTCTACATGAGGTAGTGGGTCAGACTCATCGGGAGATACGGGAATGGGATCGGGACTCATCTCATTCTCTCCACGCACTCCTATATAGAGATAAAAGAGCATGAGTCAATGTTCCGAATAACCAAGAGAATGGTTCACAGGATGGATATTACCTCCGTCACTGGCAGGATCATCGCCAGCCAGGTCCATATCAGAAGCTCGGGAAGCTGCACGCGGCTTACGGGCTAATCTCTTCCGCCTAGCAATGGGGATCGAAGGTCTCGCCTGGGGAGGAGGACGGAACTCTTCATCCTGATCAACTGTGGTCCCTGAAACATCAAACCATAGTCAGTTTCAATACTTCTGGAAGATAGAAGGAAAAGATGAATTGCAAACCTCGCTCGGAAAAGTCATCGTAATCTTCGGGATCCCCGCCTGAAGCCTCGTCTGTGGAATGGAATGTCCTCTGGCCCTCTTCATCAATCCGGCGAGTCTTGTTCCGCGTCCTCTGTGCCCGAGCGTTCTCCCGAATCCTAAGGGAGTCAAGCTGAGAAGCCTCCTCAGCCTCTATCTCTGCAATCGGCTTCACGGGGACAGTCTTGTTAGCTGCTAGTAACCACTTGCAGCTCAAGAAAGTGAGGTTCAACTGCCGATCAATACTCGGGAGACTGAACTTAGCACCAGTACAGCCAGTCACGGTCCACAACCATGCACGGAGACCGTCTACCAAACCACTATGGGTCCGAAACTGCTAACGAGGATTCCCGATGTAGAGCTGATCATAGCTAAACTGGCGAGCGAATCGGCAGGGTAGATATGGCTCTATGAAGCACTGATCCCTCACCCAAAAAGTCAGATAGCCAGGCCTAATGTTCACCAGCCAATTGAAGCAGTCAATGTCTAAGTGAGTCCGATACTCTCTCGGCCTCTCATCATCTATCAAGCACGCGCTGTATCGGCCGGAGAACTGCGGAAAACAAGTGGAGAATGCCCAACACTTGTGGACCTGCAGCTGCTGTCTGACATCAGAAAATCCACGGCCCTCCCACCTGCCATTCTCAAGCAACTGTAGCAGGGGAACAGAGTGGTCTGTAGCGTTCGGCACCGACATCATATCCGAGCGGTGGAGGACGAACCAGGCCATCAGATAAGCGTACGGAAGCTCCACCTTAAGAGTGGGAATCTGACCGGGCAAATCGGTCTCCTTCCGTGTGAAGGCACTAGAAAGCTGTCGAAGTCCTCGGTGAATATTAGCCACCATCACCGGAAGAAGTGAGAGTTCTTTCTTGTAAGCAAGCTGAACTGCTGGATAGAGTACCTCCAAGGACAAGGCGTCGCCAGACTGGTATGGAACCACGTACTTCTTCAACCAGATAGCAAGAAAGCCGGCAAGAAGAGTCATCGGTCGAATCGGTGTGGTCGCATGCCATAAGAAGGATCTGAACTTGATCTTCGTAGGGAAGCCACCCTCAGGACTGCTAGTGGTGTAGGAGTGAGCGTCAATCTTCTTCAGTAGACTGTTTACCTCTGAAGGAGTGAGTGGGGCCAACTCACAAATATCCTCGCCAGAACTGCTCTCCAGATTTTTGAACAAGTAGTTCGCAAACAGCTTTAAACTCACACATACCTTGGTCCTCTTTGCTAAAGGCTCGGACTGCGCCAAAGCAATGTGGTAGTGACAAGTAAGGTCCCACAGAGTCTCATAACGGTCGGGCATGCGATCCTTCAGCTGACTCAACTCATGACTAGAAGGGAAATACTCCTGATACAACATCTGTCCCATGGGCAAGCCAGAAATCCTGTGCATCTCATGGAGGGCCAAACCCAACTCCCCTTGCCGGGTCAGAAAAGTGTTCGAGTCTGGATTATAGAGCTCAAACAAAGCGCAGAAATGCCTTGCGCTGACCGGCAAGCCATACATAGTGGCACGGATAGCTGCATATAAGCCACAAGCATGCAACTCTTCGCCCCATCGGCTCAAGACATACGTCGTCATACGGGTCCACCAAAACTTGTCCAGAGAATGGACCCAACCATAAAACCTGTGACGAGTAGCGGGCATCTCACGTCCTAGGGCAGCAAGACGGTTCCTCAAAGTAGAAGCGGTGGTGAGGAGCTCGTTAGGTGGCGGCGCATCTAATCCCACCACTCCGGGATGCAGTCCAGTGATATGACTCCTGCTCGAGCCAGGAACTGCCTGATGAGTGACGTAGCCGTAATGAACGCTCTCATGATCCTCAGTCAAACGCCACAACATCTCCCGCGTCACGGCCTGACACCTGAGCTCAGTCAACGAGCGATGTCGAGGAAGCTCCGGTAAGTATATGAAGCCATTGCCGGTCTTGTGAAGCCACTGTTCAGCATCAATAAATACGGCTTCTGGGTCATCGACAGAATCACCAAACAAGAAATCACTCTTCCGAAGAGGCTGAGTAGAGCTAGCATCCTTCACAAAAGGCGCATCTGTAATCAGCTGGCGAATAGTTCGATGCCCACCTTCCCTCACCACCTGGGCAACCTCAGTCGATGTGCCCGAAGCAAATTGAGGAGCAACTGGAATAGGGGAAGGATCGTCGGAGATCGAGTAATACTCGCCACGACGCCCATATACTGCGTGGGATGAGAACGAGCCAGAAGGGTATCCCACTGTGAAATAAACAGTTAAACACTGGTTAGTCTTAATTATAAAAGGAAATTGAACTCATCTTACAAATAGCTAAGATAGAGTCATTGCCTTATAAAGGGTAAGACGATTTGGCCACATTGTGCAATCACAAAACAGGGCATGTCGACAACATGTCCCTGCCTTATAAAGCGCAATGTAGCGTCAAATCGCCCCCCTTTATTTTTGAGATATGGTTTTGACCAAGCAAAACATATCTTTGAAGCATCGATCCTCACCAAGGAGAATCAAGGCTCTTCCCGATTGCCTCGCCAAGGAGAACAACGTGGGGTAAAATGGACCAATTTGCAAATTTTTAAGAAAAGAGGGGTTAATTTGCAAAATTCCCAAATATGCCAAAAGCGTCGATCCTCACCAAGGAGAATCAAGGCTCTTCCCGATTGCCTCACCAAGGAGAACAACGTGGGGTAAAAAGGACCAATTTGCAAATTTCCAAGAAAATAGGGACTAATTTGTAAATTTCCAAATACTGCCAAAAATAGCTCACCAGCATAGGAAGGAGGCGCGCCATCGGCCGACATAGTAGGGGAACGACCTCTCGAAGCACGCGACATGACGAACTGCAAAATAAATTAAGAGGTCAGATCTAGAAAAAAAAAGATCACTTTTTTATCAGATCTACCCCCCTGAAAGAGAAGCTCGAGGCGTCAAATCACACCCTCAACCCTCACATATAATCCCACAAATGCATAAATTAAATTAAGCATGAAAAAGATCAAAATTGTGGAGGATTTACCTGAAGAAAGGCTCGAGATCCAACAAAGATGAGACCTTTTAGGAAACTTTCACCACGTACTCGAGGGGCCTGAGAGGAATTTTAAAAAATGGTTTTTCGAGGGATTTTTCAGTCCAAGATCAAAAGGAAGCCTAGATCTGGGACAACTATCAAAGTTTCGAGGAGAAAAGACGCTCGAGGGAAAAGAAATTCAAAAAAGATGGGACAAGGGGGGCCGGCCCTAGAGAGAGGAAGGAAAAAGAAGAAAAAGAAAGAAAAATGGACCCCTTTTATAGTGTGGACCAAGTTGAACCGGACCGGACCAAGTTGAACCGAACCGGACCAGTCCAAATCAGTTCAAAAGGGACTGAATTGAGCGTCGAAACGACTTCAAATCAACCGAGAGTTTCATCCTTGGTTTATTCCTGTTTCTCCCACACATTCGGACGGAACGGAAGAATTTTTTTGAGCCAAATTACTGCCTTTTTTTTGGCTCATTTTCAAGCCGGTTCAGCTTATTTTTGAGCACGGAAATACTCCAATAAGGTATACGAGTATAAACTATTCCCTATTTTTATTGAGAAGTTCCTGGAGAATATTTTTCTAAAAATATTCTTAAGGATAACTTAATAACACGACGCCGTACAACGCGTCGCAAAGGAAGACTCAACGCCAACAATCGAGGGTTAGTTGTACGTCGAACAAATGAGCACAAGCTAAAAGATTGGAAAATCAGGAATCGACTTCAAGTTCAAATTCCGACGACGGTCAGACAATAAATGCAGCACCGGACTCCTTACAAGCATTCGACAAAGCACCGAATAGCCTGAAGGAATGAAGGAATACAGAACGAAAGTCGTTCCAGGACCCGTTACACCTACGAAGGGTAGGGGCAATCATATCCAAAGCATTCCAGACTCCTCTATAAAAGAATGAGGCTGGAACACTTTGGAGGGGGTATCTGTAGGCGTATAAAATTGCCTATAGGTCCCTTAGCATGGCTCAGCACGATGATTCGACAAATCAACGGACGTTCGAGCGACGAGGCGATGAGGCACGCAAGCAACGGAATACGTTCGCGTGTGGAACCAATCCAACGGTTCAGAAAGTTAACGAGTCGTCCAACAACAAAACAGACTTGAACTCAAACACCGAGGCGGATTTACTGCCAAATGAAGACTCAGGCTATCAAATCAAGACGCGAACAAATCAAACAAACAACCGAATCACGGACATAACCGAAAGACGGGAAAACAACGAAACGGAACACACCCGGGGGACTCGGCCCAAACCGAACCAACCCGGGGTGGCTCGGCCCAAGCCGAGCCACCCCAAGGTGGCTCGGTGGCCGAGCCACCTCAGGGTGGCTCGGCATGAGCCGAGCCACCCTGAGGTGGCCCGACTTCCCCCCCTCTCTCTTGTGCACAAATGCACAGTTCAGAGAGGCTATAAATAGGGGGGGTGGTTGTTCATTTGAAGGGACTTTTTTTCTGAACTTCTGAAGAGCCGAAACTCTGCCGGATTGTCACCTCAACTCGGATTTGTGAAGGCTTGGAGACTTGGACCCTTGGATTCAGTTCTTGGCGAGCACCCGCGATAAACAAGGCAGGAGTTCAAAGAGGCTAATCCTCAGATCTACATTGTTCTACTCCGGATCTAAGCTTGGTTCTTAGATCCCGAGATTCGAGCGGTCGTTTCCTTGGTGAAACGATCCCTTCCGGCTATTATCTCCTTGGTGGGATAATACCCGTTATACCACGTAGATCTGTTTGGATCGAGATTGCACGGTGGTCCACGGTAATCAACTCCGGCACAGGCAAACAACCCACAAAGCGAGTGACCGCAAAACAGGAGCTCGCGATCTGTTCGTTAAATAAGGAAAGTTGTAATTTTTCTTTATTTGTTTTGAATTTCGTTGTAACCGGCTCTTATAAAAAGACCAGATCTTTGTAAACACAAAAAGTTGTTAATATTGAGTGCAATGAGTTCGTCAATGAAGAAGAAGTTGATTTTTCCCGCGAACACATGTTTCACCATCATAATTACTGTCTCTCTAGTAGAGTCAACAACAGGTGTAGGTACAAAAGCAAGTAAAACATAATAGAAGAGATATGATGAAATAATAGAGATAAAAATGATATTTCATCATCCAACATATAAAAATATAAAGTGAATCTCTGAAATAACTAGTCTGGAGATCTCAACAAGTCTCAAATACAGAATATCTGATAAAAGGAAATAAGGCACACAGCCTTTACAACTTCTAGAATATAATTCTCAAATATCTAAACAAAATATCTACAGTGGAGCTCCATAAATAAAATAAAACTACAAATAAAAGATGGACGCTAATAAGTATCGTCATCAACCTGCGACTCTCTGTACACCTGGCTCGTTACCTGAAATGGGAGAGGACAACGAGCGTCAAAGCACTAGCGAGCAACATCACAACCAATCCCAAGGGAGAGGGCTTATTGCATATAGAAAATACAGTTAATACATATATACATAAAATCAATGATCCTAACAATAAGAGGATTTTAGTATTTAGGAAATTACAACACGAGCATAGGTACGTCGAGCGAAATAATCCAAACAAGGAAACCCTCATGTATATACCTTGTATCTTAAATTGTAAATCCATAAATACCAAACCCAAGATCTAATACATGAACAATAATATAAAGAAGACTAACTCATCTCAGAACTCAAATACCATGTCATGTCAAAACCCACATAAGTGTCATGTCCAGCCTATGTAAGTGTAAGTGTCATGCTCAAGGTTTAAACAGGTGTCCAACACATGGACTAAGACTAGGTGTAGTGGATGCCCAACACATGGACTACATATATAAATTGTCCAACACATGGACTGAATGATGAATGTCCAACACATGGACTGAATATAATGAATATCCAACACATGGACTGAATATGATGAATGTCCAACACATAGACTGCACATAATAATTGCCCAATACATGGACTGAATGAAATGTGTAGAATATCGATAAGATATATGAAAAGGATGCATATACACTAATTTCACACGTGTCTCGGTGTGCAAATCTAAACTCATGTCCGCAATCCATCTCACATATGAAGATACATAATAAATAATAATTTCTAATGCCAAATATTCGAGGCCACTCCTCATTCACATTAAAGCACACAACAAAAGTAAATATGCACAAACTATACCGGCGATCAACCAAAACAGGTCTCTGGTTGATACTGAATCGCGAACTCGTAGTCCTTGATAAACTCAATCCACTTCCTCTGTCTCTGGTTGAGCTCCTTCTGAGAGAAAAGATATTTTAGACTCTGATGGTCTGTGAACAACTCAAACTATACTCCATACAAGTAGTGTCTCCATGACTTCAGTGCAAATACCACTACTGCTAACTCCAGGTCATGAGTGGGATAGTTCTGCTCATGTACCCTCAACTGTCGTAAGATATATGCTACCACCCTCTGAGTCTACATCAAGACGCCTCCTAAACCTGCCAATGATGCATCTGTGTAGACCACAAATGTCCTGTCGCTGCTCAGAATAGTCAAAACCGACGCTGTAGTCAACTTAGTCTTCAAGGTATCAAAGGTCTTCTGGCACTCCATGCTCTAAATAAACTATACACCCTTCTTCGTAGGGCATGTAAGCAGTGTCGAAATCTTCCAGAAGTCCTGGATGAAATTCTATAATAGCCGGCTAAACCTAAAAAGCTATGAATCTCTGTTACCGTCTTTGGCTGTTCTCAATCAAGAAGTGTTGTAACCTTAGTCGGATCTACTGCTATGCCCTCTATACTGATGACGTGGCCGAGAAATCTGACTTATGAAAGCCAAAATTCACACTTATTGAACTTGGCATATAACTGATGCTCTCGTAGGGTCTGCAAAGCTAACCATAGATGCTGCTCATGATCTACCTCCGATCTCGAATAAATGAGGATGTCGTCGATAAATATAATTACAAACTGGTCCAAGAAGGGACAGAAAACCCGGTTCATCAAATCATGAATACCATGGGTACATTAGTCAACTCCAATGGCATGACCAGAAACTCGAAAGATTCATATCGAATAAGGAAAAACGGCTTTGGAAAAATTCATTTCCCAAACTCGCAACTATAATAACCCAAATCAAAGATCAATCTTCGAGAAAAATATTGCGCTACGCGTAGCTGATCGAACAAGTCATAAATCCTAACAAATCCGGATAGTGAACTTGTTCACATCATAATAATCTACACATAATTATAAGTTACCGTCCTCATTCTCCCGAAGAGGATCAGTGATCCCATAAATAAAAAGATGCTCTAGCGAGTAATACTCTAAGATAATAACTCATTTATCTAATTCTATCTGTAGCTCCCTTATCTCAGTAGGTACCATACGATAGGGTGCTCGGGATATCGGTACTGTGCTCGGCTGTAACTCGATGCAGGAAATAACCTCTCTCACTAGAGGAAATCTAGGTATGTCCTGAAAGACATCCTGATACTCTAAGACAACTCTGGTCTCACACAAATCAGCACTCCGATCCCTCAGCATCACCTACTCAATGTATACCAGAAATGACCCACATTCCGGTCACCCTGTGAGGTTGCTACTATCTATACAAATCCAACGAATGCTCACAAGCTGACTGATTCAGTACAACAGTCGATACTAACAGGGTATGATGATAGTTAATCCATACTAAGAAAAAAAATGTTGAAATTTGACATCAGCAACACGATCAACTTGATGACTAACTCAAACTCATCTAGTCTGATGATACATCTCCTACAGATAGAAGGGACACGCCCTAGAGGAGTAGAGACTGACAACGGAATATCTAAGGAATGTGTTACAAGCTGAAACCTATCAACGAAGGCATGAAAGATAAGAGATAAGCGAATTTCTAAATCAAACTAGATCCGAACTAAAAAGGAAATCATGAAGAAAGCTCCGCTCGTACCCTGATCACGCGGTACTGCTGAATAAACTCTGCTGGGGGTGTAACAAATATAGGACCATCTGTCCTTCAAGAATCTCCTGGATAATGCAAATCTGGCCTGCTGGTCCCTAAATCCTCGGATTAACAAGTAGTGTCTCTATTTCCCCGCTACTGGCCGAAATTGTGACTCTGAGACTATTGACCGTGACCTCTATCATGCTGGCTTCCTGCTGGTGTACCATGACAAGTCTTTCGCTTTTGTTCAATCTTGTTGTGATTGTAACATGTACTCCGAACTCTGCGCTACTTCGGCGCTCTCTAATCATATCATGCTCATTTCTTATATTGTCCTTGTTGCTGAGTAAAAATCATTCTTCCGCTGCTAGGATTCTCTAGATTCCGCAATAGTTCTCTTGCTATTGTCATTATCACTATTCTGGTTTTGATTTCTTCCTTCACCACTGGTATATTTCCCTACTTTACTTAGACTAGCTCTAACTGCTTGTTGAAGTATTGACTAAAATTCTCCCAAATAGATGATAATTGCTACCCCGAAAAAAATCTTGATGTCGTTGCTATCTTCCAGCGATGTTCTTAATGCTGAATACATCTAACTTCTGCTTGGTGCTAAGTCGACGTTCAAGAAATTTTCACATACTCCTTCCCTTATAGGTTGCAACTGAAATTGGTGTGCCTTGAAACTCTGGTGCTCTTATTGTCTGATATCTTTCTTACTCTCTCAGGGCTAAACATCCTACTCTGCGGCTCTATAAACAGCTGATTGTGGTGGTGGTGCCATCATAAATATTGCCTCTTTACTTTCACGATGGGTACAACCGGCGATAGAACTCCTGAAAGTGGTACTACTGACAGAAACAGATACACCTCTTGCTCCTCGAGTGTTGTAAGATCTTGCTGCTAACGGTGCCATAGAGTTGATCAAATATCATGGTGCCTGCTGCGGCTCGGCTCTGCATACCCAGCTCTCTAGGTACGAGTTTTACCTCGACCATATCCTCATTTCGATATTTATAATATCAAAAGGAATTATCACAGTAAATGAGATAGCAATTATATATATATATATATATATATATATAAATACATATTCATAACACATAGTATTCACGTAAATACCTTCAATCAACATAAAATAGTTGTCATAAAAAAAATATTCTCAAATTTTGAGATATACGCATATATCGTCCTCACTCAACTAGGAAATCCTTAGCGGACTCTATACATGAATCCTAGGAAACTCTAACCTAGCTCTACGACTTGACATAGAATGATCCTAAGAATACTAGAACTAGAGCTCGGATACCAACTGTGACGTCCCTGGGTTCACACAAGGCTGCAGTCCGAGGTGAAACTAGGAATGTCAAACCTACCATGCACCATACCGTGAAATAACATGTTTCACCATCATAATTACTATCTCTCTAGTAGAGTCAACAACAGGTGTAGGTACAAAAGCAAGTAAAAGATAATACAAGAGATATATGATGAAATAATAGAGATAAAAATGATATTTCATCATCTAACATACAAAAATATAAAGTGAATATCTGAAATAACTAGTCTGGAGATCTCAACAAGTCTTAAATACAGAATATCTGATAAAAGGAAATAAGGCACACAGCCTTTACAACTTCTAGAACATAACTCTCAAATGTCTAAACAAAATATCTACAGTGGAGCTCCATAAAAAAATAAAACTACAAATAAAAGATGGACGCTAATAAGTATCGCCATCAACCTAAGACTCTCCGTGCACCTGGCTCGTTACCTGAAATGGGAGGGGACAACGAGCGTCAAAGCGCTAGCGAGCAACATCATAACCAACCCCAAGGGAAAGGGCTCGTTGCATATAGAAAATACAGTTAATACATATATACATAAAATAAATGATCCTAACAATAAGAGGATTTTAGTATTTAGGAAATTACAATACGAGCATAGGTACGTCGAGCGAAATAACCCAAACAAGGAAACCCTCACGTATATACCTTGTATCTCAAATTGTAAATCCCTAAATACCTAACCCAAGATCTAATACAGGAAAATTAATATAAAGAAGACTAACCCATCTCAGAACTCAAATACCATGTCATGTCAAAACCCACATAAGTGTCATGTCCAGCCTATGTAAGTGTAAGTGTCATACTCAAGGTTTAAACATGTGTCCAACACATGGACTGAAACTAGGTGTAGTGGATGCCCAACACATGGACTGCATATATAAATTGTCCAACACATGGACTGAATGATGAATGTCCAACACTTAGACTAAATATAATGAATGTCCAACACATGTACAGAATATGATGAATGTCCAACACATGGACTGCACATAATAATTGCCCAACACATGGACTAAATGAAATGTGTAGAATATCGATGAGATATATGAAAAGAATGCATATTGATAATCATATTTTATTACAATTTTATACTCTCATTATCTATTTTATATGAATAAATATGCTATTAATAATTGTTTTTATCTTTAATTGCAGGTTAATGAAGAATAAAGCCCAAGATCTCTTCTCTCAACAAAAACCTATGAATCAAATGAAGAACACAAGTAAAATCCAAAAAGCCTAAGCCCAGAATCAAGCCGGTAGCCTGTAGAAGCCGGAGAAAATAAAAAAATCAAATATGAAAAAAATGTATTCAAGATAGTTGGCCGCAAAGAAACGACGATATCTCTTAATCCGGAAGGCGAAATTTAACATATAATATATGAAAATCGCCTATCTTGACGAGACGAAGCCATCCGTGAAGGCAAAAATTTGATAGGACATCGATGTGGGCATTGATGCCAGCATTGATGCTGGCATCGATATTGACGAATCAGTTACCAATCAATGGCTGATTTTTGATGGTTTTAGATAAGGATTCAATCCAAGGGCTCTCATTCACTGATGTTTACTATAAATAAGAATAGAGAGTGAGGGATTAGAGGTGTGAAAATTTTTGTAACTCCATTTGGAGAGGAGGGCCACTCTTAATTGAGAAGATCTTCCAAATTTGTAACTTTTGTTATAATTAATAAAATAATTTTTTCACCACTTTAAATATTTTTTCTCTTTGTTAGATGATGAAGATGGAGATGAAGAATTATTTAGAGGTTCGTATATCTTTTATTTTTCTCTTTTATTTCTTTTTAGTAATTTCTTTATTATTGCTTATTAGTTAGATTTACATTCATGCTTGTAGTGTAGATTTATTTTATTGTCTTCTTATGTCCTTTTTGTACTTTAATTTGTAGAGTAGATTTATTTTCTTGTTCATAGTTTAGATTTTTATTTTCTTTTTATTTTTGTAATTAGTTCTTTTTCTTCTTGTTTTTATTTCTTAAGATGTGAAATTAATTCTTGTAGGAATCTTAGAATTGTATAAAACTAGTTTAATTTCCTTTATGTTATACAAATTATTCTCTTATACTTAAAATGATCATGTTTAGGATAATCAACTAGAGAACTAATTGATAGAAAAAGGATTTGATAATCTATGCTTATCTTAAATGGTTTGATAAGTTATACTTATAAATTCTAGGATTACTATCTTGTTGTTGTTCTTATCATGATTTTTATTTTGACTTAGATGATAATTTGATAGGTTATACTTTTCTTAAATGGTTTGATAGTCTATACTTAATAAATTGAAATTAAAATATGACAAAAAGAGAATAGTTTGTATTTAATAATTGAGATTAGCTAGTAGATTCAATTCTAGATTTCTCATATCTTTAATTGAACCCTCCATCTTTTGTTTTTCTCTCTTTTTATTCTTGCTTTTTGTTTTATTCTTTGATTCTTTCTTCTCTCCTCTAAAATACAATTTATTGTCTCTTGCATATATTCACAACAATCATTCCTCATATCTCTCCACAACCATACTTATTCTTCACTCCTATTTGTCACGTGCACAACATACGAACCGATTTATATTTTCTCCTACAAAACACCTTCCTCGTGGGATCGATAACTTTTTATACTATAACTTGACACGGTTGTGCACTTGTAATATTTTTGGTACATGTTTATACCGCATCACATATACACTAATTTCACACGTGTCTCGGTGTGCAAATCTAAACTCATGTCTGCAAGCAATCTCGTATATGAAGATACATAATAAACAATAATTTCTAACGCCAAATATTCGAGGTGACTCCTCGTTCACATTAAAGTACACAACAAAAGTAAACATGCACAAACTGTATCGACAATCAATCGAAACAGGCAGAAACCCTTCACATGTTTCTGTCTGCTTCGAAACAAATCTAGAAGTGATATCATTATTTTCTAAGCATAATATTACTGATATCAATATATATGAAACAACATGAAACGAAATATTAGCATGTAAATATATCGTCGAAACCCTAAACATTTATATACACATGTTTAAACGTTTTAAAAGCAAAAAAACTTGTGATTTAATTCATGATTAATAACTTTTAGATCTGAAATTTATCAAGGTTACTATTATAATCAATTAAAAAATTATGATAATGTATTCTCACTTCATAATTTATAAAGATCTATCTTTTGTATATTAACAATACGTTTTAGGCTCGAAAAATCTGAATAAAACTTAATAAAACATGCAAAATAAAAGGGTGCAGAGTTTGGCGAGATGTTACTCGCCTCAGATGCTAAAAAACTCCTGTCACGTGAAAGAGAACCTATCCCCTTCGCTGCACTGCACAAAACCCGCTGAAAAATCCTCCAAAATCCCTCAAAATCGCCAAAGAAAAGAACTAGGGTTTGAGAGAGAGGGGAAAAGGGGCTGCTAAGGTTTGGAACACAGAAGAAAAGATGTGTTTTTCATATTTAAACATGTGTATATATGATAGCAAATCCGAAAAACTACAGCACAAAACCCGAAACCTAAGCTGGAAAACCCAGTCTGACTAAAAACATACTCTTTGGTATTTTGGCTGTAACTTTCGTATTCGACTTCGGAATAAGGTGATTAAAGATTTGTTGGAAAGCTGCTGAATATATCTACAACTTTGGTCTTTTAAGTTTTTAACGTATCAGTATAAAATACAAAAGCTCTCCACTAGTCATAAATTTCCAGATTTATACATCGAGCATGATTTGTGTATTTGCTCTTATATATATACATATATACATTGAATTGATCTCAAATCAATTCCTAGCATACTCAAACATCATAATATATTATTTATAAATATATAACATATTTATTATTATTTATCATAAAATATTCAAATTTTTGGGGTTTTACAGCTATGTTACTGGAGGTAGAATTTATGGGACTATCTATCCCTTAGGAATTTCCTGGATAGCGCGAATATGGCCTACTTGTACCTCTATCCTCGGAATGGTAGGTGGTGACTTGATCTTCTGCTACTGGCCGTAACCGTGACCCTGTGACTATTGACCCTAACCACAGATCTACTGGTGGTGATGAAAATCCTTACCCCATTGCTGGGTTCCTCCCGGTCTTACAAAAAGGTTTATTATCATTGCCCTGGTCTTCGGACAATCCTGCTTCCAAAATTAACTCTTAGTATGTCTTCCTGCTCTAATCGGGTTAGGTCTAGCTGCTTTTCGAAATAGTAGATAAAATCCTTCTATGAAATTGACATTTGTTGCTCCGACATAACTGAAATCGGTGCTATCCTCCGACGTCATCCTTTAAGCTGAATATAACTAATCTCCGCCTATGTACTAAGTCAACATTAAGTAATTTTAAAAGTATTTCCCACATATTTCTTCCATTTATAGGTTGTAACTGAATCCGATGTGCCCTAAAATTTTTATGCTCCCAACTTCTAATATCTTCCTCAATCTTACCGAGCCAAGCTTCCTGCTCCGCGACTCTATTAATAGCTGGATGTGGCGATGGTGTGACCTTCGGCATTACCTCTTCAATAGGTACAGTTAGTACAACTGGTGGTGGAACTTTAGAGAGTAAAATCTTGCTTGTTACTCACTCCTCGAGTATTGCTAGTCTCTGCTTCTGTAATTGGTATTACCAAGTTGATCAGATACTGTGGAGCCTGCTACGGCTCGGGCTTTACTTGCCCAACTCTCCGGGTATAAGCTTTACCTTGACCATATCCTCATTCCAATGTTTAAAATACCAAGAGGAGAGCTTATTTGACATAGTAAGTGAGATCCCAATGATAAATAACATAACATATACCAATAGGAAAAATCGTATCATTTATCATTCATACATTTACTTTTCAATCAAAGTAAGGTAGTTGTCACCAAAAAAACTTTTTTGTTAATTTTTGAATATACGTATATAACGTCCTCACTCATTTTAGGAATTCCTATCGGACTCTATACATAATTCCTAGGAAACTCTATCCTAGCTCCATGACTCGATACAGGAAAGATCCTAGAATGCTGGAACTAGAGCTCTGATACCAACCGTGACGTCCCTGGGTTCACACAAGGCTGCAGTCCGAGGTAAAACCAGGAATATCAAACCTGCCATGCACCACACCGTGTAAT
Source organism: Asparagus kiusianus (assembly GCA_022839385.1). Taxonomy (NCBI): domain Eukaryota; kingdom Viridiplantae; phylum Streptophyta; class Magnoliopsida; order Asparagales; family Asparagaceae; genus Asparagus; species Asparagus kiusianus. Next base: position 145,392 of record BQKN01065935.1, on the reverse strand, counting down.
AACGTGTTTCACCATCACAATTACTATCTCTATAGTAGAGTCAATAACAGGTGTAGGTACAAAAGCAAGTAAAAGATAATACAAGAGATATATGATGAAATAATAGAGATAAAAATGATTTTTCATCTTTTAACATACAAAAATATAAAGTGAATCTCTGAAATAACTAGTCTGGAGATCTCAACAAGTCTCAAATACAGAATATCTGATAAAAGGAAATATGGCACACAACCTTTACAACTTCTAGAACATAACTCTCAAATGTCTAAACAAAATGTCTACAGTAGAGCTCCATAAATAAAATAAAACTATAAATGAAAGATGGACGCTAATAAGTATCGCCATCAAACTATGACTCTCCGTGCACCTGGCTCGTTACCTGAAATGGGAGGGGACAACGAGCATCAAAGCGCTAGCGAGCAACATCACAATCAACACTAAGGGAGAGGGCTCGTTGCATATAGAAAATACAGTTAATACATATATACATGAAATCATTGATCCTAACAATAAGAGGATTTTAATATTTAGGAAATTACAATACGAGCATAGGTACGTCAAGCGAAATAATCCAAACAAGGAAACCCTCAAGTATATACCTTGTATCTTAAATTGTAAATCCCTAAGTACCAAACCCAAGATCTAATACAGGAACAATAATATAAAGAAGACTAACTCATCTCAGAACTCAAATACCATGTCATGTCAAAACCCACATAAGTGTCATGTCCACCCTATGTAAGTGTAAGTGTTATACTCAAGGTTTAAACATGTGTCCAACACATAGACTAAGACTAGGTGTAGTTGATGCCCAACACATGGACTACATATATAAATTGTCCAACACATGGACTGAATGATGAATGTCCAACACATGGATTGAATATAATGAATGTCCAATACATGGACTGAATATGATGAATGTCCAACACATGGACTGCACATAATAATTTCCCAACACATGGACTGAATGAAATGTGTAGAATATCGATGAGATATATGAAAAGGATGCATATACACTAATTTCACACGTGTCTTGGTGTGCAAATCTAAACTCATGTCTGCAGGCAATCTTACATATGAAGATACATAATAAACAATAATTTCTAATGCCAAATATTCGAGGCGACTCCTCGTTCACATAAAGCACACAACAAAAGTAAACATGCACAAACTGTGCCGGCGATCAACCGAAACAGGCAGAAACCATTCATAGGTTTTTGTCTGCTTTGAAACAAATCTAGAAGTGACATCATTATTTTCCAAGCATAATATTATTGATATCAATATATATGAAACAACATGAAACAAAATATTAGCATGTAAATATATTGTCGAAACCCTAAACATTTATATACACATGTTTAAACATTTTAAAAGTAAAAACTTGTGATTTAATTCATGATTAATAATTTTTAGATCTGAAATTTGTCAAGGTTACTGTTGTAATCAATTAGAAAATTATGATAATGTATTCTCACTTCATACGTTATAAAGATCTATCTTTTGTACACTAAAAAATACGTTTTAGGCTCGAAAAATCCGAATAAAACTTAATAAAACATGCAAGATAAAAGGGTGCAGAGTTGGGTGAGATGTTACTCACCTCAGATGCTGAAAAACTCCTTCCATGTGAAAGAGAACCAATCACCTTCACTGCACGGCACAAAACCCGTTGAAAAATCCTTCGAAAACCCTTAAAATCGCCAAAGAAAAGAACTAGGGTTTGAGAGAGGGGAAAAGGGGCTGCTAGGGTTTGGAACACAGGAGAAAAGAGGTGTTTTTCGTATTTAAACATGTGTATATATGACAGCAAACCCAAAAAACTACAGCCTAAAACCCAAAACCCGAAACTGGAAAACCCAGTCTGACTAGGAACATACTCTTCGGTATTTTGGCTATAACCTTCGTATCCGACCTCGGAATGAGGTGATTAAAGATTTATTGGAAATCTACTAAAGATATCTACAACTTTGGTCTTTTAAGTTTTTCCATATTCATAATGTATTAGTGTATAAAATATAAAATCTCTCCACTAGTCATAAATTTCTAGATTTATACATCGAGCATGATTTCTGCATGTGCTCTTATATATATATACATATATACATTGAATTGATCTCAAATCAATTCCTAGCATACTCAAATATCATAATATATTATTTATAAATATATAACATATTTATTATTATTTATCACTAAATATTCAAATTTTTGGGGTTTTTACAGTAGGTTTTCTAAGATCATAGCTCTTTCGAATATTATAATGGTTGTATATATTAGTAATTTGAATTTTTGCTATATTTATAAAGAGCCTTAATGGAGATGCTTTTGTCTTGATAGCTTACTCTAAAAGAATGCTGCATATTAGCTTTAAAATGTAATATTTTTTTTACAGCGTTATATGGATGTTTGCTTGGTTTGCTTACTAATCTCTTATTTCTTCAGTAAGTTATATATTTGGATTGATATATATTATTGACACAATTTACAATGGTATGCATATCTCCTCTATAAATTTGAGACAGATATATGGTGAATTTTATATTTAGTGATATTTAATATAAATTTTAGTAATAAAATATACTACATTCATATTTAGAGATCTTGAATTCTAATAGTACTATTACATCATTATTTTTGATTGTGTCTTTAAGAATTGATCATTTGTCAGTAATCATTCCCTAAATAAAGTCCCAAGTAGGGTCGTGACACTATATAAGAAAAAGAAAAAGGGAGATTTTATATTTTTTTTCTTACGCAGAGTCATGACATGGTAATTTTTCTATACTTTCATGAGTAATGTTTCTTTGATTAGAATAAAGTTGTTCAATATATTCTTCAGGGGGTATTCAGTCGGTATTTCTTTGATAATTATAACTTATGCTAGTGTTAATTGAAGTGATTCATGGACATCCCGAATTCCATTTGAAATGAAAACCACTTGATTCTTTTGAATGATATCTCTAAATTTTCTAATAGTCCTACATACATAAATCTTTATACTTTTTTACCCTATAAATATTATTACCATTAGAGATCAATATTTATAGATTAAAATCAATTTATGTTAAGCTATTATATTATAGTCTTTTATTAGTTTTTTGCGATCTAGTCTTCTATCAATTAATAATACTTATGTATTTTTGCTGCTCTAACATATTGGTAAAATTATATGTAGTTACTTTAATTTAAATAATAACATTAATTTTTATCTATCGTATATATTTTTAAATTTTTATTATTTAATTGGATATTTTTAATATGTTATTATTACTATTTTTTTACTAGTATCAACTTGACTATTTTCAGATTCTAAAGAGGGATAGTAAACTTTAAATTATAAGTTATATTTATATATTTTAATGAAAGAACAACTAGATATTCTTTTCTTTGATAAGTTCTAAATTTCTAGTTTTTTATTTTGTGTAATTTTAAACTTTTAAGAGTATTTTGTCTAATTTTAAAACTTTTTTTGTAATACTTCATGTAATAAGCTGATACTACAAAGCTGTTTCATATATTTTATTAATCTTATTTAAATTGTTGATCTATAGATAGTTCATAGTGTATTAGGATAGAATATAAAAGTATGATTAGGATAAATTATAATTTAAATTAAATATTTAAAGTAGCACATTATAATTTTGACTATAGAAAGCTTTTACCGAACTCGTGTTTTTAAGAGAGTATGATTTTTTCCTTAATTTTTCTTTTTTATAATTTTGAGAATGACTTTTGTCTCTTTAATTTGTTTGGTGGATTTTGTAAATATCACATCCAAATTATGTAGATTTGTAGGTCTACATTGTTCCCGGGTTCGACTTTTGGGGTGGACATTATTTGTTTTATTAATTTATTTAGTTTTTGCATATACGCTATTCGTTTTGTAGATATTTGTAAATTTGATATTTAATAATTTTATTTAGATTTACATTTCAATTTAAATTGTATCCTTATCTTCATACTATGTATATTCAATAAGAATTCATTAATTTTATCAACTTACTCTTACTTAATGGAATAATATTTGAATTCCAATGGTACTTTTGTCTATCGAAAGATTTTTCCGAACTCGTGCTTTTAAATGGAGTATGATATTTGGCTAGTAATAATTTACTCACGATACCTTTAGACATGTTCCACAGAACCTACTTAAGAAATTTTAAGTAGCACGTTGAACTCCTTTATTTAGAAATGCAAAATCAAATAAATAGCATAATTTTAGAAAAGAAAAAATCCAATAAATAAATTAATTTAAAGTTACCATCATTTTGAGTTTCACTTCATCATCTAACACTTCCTTCCATTAATACCAGATATATTTCAAATATTTTAACACATAGGGTTAACATCAGAAGACCCCCATCAACTAAGCAGGCGTTGCAATCCATCCCCTGCATCCCCCCCTCCCCCACCAAAAAAGATTACTCTACTAAACCCACTGATAGTTGGGGTTGTTGCACATAACCTATCTGAACTTTTTTATTCCATAATTAAATCTCGCCTAATTTTTTTAATTACCACCAAGAACTCTAACATGTCATATGCCAAACATGTGATAAAAGAGACAAAAATTACTTTTTGGCCCTTAAAAATACATTTTTATTTTAAACATCAAAGATAATATTTTGGAACTACGGGTTTATTTTCATTCTTTTTTTTGTCATGTGTGGGCATGTTTTAATTGGTGGTAATACTTTGAAGATTTAATTGAGAAACTTTTAGATGAGATTTAGTGGAATAAAAAAGCTCATGAAACTATGTGTAATAACCCCAAAGTTTAGGGGGAATTTTTGGAATTAACCCTTTATTTTTCAACTCACCCATTTTCATTCAAAATTAATGGTGGATTTTGCATTTTAGTATTAGTAAAATACTCAAAGAGGAACTTTATAGAGTTTTAGTTTTCAATTTTGAGTAATTTTATCGGTTTCAGGAATGGATTTCAATTTGAAAGTTGTTTCGCGATATATGTGCAATTTATGGAAGTTTATTGTCGTAATTTAGAGTTTATCGAGCATCGAGTAAGATCATATAATAACTCTTAATGTCAAATAACATATATTTAATTTTTCTTTAATTCCTAGAGCTCAAATAATTAATTTAACTAATTCCTTTTGAACGTCTACCTTTTAACAATATTCTTCTTCGCTCTATGTGTTAATATTGTGCTATTGACTTCATTCAGTTACTACAATTATTTGCAATTTGTAATAATTGATAAACTAGTTACTAATTTTTTAAATCATAAAAATGATTTGCAATTTATAAATCAAATTATTTACCAACATATTTAGTATTATTTTATTAATTGATATTATTTAATATATCATTATCATACATAGTCTTATATTTCAATGTAATTGCAATATACTCAGTGATTATCTCATCATATATAGAAAAGTAAGAAAGAAATGTAACTATATTATAGATAAAAAGTATTTTTGGAGTCTCTTCACCATTTTCATGTCCATGAAAATAGCTCAAAATGGAAACAAATACGTATACATGCAATGAACGTGCACTATGCTAGTATTCTTAAATGAGGATACAATAATTTATTGAGGCAATTCTTTTAAGGAAAAATTATGTCAAGGCCCCAAAAATAAAAATTTCATGTGGTTTAGCCCCCTATATTATTTCTATTGTATATTAGCCACAAATTCAATGGGCTTTTATGATTCAGCCCTGTTTACACCGCCTAAGAAGAAAATTGCAGAGAGAAAGGCGGCTGTCCAAGAGCAGAGGGTGAAAAGAAAAATCACGGTGGCGTGCAAGGGCTTCGTGAAGGGGAAATCGCAGGAGCTGCCGACTCTGATAGAGAAGCCGCCGACTTTGAGAAGAGTTTGTGCATCCTTTTGAGGGAGATATTTGTGTGAGATTTAAGAGCTTATTTGAGGGTTTAAATTGTGTGATTGTAAACCCTATTTGTATTCTCTCTCTCTAATAGTAGATCTCCCCCCACCTTGCCATGTGGACGTAGGTAATTTGCCGAACCACGTAAAATTCGTTTCTCTCGCTGTTTGTGTAATTTATAATAGCTTATTTAGGTTCCCTTGACAGGTCAGTCCTAAAACTAATGAGAGAAAGAGCTGATATCCTACTTTGTTGAGATATTTTACTTTTGGTTCTTGTTTCCTTGATAAAACGGGAATTCTTATTGTGATCTAACTCTCTTGTTGTGTTGCCGAGGTGCTGCCAAAATTTTCGTTGTGCACAACAAGTGGTATCAGAGCCCAGATTTTAGATCTAGGGTTTTGGAATTTTAGGTGGAGGAATATTCTTGTGTGAAGCTTGGTTCTTGGAGTTCTAGGCTTCGGTGGAGATAGCATTAGGAGTTGCCGTTGGAGATTTTGCTTTCCTCGTGTGGTTAGGAAATCTATTTAGAATCCATTCTAGGGTTCAGTTGGGTAATTCTTAATTTCTATCAAAATTTAATTCTTTCTCTACAACTTGGAGTTAGTTTGTAATGGGAGAACAAGGTGAAAGCAGCAAGTCGATGACGAGTACAGTTCAAGTTCGTTTTCAGAACACCAAAATTAGTATGGTGAAGTATGACGGTAAAATCAACTTTGGTTTATGGATGAGCGACATACAGGATACGCTCAATGCTCAGAACTTGGAGGAGACCATCATGGTCCACGAGAGACCACCAAAATATGAAGAGATGATATAGAAAAAGATGAATAGGAATGCTTGTGGGGGTAACCAGGTCCTGTTTGAAATAGGAGCTGAAGTATGATGTGCTTTGGGTAACGTTTGTAATGAAGATGTGGGAAATTCTCAACAATAAGTACTTTACGAAGAGTGTTGAGAACCGGTTGCAATTGTTGCGTAGGTTATTCAGATTTTAGATGTCCAGAGGCACCTCACTTGCGGCTCATGTGAACAACTATACGAAGTTATTGTCAGACTTGGTGAATGTTGATGAGAAGATTTCGGATGAGTACAATGCTATTATCTTATTGAGCTACTTACCGGATAAGGAGTATGGCATATTTGTGCTCACTTTGTTGAACGGGAGATCTTCTATCAGCTATAGTGATGTTACTAATACATTGACGAATTATGATTTGAGGAGGAAGGATAAGAAGACTTTCCGTGTTAGTACTTCAGGCGAGGTCTTGTCGACAAGAGGTAGAAGCCCATATCCAAAAGGTGGTAATAGAGGGAGGTCAAAGTCAAGAAGTCACCACCAATTAGCAAAGAAACAATGTGCATTCTGCAAAGAGTAGGGACATTGGAAGAGAGACTGCCTGAAGCTCAAGGAGAAGGAGAATGGAAAGAAAAAGGGCCCGAAGGCCAATAAGGTGAATATTACGAAAGACGATGATTCCGATGATTCGTGCTTTTCTCTACTGATTACTCCAGAGGTGAACCATGTGGATGCATCAGATTGGACGCTTGATTCCGATGCTACTTATTATGTGACCCCTAGGCGAGATTGGTTTGCATCGTTCGAGAGACTCGATGGGGGTGTTGTTGTCATGGGAAATGATTAAACCTATAGCATTTGTAGGATATGTACCATGCGGATTCGGATGCATGATGGATTAGTCTGTGAATTGAAGGAGATGAGATTCGTTCCTCAGCTAAAGAAGAAACTTATTTCTGTTGGAGCTTTAGAGGCGAAGGGATTCAAGGTGACCTTTGAGGATGCTTTAGCGAAGGTTACTAAGGGATCTTTGGTGGTGATGAAGGGAGTCCGTAGTCAAAACTTGTATTATCTAAAGGGAGCACCGAGATTGGCCAAGTTGCTTCAGCTATTTTAGAGGCGGACATGAGCAGACTTTGGTACTATAGGTTGGGGCACACAAGCGAAAAGTCACTGTAGGCATTGTGCAAGCAGAGACTATTAAAGGGAGCCAAGAGTGGTAAAGTTGAGTTTTGTGAGCATTGTGTTCTTGGCAAGAAGACGAAGGTAAAGTTCGGGATAACCATCCATCAGACGAGAGGCATTCTGGACTATATGCACACAGACGTTTGGGGTCCCACCAAGACTGCATCACTTGGTGGTAGACATTGGTTCGTCACATTTGTAGATGACTATTCTAGGCATTATTAGGTGTATGCCATGAAGTATAAGCATGAAGTCCTAGATTTGTTTGTAGAGTAGAAGAAGAGATTAGAACTGCAGATTGGGAGAAAGATCAAGACGTTACGATCCGACGACGGTGGTGAGTATACTTCAAACCCCTTTCAGCAGCTATGTCGAGACGAGGGTATAGAGAGATACTTCACGGTTAGTCATACACCGCAACAAAATGGGGTGACAAAGAGCTTAAATCGGTCTTTACTGGAGAACATCTGATGTTTGTTAGAGCATAGTGGATTGGAGAAGATCTTTTGGGCTGAGGCACTTTTATATGCGAGCCACCTCATTAATAGGCTGCCTTCATCTACGATTAAGGGGAAAACCCCTATGGAGAAGTGGTCAGGAGAGCCAGCACACGACTATGACCAGATCAAGGTATTTGGGTGCCCTGCGTATTATCATATTAGAACTGATAGGTTGGAACCTCGAGCTAGGAAGACCATATTTGTAGGATTCAAGCATGGTGTCAAGGGATACAAGCTTTGGGATCCAGTTGATAGAAAGATTGTGATGAGTAGGGACGTCATGTTCGATGAGGCTTCTATCTTGAAGATTCCCAGCTCTCATCAGGTGGAGAGCGACCCGACAGAGGAGATATCACAGGTGGTGGAGATCGATACAGCTCCACATTATCCAAATAGTGCAGTATCCATTAGAGTATCGACTTAGGTGATGCCAGGCGAGCACGACGATGACACGGAGGATACGGGTACTGATGTGTAGGATCAGGGACCGACGACTCAGGTTCAGGATTCTATTACGGTTCGGAGACAGAGGAGAGACATACGAATGCCAGCTAGGTATACCGACATAGTAGTTGGGTATGCACTTCCGATGGAGAGTATCGATGAGATGGTGCCTACTACTTTTAGAGAGGCCGAGCAGAGTTCGGAGGCTGATTCGTGGCAGGTGGCTATGCAGGAGGAGATGGAGTCTCTTTACAAGAACGATACATGATTGGTTGTAAGTGGGTATACACGAAGAAGGAGGGCATTGAGGGTACTCCATTGAGGTTCAAGGCTAGATTGGTTGTGATGGGCTATGCACAGAAGGAAGGTATTGACTATAATGAGGTTTTCTCTTCGGTGGTGAAGCACTCTTTGATTCAGATTTTTCTAGCTTTGGTAGCACAGTATGGTTTGAAGTTAGATCAGTTGGATGTGAAGATGACATTTCTTCATGGTGATCTTGATGAAAAAATATATATGACTCAGCAATTAGGATTCCGAGCTGTAGGGAAGAAAAAATTGGTTTACAGATTGAAGAAATCACTCTACGGTTTGAAGCAGTCTCCTCGATAGTGGTATAGGTGATTTGATAGTTTTATGCTTGGTCATTCATACACTCGGAGCCAGTTTGATCCTTACGTATACTTTTACAAGTTGAAAGGAGATGTGTATATTTATTTGTTGCTTTATGTCGATGACATATTGGTTGTCTCTATTTTCAGATCTGCTATAGATGAATTGACGACACAGCTTTCAAAGGAGTTTGAGATGAAGGATTTGGGTGAGGCGAAACACATTTTAAGGATGGAGATCGGCAGAGACAAGAAGAATGATAGAATTTATTTGACACAGGTGGCTTATTTGAAGAAGGTTCTACAGTAATTTCATGTTAGCATGGATACGAAGCCAGTTAGTATACCATTGGGAGCTCATTTGAAGCTTTCAGCTGATCTTTCACTAAAGACAGTTAAAGATCGAGAGTTGATGTCGAAGACTCCATACGTGAGTGTAGTTGAGAGCTTGATGTACGCGATGGTATGTACGAGACCAGATTTATCACAGGCGGTGAGTATGGTTTCGAGATACATGCATGATCCAGGAGTGGGTCATTAGGATGCCGTGAGATGGATTTTGAGGTGCATTCAAGGTATGCTCAATGTTGGTTTGGTTTATGAATGGGACACTATAGGTGGGCAGTTGTGTATTGGCTACGTTGATTCGGATTATGCTGGGGATTTGGATAAGCGCCGGTCTATGACGGAGTATGTGTTTACTTTGACCCATGCGCTGATGTATTAGAGATGCACCTTACAGTCTATGATGGCTTTTTCTATGACGGAGGTAGAGTATATGACGGTTACGGAGGCTGTGAAGAAGGCTATTTGGCTTCGAGGACTTTTGGAGGAACTTGGTATATCGCAGCGGTCCGTCACTATTTATTATGATAGCATGAGTGCTATCTATTTGGCGAAGAATCATGTTTTTCATGCGAGGATGAAACACATTGACGTTCATTATCACTTCGTTCGTGATGTTCTTGAAGATGGCGATGTGAAGATTGTGAAGGTCCATACGAAGAATAATCCGACGTATATGCTCACAAAGGTAGTTTTGAGCAACAAGTTCGATCATTGCATAGACTTGTTGCACATTTGTGATTGTTGAGGCCGTTGGTAGCCATTTGGGTGAACTACGTGAGGCTTAATTCCTTAGGCAAGAGGATACGTAGGCAGTCTTTACGATGCAGCCGGTTTGGATTAGTTAATTTTGATGGGGATGAGATTGTTTGAACTCTCATTTGGGTTCCTGACTTGTTGTGGATTGAGTCCGTTGTTGTGGATTGATTCAACTTTATCCTGGACGCAACAAGTGAGACATTTGGATGCTTTGGTGTCAACTCAGTTTTGAAAGAAACTTCACCGAGGTGGAGAATTATGAGTGGGGGTGGGGGCCATAGCGCTTCTTTACGCGTGATTAACATGCCAAGCCTACCCGATTCCCTCATGCTATAAATAATAGTGCGAGGTCTTCCTAGGTTTTTGTGTGCAAGGAGAAAATTGTAGAGAGAAAGGCGGCTGTGCAAGAGCAGAGGGTGAAAAGAAAAATCACAGCGGCGTGCAAGGGCTTCGTGAAGGGGAAATCACAGGAGCCGCCGACTTTGATAGAGAAGCCGCTAACTTTGAGAAGAGTTTGTGCATCCTTTTGAGGGAGATATTTGTGTGAGATTTGAGAGCTTGTTTGAGGGTTTAAATTATGTGATTGTAAACCCTATTTCTCTCTCTCTAATAGTAAATCTCCCCCCTCCTTCCCCGTGGACGTAAGCAATTTGCCAAACCACGTAAAATTTGTCTGTCTCACTGTTTGTGTGATTTGTAATAGCTTATTTAGGTTCCCTCGATAAGTCAGTCCTAAAACTGATGAGAGGAAGAGTTGGTATCCTACTTTGTTAAGATATTTTGTTTTTGGTTCTTGTTTTCTTGGTGAAATGGGAATTCTTGTTGCGATCTAACTCTCTTGTTGTGCTGCCAAGGTGATGCCGAAATTTTCGCTGCGCACAACACATCTCTCTTTCATGCCACCCTCTCAGCCACCATTGACCTTGAGCGTACCCTCCGATCCTTACATTTCCCTTTTCCGTCTCCCCCTCCTGCTAATGTGAAAGGATGGGTTTTTGTGTACTTTCCTGAATCAATTGACCCCCTCCTATTGTGTGGTCGCCTCTTCAGTGGCAACATCAACGGCGCTATCTAAACCCTAACTCCAACCTCCTCTGTTCCCAGCGGCATCACCTAAGTTTTCTCCCTACTCTACTTCGTCTCCATCTCCTTCTTCAGTGGCCAGAAGCTTGTGTCGACATCCTAATACGTCGACGAGATCAATAGGGTCTACGCCAACGAGAAGTGATCAATATCGCTCGAAAAGTTGTTTTACTCAGCGGAGAGAGAGGGAATTGGTTTGAGATTGAAGGCGTGGTTATTGCTCCCCTATAGTCGGATGTTGTTGTGTCTTAGATGAGGAGGAACTGAAGAGGGAGCTTCTCAATAAATTGCATAAAGAGAACATCAGTTGCTGCTATCATATACTATGAATGGAGATCTGAACTACTTGATTTTCCAACAAAAGCTTATAACTATGGAAGATTGTAGACATTCACCTATTTTTCACGTTAAAATTCTATACAGTGTCATTGATAGGGTCAAAGAAACAAGGAAAAACAGAGATTGGTGCAAAGTTTTACATATCACCCCGGAATTTGTAAAGAAGCAGAGGAATTAAAGTTTTCATTTTTGCTATATATATTGCTTTGAGATAGGTCTCTGTAGCATATGCTTGGTTTTGTTGCTATTCTATTTATTTGTAAGATGAGTGTGTATATTCTTCTTAGATGAAAATGTGTTCTTCTTAGATGCTTGGTTTTGTTGCTATCTTATATTCTTCTCAGATGAGAAATTGTCCAATAGAGAGGGCATGTGAGTGACGGTGATGATGGTGGTGGTGGGTGCTAATCAATTTGCTTATTTAATACCTTGGGTTTTTAAAGTAGAGTCGTAGATTAGAAGACCTTTGTTTGGAAGTGATGTTCACTGATTGGTGAAGAGTTTAGATGTATTACATTCATGAGGCTTAATCTATAATCTATCATATTTGTAAAGGTACAACCCTCATACATCAAAATGCTTCTTAACAATAACATATAATTTATTAATTGTAACATATAATTTATAAAATGAATAGTTATATTCTAAGACTAAAGATTAACAATAACCTATTAACTATAATAAATAATCTATAAAATTAATAGTTATATTTTAAACTTAACAACCAATAGGTAAACTTAACACTCAACATTCAAAATTATACTCTAAACTCGGTGTTAAATAGATTGAAATAATTTATACTTAAATGTGTTTGATACTCTTGTGTATTTATGTGTACATGTTATTGATCAACATTTTTGACCACTTGTATTTATGTCTAGATGTTGATGATCAACTACTATGCTCTTATCAATCCTATTGTGTTCGGGGTTACATTTGTATGATTTACTTACTTTAACATTAACAAGCCATAGTATATAGTTAACATGTATGTAATAAATTAACATCCTAGATTAAACATTAATAGGTAAAAGCATATACATAAGACATACTGAAATTACCCTATAGGGATGGTGAATAGGGTAATATGCTAATCTAATATGATTTAATACCAATTCAAAATTTTTTAATAATTATCCTAGCAAGAATGATATACAAGTTATATATGTAAGGATATGGAATTATAACAAGGCTGAAATAAACATGAACATAATGAGATAGTGCACAAATAAACAATGCAAACACAAACAAATGATCACGGAGTTTGGTCCTTCCGACCTACGTCTCCGCTCCCCACTCTCGAGGAGAACTCTATTATCTCAACCGGTTTTCAACGCTAACCGAAAACATTTACACCTCACAATCTCGGTTTTCTAGCTCACCGAAAATTTTCATAACTCACACTCTCGCAATCACACTCTACACCCTCTATGTGTTGGCCTAGCTTATGTCGCCTTCCTCAAGTGCTCGAATTTACAACCTCTCCCTAGGCTTTACTATCGACGCCACTCCTCTTGGAATCGACCCCGTCTCTCACTACACACTCCTCTCAGTGTACTTGTGTATTACAAAGTGTATCTCATAATTAAGCACAAATAAAAGATTTATTCTCTAAACAAGATGAGAACTCAATTAAGCTCACACTCTAAGTAACACTCACCACAACTCATATTATACAATGTATGAAATACTAGAAGCTCAATAGGTTGTGTGTGTAAATAAAAAGTAAATCAAAACTAAACTCAATATGAAATCTAGCTTAATGAAATGATTAATCACTGTTTGTGGGAAAATTTAAGAAGAAAGTGAGAAAATCGAATTTGTATTATTCTCTCTAACTGGCTTAGAAAAAAAATTAATTACAATTCTCTCAATGTAATCTCTCTCTAACAAACTTAGAAAAAGAAATTACAATCTTGTATCAGATTCCCGATTTATAAAAGAGAGAAGGGATCGACGGAGACCCTTGCTTTTGTTTAATATGGGTTCTTCACGATGTCGATGGGAGTTCAGATCCTTGTATCCCGTTGACGATCCGAACGCTTCACCTCGTGGAACTTGGTTTCTTTCTCTTGATTAATGTTGAGGAGAACTTGCATGGCAAGTTTGAAAGAACTCTTAACGAGTTTAATAACTCAGAGCGAGTTTAAACTCTTAAAAAGAGTTGATTTGAACCAAAAATCGGTTTTAAGCCAAGATTTGCTCCAAGAATCTTCGTTGCTGAAAGTTACTGAAGGATAAACGCCGATCTCCCTCAAAGATGATCTGCCAAAAGATCTATTCTTTTTTGCCAAAAAGAGGATCCCGAACTCAGTTGAGTTTCTCGCTATTTGTAGGGGATTAAGGGGTGTAACCGCCCCCTTAAATCTCTCCTTAATAAGGGTTTATGGGATGTAACCGCCCCCTTAATTCACTCCATAATGGGGCCTTAATTGCCCATTAAATGGGTGTAACTACCCCTTAATCCGCTCCTCAGATCATGGAGAAAACGGTTTTGAAACCGTTCAAATCGTATTTGAACGAGTCAAATGCAGGGTCTGTGTTCTGGGTGTAAACTCTGCATTCGAATGTAGAGTTTGCAAGCTGCGTTAAAGGTTGAGTTCGAACTGCGTTAGCGGTTGAGTTTGAGCTGCGTCTATATAGAGAACGCTACGTTTGAGCTTCGCCAGTGGCTGAGAACTCTGTGTTTACCCTACGTTAACGACATTGGAATGCAATGGCCAACTTTGCGTTTTAAATCTGGAACGCAGATTTTGACCTTTGCGTCTGGAGCTGAAGACGAGGTTACGAACCTTGCATCTTGGATTTGGGACGTAGCCACGAGCCTTGCATCTTGGATTTAGGACGCGGCCACGAGCCTTGCATCTTGAGTTCGAAGATGCTTGCGTCTTGTTCTAGAATGCAGCTACGAGCTTGGGACACAGCTATGAGCTTTGCGCCTGGAGCTTGGGACACATAGGTGAGCTCTACGTCTTGATTTTGAAGAGACCGTCAATTTATAGTCTCTTTTGCTAGAGTGCTGCAAAGATCGCCATATTGTAATCTTCGCCTTGGCTCCTTAAATGTGAGAGTCGTTAGGTTATAACTCTCATGGTTGATTATGAAAGCTGTTGAATTAGAGCTTTTATCGGTTGTCATGAAGGTCATTGAATTGTAATCTTTCTCAATCTACGTAAAAATCTTCTAATTGTAGCCTTTATCTATTAACGTAAAAGTCGTCTGATTGTAACTTTCATCATCGAGTTGCTGATTGTAGAAGTCGTCAGGTTGTAACTTTCGTCATTAGCATTTGGTAGGGATAAGCTATTTGTAATGATTTTTAGATAGCCTACAGAAACCCCTCTAAAGTTTTCAAAAGTTTACAGTTGACTGGGACGAAATTTCGGAATACTTTAGATCTCAACTATGATCTTGGAGTTGTTGAATGATTGTTCACTATGCTAGTTTCAAAGGCATCATGAACTTGGTTGCAGAAATTTGCTGAACATGACCCGTAGGAGGGTGTATGTCATGATTCTACTTTTGAAACGCAGGAGAGTTCCTTGCGTTTTGAATTTAGAATGCAGGGCTGGCCCTTGCGTTTTGAATTTGTAACGCAGGCTAGTCCTAGCATTTTGAACGTGGAATGCCAGATCGACCTTTGCGTTTTGGATTTGGAATGCCAGGTCGACCCTTGCATTTTGGCTTTGCAATGCAGGTATAACCTCGGCTTCTTGTCTTGAGACACGGAGGTGACCTTCATGCATTTTTGACTAAGTCTTTGAGACTTGTCTTTAGCTCATCTCTTTCAAGTCTTAGCTCACATCCCTTAAATTGATGGGCCCGCAAACATTCATAGGATTTTTAGCAAACCTTAGCCATCAACGGATTTGATAAGCCTTTATCAACTATTGTTTGAATCGGGCTAGCATGTGGATTGACTAAGTTCATTCCACATGTAACGTTATGCTAAAAGAATAAACTCTTTTAGGCTTGGTGCTATGATATTAAATACATAGGCTCTGTCATTTTTACGGGAAAAGACTAACCGACAACGCGTGTTAGTCGTAGACTTTAGGATTTTTGGCAAACCCTCAGTCATTAACGGATTTGATGTGCCTTTATTGATTACCGTTTGAAATCGGGCTTGCATGTGAATTGTCTAAATTCGTTTCACATGTAATGTTGTACTAAGAGAGTTAACTCTCTTTTTACTATGATATTGAATACGCAGACTTCACCATTGTTACGAGAATAGGCTACCCAGCAGCATGTGTCAGATGCAGACTTATTTCTATTTAGGGATCGAGATAAAGGTCCCCCAAAATGAATTCTGGTGTCTTTTTTGCATCAAAAGACTAATCAATAACGTGTGTTAGGCGTAGGCTTATCTCTGTTTAGGAGTTAAGGTAAAATCCCCCACGCGTGCAAGGCATGGATTTAGGTGTTATTAATAACGACCTACTACGATATTAAATACATAGGCTTTTGTCCTTTTCATAGGAAAAAACTAACTGACAACGCATATTAGGCGTAGACTTATCTCTATTTAGGGATTGAGATAAAGTCCATCATGCGTGCAAGACATGGATTTAGGTGTTATTAATAACAACCTGCTACGATATTAAATACATAGGCTTTTGTCCTTTTCACAAGAAAAGACTAACCGGCAACGCGTGTTAGGCGTAAACTTATCTCTATTTAGGGATTAGATAAAGTCCTTTATACGTGTAAGGTATGGATTTAGGTGTTATTAATGATAACCTGCTACGATATTGAATACGAAGGCTTTTGTCCTTTTCACGGGAAAAGACTAACCGGCAACGCGTATTAGGCATAGACTTATCTCTATTTAGGGATTGAGATAAAGTCCTCCATGCATGTAAGGCATGGATTTAGGTGTTATTAATAATAATCTGCTACGGTATTAAATACGTAAGCTTTTATCATTGTTCCTTCCTGTGTTATGTTTTCACTCGAAATACTGAAAGAAAGTTAGAAATGCCAGAGGTGTAGTGTTAACTTGGCATGAACTTTTCACTTAAGAGTGAAATCTTAAAATTTCCTTTATTATCGGTAGGATAATTCCAAAAAATCTTTAATCCGCTGGGGATTTCTATGAATACTTGTTATTCTTATGATCAAGAATTAACAAGTTCAAGGGAGGTTCAACTGTTAGAGATGTGATGTTAACCTAACAGTATTTTATAGGCCTATCGCTCTATTAAAGATAGTCGATAAGCTGATTTGGTTGTCAGAGGTGTGATGTTAACTTGACGTCATCAGAGGTGTAATATTAACATGATGAAAGGATTGGTTGCCAGAGGTGTGATATTAATATGACAAGGAATTATTGCTATCGGAGCAACTTTGTGAACTTATCATCCTATTGAAG
The DNA here is from genome assembly GCA_022839385.1 of Asparagus kiusianus. NCBI lineage: Eukaryota > Viridiplantae > Streptophyta > Magnoliopsida > Asparagales > Asparagaceae > Asparagus > Asparagus kiusianus. The sequence goes on along the minus strand of BQKN01065935.1, from coordinate 128,094 downwards.
AGGATTGCTAAGTTAATTGTCAGAGGTGTGGTATTAACATGACATGATTTGTTACGATCGGAGTAACTTTGTAGACTTATCGCTCTATTGAAGAGAGTCGATAAGTTAATTGTTAGATGTGTGGTATTAACGTGACAAGATTTGTACTTGTGATTTGAACAAGATTTTGAAGACTTAGTGTCTCACTGGGAAAGATTACGATTTGAGCAATTTTGAGGCCTTATCATCATATTGACAAGGATTGATAAGTTAATTTTGTCAAAGGTATACTATTAACGTGATAAATTAGGAGTGATGCAAGCTAAATTCATACTTCGTGGGGATGTTAATCATCAAAAGTGTAATGTTAATTTGACGTGTTTGCAGACCTGTCATCCTATTAAAGAGGATTGACAAGAAGATTCGTTACCCTTAATTCAGTAGATTCTAAGTAACCAACCCCCAGTCTTGATTAAGACTTAGCAGAGGAAAAAAAGGGTAGATAGGGCACGTCACCTAGTGAGCCACTATCCATCAAGTCGTTCAGTGACATTAGAGTATAACGACTATGACCGGAATAGAGGCACATCACACGACATGCCGCTATCTAAAGAGTTTAGCTATCAGAGGTAACTGTTAATATGATAGCTTTGGTGGACCCACCATCCTATTGAAGAGGGTTGGTTTCAGTTATCGTAGTATCCTCTTCTTCTGATTGGGAAGACTAGGCTTGGTCCCATTGCGCAAGTTGGTTCTACTTACTTTCTTCTTCAGCTTTGATCCTGCCAATAATTTTTTGAGCATGTTCACCTTAAGAAATTAGTTGTCTCCAGGAACGGCATTCTGCAACTCCCATTCGGGCTAGGAGTTTGGTTTGTAAGTTGTGTTGATAGGTTCCCACCAGTGTAGACTGTGTTATACACGTCGGACATCGCAGAGCCACATTTCAAAATCTCTCGACGAAGGCTTTGACGGGCTCTCCCTTCTTCTGCTTAGTGGCAAGAAGGGTAGTAACAGAGACTTTAGTGTTTTCTTTAAAGAATCTTGACCAGAAGAGTCTCTCTAGATCCGCCTACTTCTGGATACATCCGGCAGGCAGTTTCGTAAACTATTCAAAGACAACCTCCTTGAGGGTGCCAATGAATAAGAGAGCCAGTATGGCGTCATTCGATATTATATTCCCAGACTATGACTTGAAATGATAGATATGTTGATTCAGTAATCTCGTACCGTCAAAAGCTTATAGCGTCGGGACTTCAAACTTTGGAAGATAAGGGGCTACATCCCATTTGGCAGGATAGGGCCTGAAACTCCCTCATCTTGGAGCTCGCTTTTGTTAAAAATGTCATTGAGGCGGACTTTCAATTCTTCTATTTTGGCAGACTGGGGATTCTGCTCATCCTCAGTCTCTCTTCCTTCTTTAGAGGAAGATTCTAGGTCGTGGGCTTCTTAATCAGAAGCAGCACCATCAACCACTTTTCCCTTCCCTGTGCTTGTGTGAGGTCGGGATGAAGATGTTCTTCCTCTTCGGGAGGATTCTTATCTTGGCGGTGAATTTGTCTTCTAAGATTTAGCCCTGTCTGCGACATATTGAGTCATCAGGATTTGGAGTTCGTTGGTGGCCTCCTACTGTGATTTGAGCATGACTTACTGCTCATCAAGTCTCTTCACGAGATCTTTACGGTTTCCCGTCATATAAGCGGAGCTCTCATGTTCCACGAAAGAACTAGAGGATTGGGATTCTGTGATGGCTGAATGTTCATCATCGGACTCAATTCCTTTAGCCAACCTCCGATAATTGATGGGGGGTATGACCCCTTTTTGAGTCTGAGTATGTTGATAAATTTCATCGGACTATCCAGGTGGTCTTTCAAGCTAGGAGATTGATCCTTTTCTGACTCATCCGAGCTAGGGATTGATGATTTCCCTATACTCACCATGTTTTAAGTGACTCTAAAGTATTCTTCTTTTGAAGTCATCTTCTTGTGAGAACGTTGTTGCTTGTATTGGTTTGGCAAGGCAACGTTCATCTGTTGGCTGAATACTACCAGTTTGGTCGCATGTGAGCAGCATTAACATCCCGAGAGGACCGCAGAAATCAGTCGTTCGCATTAGCATGCATAAACGACTTGTTGTATCGGTCTTTCTCTCGATATGAACTCTCTCAAATCTATTACAGAGACTTGAGAAGAGTTACTCACTAATCATGAGGTTTGAATAGGAACCCCCAATCTACGATTGGACGGGACAGGCTCCTGGTGAACCTGAATCTTGTTGAGATGCCTTGAATTCTTAGACATCTTATATCTACCCCTTAATCTAGTCATGCTATTAAAAGAATACGGGGGTCTTGCTGTCCGGTTAGTGAGTTGGGGGTCCAGGGAGCGGCATGCCCCTGACCGGGGGGTCCGGGGGGAGTGGATGACCCTCCAGCGGGGTTCGGGGTAGCGGCCCGAAGCTCTACAGTATACACTAGGTTTTGTATTAGGTTTCACTATCTGGGCCCAAATCTGTTGTTTGAAATCCATGTCGGTCACCCTGAACGCGACTTGACACATCACATAAGAAACACAAGGGTCGCGTCTGAAAGTAGGAACGCATGCCTGAGGTCCGTGTTTTGGTTGAGCAACGTAGGCCTGAGGTCTGCGTTTTGCTGGTGAAACGTAGTCCTGAGATCTGTGTTTTGCTGGTGGAACGCAGTCCTGAGATCTTAGAGATGCCAACTTGGATGAGACGACACGTGATCACTACCACATATTTGCTCTAACGCAATGGTTTATAACTATCGCATTAGCATCTAAACCGTTGTAATTGCACAAGCGCAACGGTTAACAATCTGTCTTCATTGCTGCCGTTGCCCTAGCCATAAGGCAGCAGTTTCACAACCTAATGCAACGGTTTCTAAGACGAGGCTAACGCAACGGTTTTCACAAAATGCAACGTTTTCTGTAGCGGTTTACTTATGCCTAATGTAGTGGTTCCATACACAAAGGTAACAGTTATTGCAAATGCAACAGTTGCAAACGATGGTTTCTTGATACCTAATGTCGCGGTTTCATACACAAGGGTAGCGGTTTTTCCAAAATCAAGACCAAATGCAACATTTATTTTGTAGCTAATACGACGTTTTGCTTTGCTATGGCAACAGTTTTATAGGGCTACGGCAATAGTTTTACAGTGCTATATCAGCACTTTTCAAGAAATTTGACCAATAAGCAAACTCAGTTACGTAAACCAAAATAAAAATAGAATAAGAACACACTACATTAAGATATCATCAAAATGAAAAATAATGAAGCATTCATATGTTTTAAGCCCATCATTCAAAAATAAGTAGTTACAAGATAACTTCAACCCATCAAAATATGATCAGTTCACAACCATCAAAATATGATCAATTCAAAAGTACAAGTCTGTTCCAAAAGATTCATATATCAAAGCCATCTTGACCGCATTCTCCTATTTAAGTCTTTATATCCCCTACAAAAAATAAAGAAACGTATCAAATATCATGTTAGCAACAAACTAAAAAGGTAATTTTTTAAACCAACCCTTACAAGGAAAAAAAAGCTCAAGTAATATTGGTAAATAATGAGACAATTGATCATCAGATGGCTACAGTTTCTCTTTTATATTAAAAAAGAGAGAGAAAATCACTCACCTACATCAAAACATCTTCCATTTGAGCAAAATAGTGGCTACAGTTTCTTCAAAGTCCAAACCATGATCCTCAGATTCACAATTTACTGCAAAGATAAAATATTGTTTAAACATCCGAGTCTCTCTTTCAATGAGCTATTAACAGAAGAGCAAATAACCCAAATGCTGTAGCAAAGAAAATAAACAGAAGGAGCATTAGAAAAAGGAAGAATCACAAATATTTTAAAGGAGCTTGCTTCCAGAAGGCTATAACAAAGAGAATAAACAGAAAAAAATAGAAATAAACCAAGCACAATCCTGACTACCAATATGAATTATCAAAGAAGTATGGAGAAGGTAAAGGTTGGGCCAAATTGGATTTCTGTGAGTCTACAGCAGGTGAAAAATACCTCGACTTTTTTAAAACACATTATCATCAAAAAGAGGGGGACAAAGACGCAGCAACAAGACGTTAGAAGCACAAGATCCTAGATGTACAAGAGCCAATCTTTCACATTTAATTTAACAGTGCTAAATATTCAACCTGCGGGTTTACATCAAGCACCAACCAAAGTCACATCAACCATGGACTCTTTAATTTCTAGATATTCAACTGTAGCATAAATATTAGTCTTGAACAATCAGAAAGGAATAAAATCACAAATAGTCACGCCGGTTGCCCAGTTTTGTAACAAAACATTTTAAGATTTAACAGCAGCTAATAAGAGGAAGCAACAAAATTATGGCAATAAAAATGATTGGCTTTCTGCAAAACATCCGCTCCTATATAGAGGAAGTTGCTTGAACATGCTTTACACGGTACATGCATACTACGACAAGGAAACAAGCTAAACCCCATTGTCCAGCATCATACTCTTCTCCGAATAACATGAATAGTATAATACTTGAAACATGTCAGGAATAAACAGAAAGAAAGTAGAGAAGAAGTTCACACCTTGAGCTAGCTTGTTGAGTGTGGAGCACCACTGTTTTGAAGACTTCTGGTATGCAGAGAGTATTCAATCCATCTGCTCACTAATGAAAAGCAATGAGACAGTACCTGTGGGCAAATTTGTTTTTTGTTTTAAAGAATCAAAAAGAAAAACTCTCAAAATCTAGAAAGTGTAAAAGGTATTTGCCTTTGCTCCTCTTGGACCTTATGTCCCTGTAATGATTTAGTCTTGGTCAATTGCACATCTACACTCTGAACTTGCTTTCGCAACTTGCTTGTAACGTGCTGTTGGCTATGAGACTACGATTTTTGCTTTATTTTCATCTTGGTACATTGCTTCCATCAAGTTGTTGGCTACAGGCTTTGGATTGATTCATCCTTGCAAGATTTGTCACATGTAGAGGAGGATAAAAGATCTTTTTACGCTTCTTTGCAAGAGGTTTGCTCATGACCTACAAAATAATAATTCATTAAATTGCTTCAGATTTTTTATATGAAGAATTATCTATTTGTCCACTTAGCAGATGTAAAGTTTATCATGATTTTGTTGCCAACAAATTAAAGCAACATATTAAATTATCAGGTTCTTTAGAGACATATTTTTAGCATAATTAACAACTTAGAATGTCGTATACTTCATTTGAAAAATTTATATCAGAATCATGAGAATACACAGCTGAAATGAAAACTTTTGACACATGAAACTTATAGGTTAACGAAAATTTTATATCAGACAAACACAAGATATACGGTCATATAGGTTAGTGAAAAGTTCAAAAGCGTGGGATTTAAAGCGGTGTATCTCTCTATCTTTAAAACTCTTATTCAACATCACACGTGCATCTCATTTAATCTCATTTAATAAGCAAAAAACAAACCCAAACCCACCCCACCCCAAAAAATAAGGGACATCATACATTCAGATAGATTCTTGAGAAAACAGAATATGTGACATTTTCCAATGAGTTCTCATCCAAAGCAAGCTTGCAGACAAGAGATCAGCAAGTCTTCATCAAAACTGGGGAGATCATGAATTTACCTCAAATGATCTGTTCTCTTTTGAACTTGATCTAGAATCACCCACTGTTTCCATCGCTTAAGAGACGTGATTAACTAGTAATAAATGAAAAGAATCACATAAGTACTAGACACATGAAAAATATATAATAAAAACTAGCTAATAGAAGAATAATATAGATCACTTGTTTAAGTAGCTACGTACCATTGCAGTATTAACAAGTTATGAATAGTGATAACGAGGATGCATTTGTCAAAACATGTATAAACTGAAGTCACTATAGGTTAACAAGATCATAAAT
>BQKN01065935.1:92780-110595 GCA_022839385.1 Asparagus kiusianus | reverse complement strand
CACACACACACACACACATACACACATATATATATATTAATGGGTATTCTTGTCATAGGAGGACATTTCCCTCCTTGTCGCCTATATGGCACAATCCCCACCATCCTCATAAAGTAGGCATAAATCCCTACAAACTCACACACACTCTCTCCTGCTTTATGAGGATGGTGGGGATTGTGCCACATATGCGTCAAGGAGGAAATCCCCTCCTATGACAAGGATACCCATTAATATATATATATGTGTGTATGTGTGTGTGTGTGTGTGTGTGTGTGTGTGTGACGCCCCTGGGGTTTACACAAGGCTGCAGTCCAAGGTGAAACCAGATATGTTAAACCTGCCATGCACCCACACTATGTATAAACACGTTTCACCAATCACATCAATATCCTCTAGTTGAACTAAATAGAAGTGCAGGTACAAAACATGCAAAATAAATGGAATAAATGTAATAGACATGGTATAGAAGAGATATCTCATAAATAAAAAGAATCATGTCTCAACTATAATATATCTGATATCTGAATAATGAAAATATCTCAACATGAATTAACTAAAAATCGTACTAAGGAACACTACCTTTACAATATGAATATGAAACTCTAATGTCTGAATGAAACTCAAAACTACAGTGGAGTCTCTACAAATAAAAATACACGATGACGACTATACCAGAACACCATCACCCTGTGGCTCTCCGAAACTCTAAACTACCTGCAAAATAATTTATAAGAAAAAGAACAACTACAAGAGCGTCAGAGCGTCAAAGTGCTACAGCAAGATTACCTCCATCCGCCCCTAAGGGAAGGGCTGCTAGATGGAGTGAATGCTCTATCTATTAGACATAGTCTATCTAGATTCATTTTCCCCGTATCTAAGTGGGATTAATATTTAGAAACCTACAACACGAGACGTAGTACGTCGAGCGAAATAATCCAAATAAGGAAACGCTCATGTATATATCATAAGCCTCAAATTGTAGATATCTAAACATTAATACCGAACTAAGAAAGGACAATCTAATGAAACCAACAATTGAAAAATCCACAACACGAGACTGGTACGTCAAGCGAAATAATCCAAACAAGGAAACCCTCATATATATACCATATGTCTCAAGTTGTGAATCTCTAATCATTGATCCTATTTAAGAAGTAAAGAATGCAGTAAAAAAATAAGACATCAACACATCGTATTTATAATATCTTCCACTATCACTGGGGAGATAGAATAAAATATCAACACATAATTTTATATACTTTCAAAAGTAACATATCTCAGTCATATAGTTCAGTGATAGGTCGTATCCATAACCTACATCTGCCACACTTAGGCTATCAAGTAATTCTCTCAGTGCAACGGACTACCATGTAGGTATCCTGAACTATGTACACGGCTCATTAGTCTCATCATGATCTCAGTGCGTAACATGAGTGAAGGATGGACTACCAAATAGGTATCCTAGAAATACGGCCACGAGCCTCATCGCATCCTAGTGCGGAACGGACGGCTAGATCAAGCCTCCTAAAATCTGACTCAATTAATGGCCTGTACATGTAGAATTTCGACGCACTACCTCATATAGTACTGAACTGAGCTCATTAACGATATCCACCTCATGTATAAACTATGTATATCTGCTTTGTTGACGTACTATCCTATATAGTACTGAACTGTGCTTATCAACGACATCCAACATGTGTATGAACGATATCTAATTCGAATATGATCAAATCAAAACTCATCATAATCCCCTTGGGATTCTCAAATGCGTAATGTAACATATTCATGACTATATGTGTAATATCAAACGGCTCAAAACTCTGCGAACGCATCTCAAAATAGTATAACACAGCTCCACAAAATGAGCAGGAAAACATATAGGACTTCTATTAGTAAAATAAGCATATCTTTCTCTAGGAAAATTATTTTTAGTAATGGTTTTCTGTTTTGTAAACTAGATTCAACATCTTTCAATCTCACAGGTTTGGTTCAGTTTGTAGTTTATTTTTTATCCCAAATCTCCAGTTAAATATTATACATGTGCAGCAGTTTTTCTGCAAGACATATTGTTAGTAAAAAACATATCTTTCTCTATACAAACTCTTTTTAAGAATAGTTTTCTGTTTTAGAAACTAAATATATATAGATTTCATTTGGAACTGATTTGGTTAAATTTGGTGTTTATTTGTTATCTCAAAATCTTAGTTAAAGATTATACAAGTGCTGTAGTTTTCTGCAGAATATATATATTTAGTACATCTCTTAAATTTCTCATATATAAACGAAATTATGAATAACTCTAAAGATCATGATCATGATACTATCATAAACAACAAGAAAGATTACTAATTTAGCATTGGTTTAAATTTTAACATCAAAAAGAAATCTGGTTTTTAACATCACAAGTTAAGATTTAAACATGAAAACACATATTAAACATCTAAACTAGTTATTTAACTATGGGGATGAGTTTGGATGAAGCTAATTTTGCCTCAAATGTTGTTCTAAACCTCTGAAATAAACAACAAGTAATCCACAACCACAAACAACCCGTTCTCCCTTGTCACACGTTAAAGATCTTGCCCTCGTGTCGGTATTGTGCTTCACAAAGCTCTCAAAATTCAGAAGAAAAGGATCTAGGGTTTTGAGGGGAGAGAATGGCTGCTAAGGTTCATAGATATGATGTAAGAAAGGAAATTTTATGAAAAATACAAGTATTTATAGAGGCAAATCCGAAGCAAACATGTTTGACCTGAACCAGGAAATCTAGTCTAACTAGGAAAATAACCTTTTGTATTTTGGCCATAACTTTGACGTCTGACCTCGAAAGGAGGTGATATAAGATTTTTTTGAAATCTCGTAAAGACACCTACAACTTTGGTCTTTTATATTTTTCCAAATTCCAAATACTTCAGTATGTAAAATATATATATGTTTAACTGGTCGTTTTTCCCAGATTCAGGCCCGTGCACGTGTGCATGATATCACTTCTATATTCACATTTATACATTGAATTGATCTTAAATCAATTCCTAACATACTCAAACATTAATAAATATTATTTATCATAATATAACACATTTATTATTTATTACAAAATATTCAAATTTTTAGGGTTTTACATTCTTTCCCCCTTAAAAGAATTTCATCCCTGAAATTCCGCAAATGTATCTTAGAGATTAATAATACATTATCATAAATCTTTAGATATAAAACATTAAACTATCTACACTTAATATTCTAGAATGCGAATATTCCTACTTAACCCCTAACTAAACGGAACTAGTACGTCGGGCGAAAAATCCAAACAAGGAACCCCCATATATATACCATGTGTTCCGAATGATTAGAAGTTAAGTGTTAACACCTCATTCTAGCATTACATATAAATATGACCATATGGGTAATCATGAACACCAATCAAAATCAATCAATTTACCTATTCAAACAGGTGCGGGTAGTCGTGATGCATAACATCTTCGCGCTCCCAAGAATCTTCCTCGATATCTATACTTAACTATCTAGAATGCAAATACTCCCACTTAACCCATAACTAAGCAGAACAAGTACTTCGGATGCTAATATCATCATTCTAGCGTTAAGTATAGATATAAGCATATATATAATCATAAACATAGACAAATCATATCCAAACAATTTACTAGCACAAATAGGTGCAAGTAAATAGGTACAAGTTATCGCGATGCATATCCTTATCGCGCCCAAAGAAACTTCCTCAGCTCCTTTCCGATTTCATTAAACTTTAACTAAAGATATCACTTTGTTTCTAAGTCTCTTGTCCTTCTTGGCGACAATACACACAGGAATTGTAATAATAGTCATATCACCAAAAATCTCGAGCTCTAGCATGTCTAACACTCGATGTTGCTCCTCGTCACGTAGATGCTTCTTAAGTATCGAAACATAGAAGACATCGTGTATACTTAATATCGATGCTGGAAGATCTAGTCGGTATGAAATGGCTCCAAAGCATTTCACTCTCCTGAATTGATCCAATGTGCCTCAGGGAAGGCTTCTCTCGTCTACCAAATCACTAAACTCCCTTCATTGGTGATATTTTCAATAATATATAGTCCCCAACCTGGAACTCCAATGGTCATCATTTCTGATCTGCATAACTCTTCTGACGACTCTGCGCTATAAAATACGCTCTCGAATTATTGCTACTTTTTCTATAGTCTATCTCACTAACTCCGGTCTAAGCAATAGGTTATCCTCTAGTTCTGCCTAGTAACTAGGCGATCTACAAGGCCTCCCATACAGCATCTCATATGGTGCCATACAATTGTCACTTGGTAACTATTGTTATAAGCGAATTCAATAAATGGGATGTGGTCCTCCCAACTGCCCTGGAAATCTATAACATAAGCCCGCAATATATCCTCCAACCCTTGATTGACTCTCTCCATTTGTCCATCTGTCTGTAGTTGAAAACCATAAGAATACAATAACTGGCTACCGGAAGAATTCTGGAAGCTCCTCCAAAAGTACCAAGCGAAAACTAAGCCTCGGTTTGATACAATCTTCTTTGGAACTACATGTAATCTCACATTCTCCTAGATGAATATCCTCGCATAAGTCTCCGCCGTGTAAGTCGTCTTTAGTTGACTTCGTCAACTGATCCACTATTATTCAAATTGAATCATTCTCCTTCTTCGATCTTGGTAATCCTACAATAAAGTCCATAGAAATATCTGCCCACTTCTACTCTGGAATGGGTGAAGGCTGTAGGGTTTCTACTGGTTTCTGATATTTTGCTTTTACTTGCTGGCAGGTAAAGCATTTAGCTACATATTCTGAAATCTCTCTACGCATGCCACTCTACCAAAAATATCTCTTCAGATCCTTGTACATCTTCGTTATGCCTGGATGCACTGTATACCTGGTACAATGCACTTCGTCAAATAAATCCTTCTTCAGCTTCATTAGCTGGCATTACTAATCGGCCATATAGGCTATCTAAAAATCACAACAGATAGCTGATCCCCATCAAACACCGATGATAAAAGTTACAATTCGACGACTTCCAGAAGGCTATAATTTGAAGACTTTAATGTAGAAGGTTACAATCTGACGACATTCACAACAACTAATGAAAGCTCTAATTCAACAACCTTCACAATCAACATCGGGAGTTACAATCTGATGACTCTCATATTTTCAAGGAGCCAAGATGAAGGTTACAATGTGACGATCTTTGCAACGCTCTAGCAAAAAAGACTACAAATTGACTGTCTCTTCTGTTCGCGGGAAAAATTGTTTTCATTGAAGTCATTGTTTTCTTGAGCAACTGTTTATCGGTTACAAAATATCCGGTCTTTTTATAAGATCCGGTTATAACAAAATCAAAGAAAAATCTAAAAAAAAGATTACAACTCTCCTGAACAAATCGTAAGATCCTGTTTTGCGGTCTCTTGCATGTGTGGGTTCTTCGCCTGCGCCGGGGTTAATCCGTGGACCACCGTATGATCTTGATCTAGTCAGATCTACACGGTATGACGGGTGTTATTTCACGAAGGAAATAATAGCCGGGGGTATTATTTCACCAAGGAAATAATAGCCCTAAGTAATCGAAATCGACTAAGCGAAATCGATACTCTTCTCGGGATCAAAAACCAAGTTTTGATCCGGAGGATAACCGTGTGGATCTCAGATCTGATCTCTCTCGAACTCCTACCTTGTTTGGTGTGGATGAACACCAAGAACCAGATCTGAAAAGTCCAAAACTCCAAGATTCCAAAGCTTCAACCTTTTTTAGTCTTGAGCCTTTAATCCAGCAGAGTTTCGCCTCCAAAAAATCCAACCTCCACAAATGAGCCCTCATCTCCTATTTATAGGCATTTCAAACTATATCTGGGCTCAGATCTGGGCCCAAATCTGGTGGCTCGGCCCAGGTGGCTCGGCCACCGAGGCACCTTGGTGGCTCGCCGAGCCACCGAGCCACCAAGGGGTGGCTCGGCCACCGAGCCACCACTAGGTGGCTCGGCCATGGCCGAGCCACCCCTAGGTGGCTCAGCTTTGGCCGAGCCACCTAGGAGTGGCTCGGTTTTGGCTGAGCCCTCCAGGCATTTGCTGTTTTGCCGTTTTCCGGTTTCGCGGTTTATCCGAACTCTGATTTGTTGATCTGGACTCTGATTTGGCAGTCCGGATCCGATCTTGATTTGATCTTGATTCGTTCGAGTCCGCTCCCGATCTTGTTTGATGTGGTGGACTCTACAGTTGGATGACTCGTTGATTCATCGACCCGTTAGCTTGATTGGGCACGCGATTGGAAGTGTTCCGTTGTTTGCGTGCGATTCGTTAACCTCGTCACCTCGTTAAATCTGATTCGTCGCGTCTCACTTGGCTTCGGTGTTGTGGTCTAACGAACATGCTTGAATATATCGCCCGATGGTTCGTTGGTTTGTCTAATCACCGTGCCGAGCTGTGTTAAGGGATCTATGAGTAGTTTTATACGTCTACATCTTCATATCAAAACGTGGATATCTCTCAAACCGGAAGGAATTTGGTGAAACGAAGGAAGCAAACTGAACCCAATGGGGTCAGTTTGGTAGACTCCGTCTCGTCGAGATAGCCGATTTTTATATATAATTCGTCTCATTCCGACTTACGGTTTGAAAGCTATGACCTGTTCTTCACAACAAGTTAAGTTCTGAAGTCCGTCTGTGAGACTGTACTTCGCTTGAACATTGGACTTAGCCTGAAGCTCGCCGAGCCCGCCTGAGGCTCACCTCTGCATCCAAGATTCAAAATGCAGAGGTCATGCCCACATTCTGAACTCAAAACACAGAGGTCATGCCCGCGTTCTAAACTTAAAACGCAGAGGTCGTGACCGTATTTGAGATTCAAAACGCAGAGGTTGTGGGTGCATTCCAAACTCGAAACACAGAGGTCGTGGCTACATTTCAGAGTCAAAACGCAGAGTTCGTAGACTCAAAATGCAGAGTTCATGCAGAACCCAACCCTGCGTCCCAGGTCCAAAACGCAGAGCTCATGCAGAGCCTAACTCTACGTTTTAGAGTTCATAACGTTGCGCGACCTGTGTATTTTTAGCCTAAAACAGGCCCAACTCTGCGTTTGATGTCTAAAACATAGAGTTTGGGCCTAGAACGCCATTTTTGGCATTTGACTTGTTCAAACACGAACTAAACAGTTATAAGAACCATTTTTCCCCTACGATTTGAGGGATTTCCGCCCCACTTAGGAGCGGATTAAAGGGGCAGTTACCACCCTTAATTGAGTTAAGAGATCAGCTTTTTTAATTAAAAACAGATCGCAAAATGAGAGATCGACAACTTCTTGGGCAGATCATCTTTGAATCTTGGAGATTTCTCAGATCTGGATATCAGAAAAGGAGGTCTTCGCTCAATATCTAGAGCATTTCTTGGGAGCTTTCATCCTTGGCTTATTAACCGATTTTCGGTTCAAATCAACTCTGTTACAGAGTTTAAACTTGCTCTGAGTTCTAAAACTCGTTAAGAGTTATTTTCAAACTTGCCATGCAAGTCATCCTCAATATTAATCAAGAGGAATCAACCATGTTTCAGTGAAACAAGATATTCGGATCGTCAAAAGAAAGTAAACTCGACGCGAGCATTTGAGAGAGGCATTCCATCGCTACTATGAAGAACCCAGAATTAAACAAAGGGAAAAATTCAGATCAATTCTCCTCTCTTTTGTAATCAGAAATCCAAATTATAATAAGATCGAGAGAATACAAATTAAATTTATTTCATTCTTTTTATTATAAATTTTCCACCAAATAGGCCCTTCATCTGAAGTCCTCTATCTGCTCTAATGGTCCAATCAGTCTTTGGCTCTTTGGAAATCTCCCCCTTTCGGGTTTGAATCTAAGAGTCGTCCAACTGAGCTCTGACCACTCTGTCACTCCAAGATGGCTATACAGACAAAGCTCCCAAAAATATGATGCTCCTGCCAATCTCCGGTCTAAAATCAAACTGGCTGAGGGTGTAAAGATCTCGTACAATGAGCATCTCAAAGTTAAAATTTGATGTCGACGCTTCCTGCTCAACGCGTCTGCTACAACGTTTGCCTTCCTCGGATGATACTGAATCGCAAACTCATAATCCTTAATGAACTCAACCCATCGTCGCTATCTCCGATTTCGTTCTTTCTGAAAGAAGAGGTTCTTCAAGCTCTAATGATTTGTGAATAGCTTGAACTGTACTCTGTACAGGTAGTGTCTTTATGTCTTCAATACGAAGACCATTGCTGCTAGCTCTAAGTCATGTGTAGGATAGTTCTGTTCATGCGTTCTTAACTGACGTGAAATGTATTTTATTACTCTCCCGATCTGTATCAAAATACCCCTAGACCCGACAATGGTGCATTCGTGTAGACGACAAAGGTCTTATCACTACTCGGAATAACCAATACTGGCATTATAGTCAACTTAGTCGTCAAAGTCTTAAAGTGCTCCTGGCACTCTGTGCCCTAAACAAATTGTACACCCTTCTTTGTAAAACGCGTAAGCGACGTTGCAATCTTCGAGAAGTCCTGAATGAACTTCCTATAGCCTACTAATCCCAGGAAACTACGAATCTCTATAACCGTCTTTGGTGGTTCCCAATCTAGTACGGCCTCCACCTTAGTTGGGTCTACTGCAATACCCTCCTGGCTAATAACATGGCCCAAAAATATAACTTTAAAAAGCCAAAACTCGCACTTGCTAAACTTGGCGTACAGCCGATACTCCCGCAATGTCTGCAATGCCAAATGAAGATGTTGCTCGTGCTCTGCCTCTGATCTAGAAATATATAAGGATGTCGTCAATAAAAATGATCACGGACTGGTCCAAATATGGACGAAAAACCTAGTTCATCAAATCCATGAATACTGCGAGTGCATTGGTCAGCCCAAATAGCATGACGAGAAACTCAAAAGACTCATATCGATGCGGTCTTAGAAATATCCATCTCCCGAACCCACTGCTAATGATAGCCAGAACGAAAATCAATTTTAGAAAAATGTTGTGTTCCTTGCAGCTGGTCGAACAAGTCGTCAGTCCTAGGTAATGGGTACCTGTTCCAGATAGTGACGTTGTCCAACTCATAAAAATTTATATATAGGCACATACTATCATCCTTCTTCTTCACGAAAAGGACCGACGCTCCCCATGGAGAATAACGCTGATGAATAAAACCTTGAGATAATAACTCATCTAACTAGGTCTGTAGCTCCATCATCTCAGCAGGTACCATACGATAGGGTGCTCGGGATATTAGTATCGTACCTATCTACAACTCGATGCAAAAACTCGACCTCTCTCACTGGAGGTAAACCTAGTATGTTCTGAAAAACATCATGGTACTTTGAGACCACTCACGTCTCGCTCAAATCGGCACCATGATCCCGCAGCATCACCTCCTTGATGTATGCTAGAAATAACTCCATAAACTAGTTGCCCTGTGAGGTTGCTAATATCAACTCAGACCCATTGGATGCTCGCAAGCTGACTGTTTTATCAAAACAATCATTACTGACATAAAACATGGTAGGAAGATAGCCAATCCATACCGAGAATGATGTCGAACACCAACATCCGTAAAACGATTAGATTTATGATAAACTCGGACTCATCTAGACTAATGACACATCTCCTATGGATACTCCATAATAAGGACACCTCCCCTAAAAGAGTAGAAACGGATAACGATACATCTAAAGGATATAAAACTAGCTGGAACCTATCCATGAATGTATGAGAGATAAAGAATGAGAAGCTTCTGAATCGAACAAGATCCGAGCTGGAAATGAATAATGACTAAGAAAGTTCTACTCACACCATGATCACGTGGTATGATTGCATAAACTCTGTCGGTGCCTAACGACTGTTGTGCTATTGGCACGAATCTGGCCAATAGCACGAATCGGTGCCTAACGGTAGAATTTATTAGACTATCTATCCTTAGAAATCTCCTGGATAGCACGAATCTGGCCAGGTGGTCCCTCTATCCTCAGAATGGCAGGTGGTCCCTCTATCCTTGGAATGACAGGTGGTCCCTTTATCCTCAGAATGGCAGGTGGCCCTATGACTGCTGACCCTGACTACTGATCTACTGGTGGTGATAAAAATCTTTACCCTATTGCTGGGTTCCTCCCAATCTTACAAAAGGTTTATTGTTCTTACCATGATCTTTGGACAATCCTGCTTCCAAAATTAACTCTTAGTACGTCTCCATGCCCCAATCGGGTTAGATCTAGCTGCTTTTCGAAATAGTAGATGAAATCCTTCTATAAATTAACATTCTCTACTCCGGCATAACTAGAATCAATGCTATCCTTGGGCATCGTCCTTTAAGCTAAATATAACTAATCTCCGCTTATGTACTGAGTCAACATTAAGTAAATCTAAAAGTATTTCCCATATATTTCCTCTATTTATAGGTTGTAACTAAATCTGATGTGCCCTAAAATTTTTGTGCTCCCAACCTCTAATATCTTCCTCAATCTTACCGAGCCAAGCTTCCTGCTCTGCTACTCTATTAACAGTTAAATGTGGCGATGGTGAGATCTTCAGCATTACCTCTTCAATATGTACGGCTGGTACAACTGGTGGTGGAACTTCAGAGAGTAAAATCTAGCTTGTTACTCACTTCTTGAGTGTTGCTAGTCTCTGTTTCTACAATCGGTGTTACCAAGTCGATCAGATATTGTGGAGCCTGCTGCAGCTCAGGCTCTACTTTCCTAGCTCCCCGGGTACAAGCTTTATCTCGACCACGTCCTCGTTCCAATGTTTATAATACCAAAAGGAGAGCTTATTTGACATAGTAAGTGAGATCCCAATCATAAATAACATAACATATACCAATAGGAAAAATCGTATACTTATCATTCATGCAATTATTTTTCAATCAAAGTAAGGTAGTTGTCACAAAAAAATTATAATTATCGAATATACGTATATGACATCCTCACTCATTCTAGGAATTCCTAGCGGACTCTATATATGATTCCTAGGAAATTCTATCCTAGCTCCACGACTTGACACAGGAATGATCCTAGGATGTTGGAACTAGAGCTCTGATACTAACTGTGATATCCTTGGGTTCACACAAGGCTACAGTCCAAGGTAAAACCAGAGATGTCAAACCTACCATGCACCCACACTGTGCATAAACACGTTTCACCAATCACATCAATATCCTCTAGTCGAACCAAATAGAAGTGCGGGTACAAAACAGACAAAATAAAGGGAATAAATATAATAGATATGATATAGAAGAGATATCTCATAAATAAATAAAAATCATGTCTCAACTATAATATATCTGATATCTGAATAATGAAAATATCTTAACATAAATCAACTAAAAATCATCCTTTGGCACACTGCCTTTACAATATGAATATGAAACTCTAATGACTGAATGAAACTCAAAACTACAGTGGAGTCTTTACAAGTAAAAATAAGCGACAGTGATTATGCCAGACTCTGTCACCCTGCGGCTCTCCGAAACTCCGAACTACCTAAGAAGTAATTTAAAAAAAAGAACAACAACAAGAACGTTAGAGAGCTATAGCAAGATTTCCTCCATCCGCCCCAGGGGAATGGCTGCTAGATAGAGTGAAGGCTCTATCTATTAAGCATAGTCTACCTAGATTCATTTTCCCCGTATCTAAGTGAGATTAACATTTAGAAACTTACAACACAAGACGTAGTACGTTGAGTGAAATAATCCAAACAAGGAAACCCTCATATATATACCATAAGCCTCAAATTGTAGATATCTAAACATTAGTACCGAACTAAGAAAAGACAATCTAACGAAACCAACAATTAAAAAATCCACAACACGAGACTAGTACGTCGAGTAAAATAATCCAAACAAGAAAACCCTCATATATATACCATATGTCTCAAGTTATGAATCTCTAATCATTGACCTCAACTAAGAAGTAAAGAAGGCGGTAAAAGAAATAAGACATCAACACATCGTATTTATAGTATCTTCCACTATCACTGGGGAGATAGAATAAAATACTAACACATAATTTTGTATACTTTCAAAAGTAACGTATCTCAGTCATATAGTTCGGTGATAGGTCGTATCCATAACCTACATCTGTCACACTTAGGCTATCAAGTAATTGTCTCAGTGCAACGGACTACCCTGTAGGTATCCTGAACTGTGTACATAGCTCATTAGTCTTATCACGATCTCAGTATGTAACATAAGTACGGGATGGACTACCAAATAGGTATCCTAGAAATATGGCTCACGAGCCTCATCACACCCTAGTGCGGGACGAACGGTTAGATCAAGCCTCCTAAAATTCGACTCAATGGCCTATACATATGTAATATCGACGCACTATCTCATGTAGTACTGAACTGAGCTCATCAAGATATCCACCTCATGTATAAAATGTGTATATCCGGTATGTCGACACACTATCTCATGTAGTATTGAGCTATGCTCATCAACGATATCCAACATGTGTATGAACGATATCTACGTCGAATATGATTAAATCAAAACTCATCATAATCCCCTTGGAATTCTCAAATGTGTAACACAATATATTCATGAATATACGTGTAACATCAAGCGGCTCAAAACTCCACGAACATATCTCAAAACGATGCAACACAGCTCCATAAAACGAGCATGAAAACAGACGGGACTTCTGTTAGTAAAATATGTATATCTTTCTTTAGGAAAACTATTTTTAGTAATGGTTTTTTGTTTTGAAAACTAGATTCAACATCTTTCAATTGGCATAGGTTTGGTTCAGTTTGGAGTTCATTTGTTATTCAAAATCTTTAGTTAAACATTATACATGTGCAACAGTTTTTCTACAGGATATATTATTAGTAAAAAAATATATCTTTCCCTATACAAACTCTTTTTAAAAATAGTTTTTTGTTTTAGAAACTAGATACATATAGATTTCATTTGGAACTGGTTTGGTTAAATTTGATGTTTATTTGATATCTCAAAATCTCAGTTAAAGATTATACAAGTACTGTTGTTTTCTGCAGAAAATATATATTTAGTACATCTCTTAAATTTCTCATATATAAACGAAATTATGAATAACCCTAATGATCATGATCATGATACTATTATAAATAGCAAGAAAAGATTACTAATCTAGTATTGGTTTAAGTTTTAACATAAAAAAATCTGATTTTTAACATCACAAGTTAAGATTTAAACATGAAAACATATATTAAACATATAAACTAGTTATTTAACTATGGGGATGGGTTTGGATGAAGATAATCTTGCCTCAAACGTTGTTCTAAACCTCTAAAATAAACATCAAATAATCCATGAGTACAAACAACCTATTCTCCCTTGTCACACGTTGAAGATCTCGCCCTCGTGTCGGTATTGTGCTTCACAAAGCTCTCAAAAGTCAGAAGAAAAGATCTAGGGTTTTTGAGGGGAGAGAATGGATACTAAGGTTCATAGATATGATAAAAGAGAGAAATTTTTATGAAAAATATATGTATTTATAGAGGCAAATCCGAAACAAACATGTTTGACCCGAACCAGGAAACCTAGTCTGACTAGGAAAATAACCTTCGGTATTTTGATCATAACTTTCACGTCCGACCTCAGCAGGAGGTGATATAAGATTTGTTAGAAAGCTTTTGAAGATACCTACAACTTTGGTATTGTATTGAGAGGGAGAGAGTTGAGCTACTATCAACTTGAGTTGACAGAATCATTTATCCACTTAATTTTTTAACCATTGGATGTACCTATGTAATTATGATCTTGATCAAATAAATCTCCTATTTTTATTAATACTAGGTTTTATACACGTGTAATATAAGTAGTTAAATATCATAATTAAGTATTTTTGTCTTATTTTCTTACTAAAATTTGTTCATCGGTTCCACTTTAATAGTTGATACTCACTTTTATTTCTAAACTTTAATAATGTGATCAGTTATGTTATTTGATTTTATTTAAATGGGATACACCTAATTTAAATTTTCATATTAATATTTGAATTGATAGAAAATAAATATAATTTAAAGTTAATTTGAATTTTTATATTATTTTGACTGGTATGAAACCAAGCTTTACTTGAGAAAATATATTGTTGCAAAAGTGAAAAATATTAAAACAGTGTTATACAAGGAAGATGAATATTTAAAACCAATAAGACAAAATAATTGCTTAAAAGTATGTTAAAACGATACAAAAGAGAATATAAAGTTTGTTCCAAATCATTAATATACTTTATAAAAAATTATAAATTAAAGATTAATACTAACTCTAGTATACTTTCATATGATAAAAGCATTTGCACAAGCATATAAAAGTACTAAAAAAAGCTTATGAAACTCCCTTCTAATGATTTCTAAATTCACTCAAAATAATTAAACTATTTTATAAAACATTCAAAAAATATTATCTTTTATTCATTTTGTTTTATTTTTTTACTAAGCTAATATCAATCCTTGCTCACCTTTATTTTTTTCACGAGCAATTCTAGAGTAGTATCTTCATCATCTACTCGATTGTGACATCATGCTAGAGTTATACTTTTTGTGTTGTTATCGTTCCTGGGCTCATTAATATTTTATCTTGTTCTTTAACTTCACAAAGAAGTTAAATGTATTTCTGATGTTCAACACAAAATTCTTAAAATACATACTTTGAATTTTTTTTTTCAATGAGAATAAATATTAATTTTATATATATGCAATTCTTTATGTTCCTAATTTATTACTTAAATAAGGAGCTACCTCTTTTTTTCTATAATGAATTCTTATGATGTGCATCCAATAAGAGTTTCTGTTACGTTAATAATATTATATTTTCTCTATCCCTATTATTTTTTATAAAGATCTAAACTAAATATATGTATTTTTTATTGCCAATTTGCCTTAGATTATAATATTAATATTTAGTTTCTTTAGTATTTGAAGAATAAAGTATGAAATTTATGAATGCTTACTAATTTTTCTTACATCTTTCATGGTGAATTCTTCTTTGATTAGGATAAAGTTATTAAATTATTCTTTAATGTAACTCACTTGGTGCTTCTTTAATAGACATGCCTTATGTTAATGCCAATTCAAATGATTTATGGACGTTTTCTGAATTTTAGATTTATTTTTGTTACTTTCCCATTTTCAATGGTAATAGCTTGATTTTTTGAATGATATCTCTGAACATTCTCATAGTTTCTCCATACATAATTTATTGTATTCTTTTACCTTATAAATATTATTAACATCAGATATTAATGTTTTAAAATTATAATTAATTAATGTTAAGCTATTATATTATAGTCTTTTATTATTTTTAAACATTTATCAATAAATGTTACTAATGTGTTTTGCTATCCTAACTTATTGTTAGACCCTAGAGGGAGGGTGATTAGGGTCTTATGCTAATCTAATCCGATTTTATGCTAATTAAAATTAATTAATAAATATATTCTTGCAAGATAGATATACAAGAGTTATAAGCAAGAATAAGCAATATGAATAAAGAGATATATCCTATATAATAAAAATATATGCAAGTATATATAAACTAGCACGAGATGATATATCCTACCAAAGAGATATACAATATGATATATGCAAGGATATGTAAACTAACATAAGGGTAAACAATATGAACTAGATAGTGGATGATATAAATAATGAGCTATGGACAATGGCGACAAGAAATATAAACATAAGATTAAGTGTGCCAAAGCAAACTCAAACACACGATATGATCACGGAGTTCGGACCTTCCGTCCTACGTCTCCGCTCCCCACTCCCGAGGAGAAATCCACTATCACGATCGGGTTTTCTACGCTCACCCGAATAACGTTTACAACCACACTAATTCGGTTTTCAATGCTCACCGATCAACGTTCACTCCTCACACTCAGTTTTCTAGTTCACCGAAAACTTCACAACAACACACTCGATTTTCTAGCTCACCGAAAACCTTATAACACTCTCAATGTAACAATAAATGATTTGTTCTCTAATACAAGGCGAGAACTCAATTAAGCACAACTCAATGTTACAATCTCTCACAACCCTAATATACTATGTATGTAAATACTATAAGCTCAATGTGGGTATGTGTAACAAAGAGTTAAAACAAATCTAAACTCAATACAAAACTAGCTTTATTAAAATGATAATCAAACAAATATGCAAATGTAAAGCTAGATAAGAGTTTAGAAATGCTTCTCTGAAAAAACAAGATGGAGAGATGGATTAAGATGAAGCTCAATCAATATAGATGATCTCCTCCACTTATATAAAACTTCTTCCCAAAAAACTCTTTTAAACAAACACTAAACAAACTTAAACCCTTGTTAAACTCTTGTTTAAAAACTTCTTGAATGCTTAATAGAACTGAGGTATAAGGGGGTATTTATAGAAACCCCAAAGCCAAGAGAAAGCCAAGAAAAGACCAAAAAATCACTCAGCAACGGCTCTGGAAACTAACCGTTAGAACTGATATGACAGTGCGGCGGTCGATCGTGGCAGTCGACCGCGAGCAACAAAAAAAACAAATTGTGGCTCTGGACAAGTGACGGTCGACCGTGAAAGTCTCTGAACTGCATACGATCGACCGTCACGGTCGACCGTGAGCCAACAAGACACATTCTTAGTTCTGAACTCATGGCGGTCGACCGCAGCGGTCGATCGTGAACTGATACTACAGAAAACAGGTTTTACAAGCTGATTTTTGAGACTTTGAAAATATGTTAAAAATAACAATTAGAGTCCAAAAATAATGAAACTTTGGGAAATGTATATAAATATGTAGATGAACATATTACAAAAAGAATTTTCCAAATTGCATTTTCCATTTGTGAAAAATCATCATTTTGCAAAATAGTCCAAAACATGAAAATGTAAACATGTGAATTTTGACATTTTGGCTAAACTGTATTTTGAAACTTTGCATAATGATTATGTAGACTTAAAGAAATATGTATATGATTATTGTTAAGTCCAAAAACTAAGAATACAATATTTTTACAAATACAATAGAAAATGAAACATATGAGTATGTATATGAAAATATATTTGTTTCATATCTAAGTAGTTAAACCAAATCACAATAATAAATATGAAATATGTAATTTTATATTTATAAGCATAAAAACCAACACTTGTGTTGTATATATATATGACTATATATATATACAAGGAAACCAATAAAATGTGTGTGTGTATTATATTGAGCTTAAGGTACTTAACACACATAATATAGAACCTAAACTAGATTACCCAAGCCGATCTTGATCTTCAATAAGCTTAACTTGGTACACTATGTGGATGAAGCTTGAACTTGATCTTTAACTTTGAATTGCAAGGGCTTCAACCCGACATTCCGCCAACCTCCATTTGATATGATCGTGAATGCTCGATTCCATCTATCCTCCAACATATTGTTTGTCTACAATAAATAAGAAAACACAAATACTAGACAAACAATATTAGTAGTAAATTGTTTGATAAACATCATCAAAACAAGAAGGCTAACACTTATTAGTAAAATTTTATGTCGTTGCTTTAATTTATATATTGATGATAATTTTAAGTTATAATATGTTTAAAATTTTTATTTCTTAACTGGATATTTTTAATCAATTCTTATTGATTTTGATTATGAGTATCAATTTAGATTGTTTTTAGATGCTGAAAAAGGATAGTAAACCCTAAATTGGAAATTATAAATAAATAAATAATATATATATATATATATATATATATATATATATATATATATATATGTGTGTGTGTGTGTGTGTGTGTGTGTGTGTGTGTGTGTGTGTGTGT
>BQKN01065935.1:0-92770 GCA_022839385.1 Asparagus kiusianus | reverse complement strand
TGTGTGTGTGTGTGTGTGTGTGTGTGTGTGTGTGTGTGTGTGTGTGTTATGTTAATGAAAGAATATCTAACTATTGTACTTTTCTTTGCCAAGTTTTAAAATTTGAGCCCTTTTTATGGTTTGGAACTTTGAGGGTGTGACTTGTAATTTTTAAAACTTTGGGAACATTTAAAAAAATTACTTTAAGTTTGATTGTTGTAACTTTTATGTTTCATGTGTCAGTGTTAATTTTTAAATGTCACGATATTTCTTACAACTCTGAAATTTTGAGGTTATTTTTTGAAATTGTTAAAACTATAAATTAATGTTTTTTAAATTTAAATTTTAGTGGTCTACCAATAGTTTTTAGATTTGATGTTACTGGTTATAAATTTTAAAATTTTAGAGTTTTTGAAAAAAATTTAAATTTTGAAAGAGTTTTTCCTACAACTTTTGTAACTTTGAGGTTAATTTCGGTAAATTTTAAATTTTTATGCATGAGGGTAATCTATTGAATTCATCTTTTGTTGTTTACAAATTTTAAATTTTTTTATAATTTTAGGGTTATTTTTTTTATAATTTGAACTTTTTAGGGAGTTTTTATAATTTTTGGGACTTTGAGGGTGTTAATTAAAAATTTTAAATTCTTCGAAGGCTGCTATTAACTTCTTAATTTTATATTTGTTGTTTTAAGTTTTAAAATATCAAAAAAATTTAGGTGCATTATGGTAACCCCTTGAATTCATCTATATTGTTTGTAAGTCTTGAAATTTTAGAATTTTAGGTGCTTGTTTGTGATTTGAACTTTTGAGGGTGTTTCTATAATTTTTGAGATAATAGGTTGTTATCTGTAAATTTTAAATTTTTCACTGTTAATTTCTTGATTTAATATTTGTTATTTTAAGTTTCTAGACGTCGATATAGTTTTTATAATTTTAAACTTTCTAGGTTATTTTGTGTAATTTTAATACTTTTAGGGTTTTTTGCTATACTTTATATATTATAGCACGTTAGCTACATATAATTTCTTTATATTTACAAATTAATATCATAAAAAGATGTTTTATATATTTTATTAATATTATTTTTTTAAATTATTAAGCTATAGATAGTTCACTAGGACTAGGATATGATATAATTATAATTAGGATAGGTTAAGATATAAAATAAAATATTTGAACTTTAAAATTTTAAAATTTTAAGTGCATGAGGGTAATCTCTAAAATTCATCTTTTGTTGTTTGCAAATTTTATAATTTTTATAATTTTAGGGTTATTTTTTAATTTGAACTTTTGAGGGAGTTTCTATAATTTTTGGGACATTGAGGGTGTTAATTAAAAATTTTAAATTCTTTGAAGGTTGTTAATTTCTTAATTTCATGTTTATTGTTTTAAGTTCTAAAATGTCAAAAAAAATTAGGTGCATTATGGTAATCCCTTGAATTCATCTATGTTATTTGTAAGTCCTGAAATTTTAGAATTTCAGATGCTTGTTTATAATTTGAACTTTTGAGGGTGTTTCTATAATTTTTAAGATAATGAGTTGTTATCTTCAAATTTTAAATTATTCGCTGTTAATTTCTTGATTTCATGTTTGTTGTTTTAAGTTTTTAGACGTCAGGATAGTTTTTATAATTTCTTTATATTTACAAACTAATACCATAAAAAGATATTTTATATATTTTATTAATATTATTTTCATAAATTGTGAAGCTATATATAGTTCATGTAGGATTAGGATAGGATATAAGTATGATTAAGATAGATTAAGATATAAGTAAAATATTTAAAATAGTGAAGGGTAATATTGACCACAGAAAGATTTTCCCGAACTCGTGCTTTACAGGAAGTATGATAAAGGTACATTAAGAAAAATCAACAAAATATTACAATTAGGGAGCAGCGAATCCTCATATTTCTAAGGCAAAATCTAACGCGGGAAAGAAATAATTGTGCAGACCCCTCTCTCTCATCATCGGAGTGCACATAATCCCAACTCTAGTGACGCCCCTTCCTTCCGCTTCTGCAACCTTAATACACATCTCCATCGCCACCCCCTCACTCGCTGCCTTGAGCGCCACAAGTAATGAAGGAGTTGTTGGTATCAATAATCATGGTAAAGTAGTTGAAGACATATTTCTGAATACATCTTATATGTTCTGGAGAAACCTCTCTCCAATAAATACTTGTTATTTTTTCTTCTGTTTTGAAGTTAAAACTTATGTAAATTTTATTGTTTTTCTGCAAGAAAATGCATTGTGTAGTAAATTAGAATTGTGTAAAAGAAATTTTATAAGTAATTTAGATTTGTTACATGGGTGCTGTTAATTGTGAACTTTGGTATTCAAAACTATTTTGTAGAGTTGTGTGAATTGTTGTTTTTTTATCTCATTTTCAATTACTAAAGCAAAATAGAAACATTATATCAGAGTGGGCAAAAGCTCCCAAGAGAGCATAGAAAGCCTCAAATTGACAAGATATTTCATACAAATGGAGAGAATTTTTTTTAAAGAATCCCTTGTCATGTTTTGTAAGATGGATAGTGTGAAAAAGGCAATGTCATTGTCTAACCCTTTCCTTACCTACTAGCGAGTGATGCGTGCAAATTTGTTATTGCTCATTATACTGAAGTGTATGTTCGGGGTGTTCTGTTTCGCAAAATATCTAATTGAGAAAAGGGATCATGCCGTTAATGTAGACTTCATCCATAGGCATGTAGGAGATGACAATATCAAGGATGATGGTGCAACAAAAGACATTTCAAAATAGTGCTTATACTCTGATCTCAAATTTTCGATATGATTTAATTTAAGCGAGATTGAGAAAATTATTGTTTAAATAACATATGGAGGCTAGCAAAAATAAATACTCTGATCGAATCTCTCTCCGATAGTTACTACTTGTTTTTAATTACGAGGAACTTTGTAGTAGAATGTCTTAAAAACAAAGCACTAAAATTTCCTTGAGCCTCTTAATGTTGAGACTTGGAGTGAAGATTATACTGCTCAAACTTGGCATACTTTCAATTATTAAAGTATAAGTTATTTTACAAAAGAGTACCCTTGCCAAAGCATCTTATTACCGTCCGAGCTTTAAATATGGTAGAAAATTGATCTTTTAGCCAACAATACATTAAATAGTATAGCTTTCAATCCAACTTCACTGTCTCTTTTTCAAGATCAATCTTTCTTCATGTGTATGAGGGAAATACAGTATACAAAGTGCTTTGTATGCTGCTGATGTGGAGGGGCTGAACCACATTTAATTCGGATTTTAAGGGTTGAGTCACATGGGTAAAAGGTATAAGGGCTTAGTCATATGGGGGTTTCAAATCTGGGGTCTTTGACACAATTTTTCCTTTTTTTAAAGAGAGAAGAAAAAAATTATTAATTGAAAATATTTCACATTAAATTAAACATTTGGAAATAAAAGAATAACTTAAAAGGCACTTTTAATATAAATTTTTTTTCATAAATCTATGTGAGAAAATATAAAGAATACATATAATGATATAATCAACCAGCGAAAAGTAAAATTGTGGCTTCATGAAGAAATAATGTTACAGAAGGCGCTAGACGGAATAGGTGGTCGAGCCAGTGCCTAGTGCCTAGACATCTAGTGTACGATTAGGTGGTACCTAGGCATTTGCCTATTTTTATTTTATTTAATTATAACAATTCACAAAAATATATGTTAAGTTCACATAAAGTTGCAAAAAACATAAATAACAATCTTTGATTCATAATCAACTATGCATAAATACTAAATAGCCAATAGCCAAATACTAAGAAACATCATCATATCTAACATAATAAGTCACCACAATAATAAATAATATTGCAAACTCCGAATTCTAATGCTCAAGAAGTAAAAAAAAATACAAATAGTATAAATGTCTAGCACGGGATTTAATCATATAATATAATCATCATCAATCATCATCATCATGGAAATCCTTCACTGCATGATCGCTCTCCTCCGATTTCATGTCCACATAGTCCTCATCCTCATCCTTGACATCATCATCAAAGGCAAGAGACTCTTCTTTGCTAGTAATCATAGAAGGCCTTGTAGCTCCTGCAATTCTTTCACTCCTCCAGTTCGCCACAACCTCAACCACTTCAGATACATTCTCCACCATCATTCAACTAACACTCAAACCAGGATAAGTCTCTTGCTCAGTCATCGGAGGGCACTCCATCTAGAATTCATGCACGTACGTGTGTAGTACATTCCTGCTTTGCCAGCACATCTTTATCTTCTCCTCTCATCTTCTTTTGCTTGAGCTTGACAATGAACTTCACAAACACAAGATCCTCCAATCTCTTCAACTCCAATTGGTTTCTCTTCCTCGTGTGAATCTTTAAAGAAGAAAAAAAACAAATTAGTAGAGTCATAAATAGATGACTTTATCTTATTAATTTTAGATATTTATGTAATTTACCCCCTCAAATGTGCTCTAATTCCTCTCGCATCCGAAAGAAGTGCTAGCGAGATTAATGACCTTTATCACCAAGTTTTTAGAAAGAGACCATCACCGCCGTACATATAACACCAACAAGTTGCAAACACATTGTCTCAATTGAATTCACCAATGTAAAAAATAACTTATGATTGATATATTTAATTTATAAACAAAATTTACTTGGGTTGAATTCCACTTTCTGCCTAGCTTTCACCATTAAACTTCTATCAAATGATTTGTTACCCTCTTCGGGATAAAGCAGCTCCACCACATCTAGAAACCCCTCTTTCCCTTCCCTAAAGTTTCTAGCAACATCATCTCAAAAGAAACAATAAGGGTTAAGGACATATGCTGCCATATGCAAAGGTGTATATAATCGATCCTCGTACTTGAAATGTATAATATCAATCACCAACTTGCATAGGCTCTCCTATTTCTTCAAAACAAGCTTAATCTCCTCTTTTGTGTCTTCAAGCATCCCCACAATAAATCCCATTGAGGATCTATGGTTGCTATCGACCACCCTCAACATGAGAAAAAGGGAAGAATATATCTTCAATAACTTTTTTACAGATTGCCACCTACTCTCACACAGGATAATAGCTTTCACTTTTCTACCCGTCGCGGTCCTGGAATGCTTACTTTTCCTCAATTCTTCATTAGAGAACATGAGTCTTAGCTTTAGCTTCTTCTCATAAACTCTTTGCAGAGTCAAGAATGCAATAGCAAAGCGAGTGACTCTTGGTCTAAAAATATCCCTCATCTCACACATGTGGCGCATCGTATTCAAGATTTTGTGATGGCTATAGATGAAGATGGTAAGAGCCTTCGCTCTATCAATGTTTTTTTAAAGGTTGATAACTTTCCAATGCCCTTAAGCATTAGATCAATAGTATAAGCTGCATAATTGATCCAAAAGATACTCAGCCTCTTCTCCTTCAATTTCTCCTTTGCCGCTCTATTTGCAGAAGCATTATTTGTGATAATATGAATGACCTTCTATGACCCAATCTCCTCAATACATGCATCCACCCACTCAAAAATGTATTCCCCATGTGTGTCCCAAAGCACTCAATTGACTTTTAGAAAACTCATGTCTAGCCTGTTGTGGATGCATATGTTCATGATTGACTGCATCTTCCTATCTAACCAAGCATTTGTCATGGTAGAGCAACCACTCTTCTGTGACTCCTCCTCGTGCTCCTTCAATGAGTCCTTAGTCTCATTCATAGCACCCTTTGACAAGGGTTCCCTCAACATATACATACTAGGTACATCCATAATCCCCAATAACGTTGCATATCCGCATAAAGGAGTGAGAAGAGAGGGCATGAAAAGGAATTCTATTCTCATATGCCCATCTAGCAACATGCTTATGGACCCAATCTCTCTTCTCCTTCATATAAGCTTCCTTCGCTCTAGCTTGAATCATCTTTCCCTTCAATCTCTTTGCTAGCTCGGGATCATTAGGGTACAAGCATCCATCGGCCCAATAGTCAGCTTTCTGGACCTCTTTGAAGATCCGCCCGTTGTATGAGTAGAAGAGATAATTTCCTGTTCTTTTTCAATAGCCGCTGGATCCGGCTTGTCGAACTTTGCTTCGTCTTGCAACTCCATGATATGCATCACCTTCAGTTTCTTCCTTCTAAAATTAGCATCAATAGCTTCTTGCATATTCTTCCTATCAACGGCCGAAATCTTAGAACACTTTATGCAGCGATTTTCTTTTACTGGCAAGTTGTTGCTTCAATCTGAAGACCCCCCCCCCCCCCTTTATCTTATGCGAGCACAATTTACATTGCACCAAGCACAAATTAGTTGGATCCGGAAGAAACCTAAACTCCCAACCAATATCTCCCGAGTTTCTTTTATCTTTCACAGGGGCTTTCATGGGAGTAGAGGTAGAACCCGCAGATTCCTTAGGAGGAATATTTGACATTCTATATTACAACAATTCAACAAACAAATCATTTATAGATCAAGTCATTAAATCATGATAAATAAAAGATTCAAATAAATAACATAATTTGATCTATTAAGTATTAATATCTATTTAGTCTTCTCTTCTATAAGACTCTATGTAAAATTGAATAAGATTTTAATCTCAATTATTAATTAAATAGATTAACTAAAATTAACTAAATTAAATAGTGAATAAAATTGTACTAAAATTGAATATGATTAGACTAAAATTAACAAAAATTAGAAACAGTGAATAAACAAGATTAATTAATTAAATAAATTAAACTGATTAATTAAACTAAATTGAACAAGGTTAACTATTTAGTCTTCTCTTCGTACAAAATTAAACTAGAATTGGACAATATTAACATTAACTACTTAAAATAGTGAATAAGTTAAAAATCAATTTAAAATTTTTTAAAAAAGTGAAAATTTAGAATTTTACTTAAAGAGAAGAGGCGGCGGCGATGGGAGAGGAGGGCTCTGGCCTGGGAGAAGAGGCGGGAGGAGGTGAGGAAGTGGAGGAGGCGGTGGCAGGTGAGGAGGGATGATCGACAGAAGAGGAGGCGGCGGCAAGAGCAGGGGGGTGATCAATGAGAGAGGAGGAGGCGACGGGAGAGGAGAGGTGATCACCAGATCGAGAGAGGAGGAGACGGCTGGAGAGGATATGTGAGAGGATGGGAGAGGGTTTAGGTTAAGTGAAGCGGGTTGAGTTTGGGTTATGCGTTCGGCTTTTGATGTTAACTGGAATTGGGCTGGCTTTTAGTTTAAATTTTGTTTTTTTTCTTTTGATTAAAAAGCTAGGCAGCACCTAAGCACTGCCTAGATTGGGCGCTCCAGCCAAATCTAGGCGGCCAAGGGTTTGCCTACGTCTAGGCGGACGCCTAGGCATCCGCCTAGGCCGCTTTTTACAACATTGTGAAGAACTAAAATAGTTTACTTGATTCGAAAGCCTATATGAGATATTTAATTTGAAAGGTTTTAAATGATTTTGGTTAAATGTGTCTGTATCCAAATTTTGAAGGATCTAATCTAAATTTTGCAGACATAATGAGGCCTTCTAGAAAGTAATCTTTAATTTTTTTTATTTTTTAAAATCGAAATATTTCCTCCTTCCTAGCTGTATGTCTCATGTGGCAAAAGCCCTATTACCACACTAACACCAGAGAAAGAGTAAGTGGGTTTGTTTGGTAAACTACACAAAACTGGCCCACAACTGGTCATGACTCAGTTTTGTGTTAAATTGGTTCTATTTTGAATCAGGGGGAGGTGGTTCAAAATAGAATCAGTTTAACAGCTCCTTTTAAGCATAGGAAAAATTGGACTAGATTTGACTCAGTATTTCCTAAACTAAGTTGAATCTTTTTGCGGCCCAACTCAAATTTCCAAACAAAACGGGTTCTTAAGTGGACCGGGTACATAAACACCTCTTCCTTTAAAACCTCCTCTCCCAAAAACCTCAGCCTCCTCCTCTTACTCTCCTTCTTCTCTTCCTTCTCTCTCGCTCCACCACGGCCATGGCCGCAGCATCGACCGAAGGAGCTCCGACGGCGGCGGCGGCGGCAGCCATGGAGAGAGAGGGCCGTCTTCCTCCTCGCCCTCAGTTCGAGGCGTTGAAGGCCCACGAGATGACCGACGGCAAGCCCCAGTTCCGCAAGGTCGTGGTCCCCGCTCACAGATTCTCACCGCTGAAGAAGAACTGGATGGAGATCTACACTCCGGTCTACGAGCATATGAAGATCGATATCAGGATGAATCTCAAGGTTTGGTTTCTTTTCTCTCGTCTAGGGTTAGGGTTTTTAAAATTTTCATTCTGAAAACGAACATGTAACTAGTATTTGTTGATGTAATTGGATGGAGAGCTATTTGCTAATACCAAAATGATGAATTGTTTCTAACATGTAAGCTAGACTCATCCTTAAACTGTTTTCCCTTGGCGAAATGGTCACATTCTTTTCAATGCCTGGTACGCCCGTAGAGTATCTTCACTTCCGATTAACCAAGTTAAAACAGTTACGGAGGGTTCTTTCAAGTTTCTGTTGGTGTACGTGGAGAGCTAGAAACAACTTGATCTTTAGAGAGGAGGCCTCTAATCCACGCAAGATTGCTTCGAATACAATGTATTTTGTGTTATTCTGGATGGGAATCTCAAACAGAATCGGGGGGTTTCGTGATTAAATCAGTAGCCAAGAATCAGGGAATTAAAGCTCTTATGCAGAATATGGAGAGAAGGATGGGATTGAAGCGAACTTCTAATCAGTCTTTCCATGTTGAGATGTTTTCTTTCTATAATCTTTTATACTCTAAAACTTTTTTTTTTTTTTTTGATGCTAAGAGTCGGGCATGTCAGCTCTTAATAAACTCTTTGTACGGGTTACTTTCTTTTGATTATGATAATATACGTCTAGAATTCTTAGCATACCTAACCATTGATTACTTTCTTCTGTTGGTGGTTGACAAGGTCCTATGCTCAGCCTCAAATGACAAGTCTTGTTAATAGGGCTTCTCACCTTATTTCTACCTGGAAAAAATATTGATAATAACTTAAAACCGCACTCCTCTCTTTTTAACGCTGTCAAGCGATCTAAACCATCATTCAAACATTTTTCCTCCTACACACCTGTAATTTTTTTCATCAAATGATTTTATACACATGAGGCAAATCGAAGAGAATTAATTGACATGTAATTTATCGCTCTAATGTGTAACAATAACATCACATGCAACAACCCAACAGCTACATGTTGATATAAATGAATAATGGCTGATTTATATCAAGGATACCATTTATATGGTTGGATTTCATAGATGAAAATTAAAAGGTGTTTAGTTAGTAGTATGTGAGTTTTAGTAGCACAATGACTAATTGAATGCAGTTTAAATGGTTCAAAGTAACATACGTGTTATATATAGTATAACAAAGGTGTTAGAAATGTACAGTTATGTTGGTATGGTAGTGGGCAGGCTCATGCGCGTGGTCCGTGCGCGTGATCTGGTGCATGCGCTGGCGCATGCCCTTTTTGCATGTGCTGCATTTAACTGGCCTGAATGTTTTTTTGCAAATACCAAAATGATGTAATTGGATGGAGAGTCTAAGGGCCTGTTTGGGTTTGGATTTGCCCCTCGCAAAGGAAAGTTAGGTGAACATAGGAAAGTTAGGTGTAGGGTTTGTGGAAATACCAGTTCACTTTTTGGTCCTCAGGATTATTTTGTTGGGAAACTTTGTTTCAAGATGTAAACATAATCTTTATTTAGCTTTAGTCTATGTAGATGTTAATATGGCTGATAATGAGTCTAGCTTAACATTTAGAAACGCAAAAGTAACTTTTATGTCTATCAAATTTAACATGTACAATGTTTTTACCGCCAGTGTCGTGTATGTGCAAATTATAGTCTGTATTGTCATTGTTATCATCATCTAAATGTGTTTTCCCGTAAAAACTATGGGTACGGACAAGGTTCTGCTGAGCCCCACAAAGGAAGCAACGAGTTTTGTGCAATCTGCTCTCAATGATTCTGGTCAAGTCCGATAAGCAAATTGAGGGCCTCATCGTGATCTAGATGTCCAGTCAGATAGCTGGTAGATTTGTTTAGTTATGTACTTAGCTCCTGCTGGCTGGTAGTTCTTTTAGTTATGTAGTTTAAGCTCGTTTAGTTATACATAAGAAACCTCTTGGATTCCTCTGAAGGGAAAAACGTAAGTCGATGAAGGAATTATAGTAGAAGAAAAGATGGATAAGTAGAGGAAAATCCAAGGAAGAGTTAGAGAAGGGGATTAAGTATTGTTTGCTGACATTTGACACTTCTGCTTCATCTTCTACTTTCAAGCCAGAGTACAATCCATTTAGTTCATAGCTGCCCCTCTCAGACTCTCAGTTCCAGTTTTGATAGTGGCATATGGGTAGTGGAGATACTGTCCTGTTAGTAGTCTTCTATGAATAGTTTCCTGTAACATCAGAAGCCATTTTCTATAAATTTCCTATATAACATACTGTCTGTCCATGACCAGTTCTGTAGAACACCCTTCCAATTAAGCAGTATCGTAACTATTGTCCTGACCGTTCTAGGCGTGACTCTTTAAGTACATATTTTTCTCATTCATCTCCTTTTTTGTGCAAATAAGTTACTTTTAACTACTTATTGGACAGCTATAAAGCTTACTTTTCTGTTACAGGCCAGAAAAGTAGAGCTAAAAACTCGAAAAGACACCCCAGACGTCTCAAACCTTCAGAAATGTGCGGATTTTGTCCACGCCTTCATGCTAGGATTTGATGTCGCAGATGCCGTGGCCCTTCTCCGACTTGATGATCTCTACGTAGACTCTTTCGAGATCAAGGATGTCAAGACACTTCGAGGGGAGCACCTTTCTCGTGCAATTGGCAGGCTTTCGGGAAAAGGGGGCAAAACAAAATTTGCCATTGAAAATTCTACTCGTACTCGTATAGTTATAGCTGATTCCAAAATTCATATTCTGGGTTCCTTTTTGAACATAAAGGTTGCTAGAGATTCACTTTGTAGTCTCATTTTAGGATCTCCTGCAGGCAAGGTCTATTCCAAGCTCAGAGCTGTGTCTGCAAGATTAGCAGAGAAGTATTGATGGTGTGCGTTATTTATGAAAAAAATGTTAACTGAGTTTTTACGTTTGAGTGGATGAAAAAATTTTGGTTATCTATATTTTGGAGGAGTTAAAGTATTTGATATGCAACTGTCTACTTATTCGTTATTGTACACCTGCCAAGGTGATGTGCGCTGGCAAGTGATGATGCTAATGTTGTAGCACTTTGGTAACATGACATAATGATGGATAATTAAGCAAAAGCTTGCAATGGGAATTTTCCCCCTCCCCTGGGGATACCCCTTGTTCTTTCTTTATTGTGACAGATAAGATTGTGAATAGTCTCTGGTTTTGTGAATCTCGTGCCATTCTGAGAAAAACTGGAAAATTGAAAAAAATTAGGACGTGAAAAAATAACGATTGCATAAAAAAAACTGTGGATAGGCCCCTGTGTGAAATTTTCCTTTATAGTTGTTACTCTTTTACCCTTGAGAAGGTCTATCTGTTAAAAAATAAATTTCTGTTTTTCTACGGATAAAAGAGTTGTAAGAATTCACTCAAGGGTTTATCTGCGACAATAAAACTATAATGGGTTTATCTGCAACTGGGTTATATTATATAGTCTATCCACAATTGCAGAGTCTAGCTGATTGAAACTTGATTGACAATACGTTCAACTGTCAAATATAAAAGGATAAGTTAACAAAAACCTTCTAAACTTTGGGGGTTCAAACCTTGAACTTTGGACAAGTAATGCTGACAATAACATAGTTAATGAAAGAAAGAGTGACGATAAAACATTTAGAATGTATCAAATAAGACCTTCTGATGCACACGATAGGGGGAAGTCTCAAAATAGTAGTAAGTTTGCAAAAAAAAAAAACAGTAGGAGGTTGAGTTAAGATGAGTTGTGGACACTAAAAAATATATTATTATTATTTCTTTAGTAATACAACCATTTAGACTCTCTCAAGTACACACACATTCTCTACTACATTACTACACTCTTTTACAACCACTCACCATTTATATTTCTTCTCCTTCTCTCTCTCTCTCCCCCTTCGTCCCTCCCCTTTTCTTGCTATTTGGGATGATATCCACCGAAGGCTTTGGGAGGTTATTTATAGGCGATGATGTGGTAGGTGTACACTGTGAAAGTTAGGTCGCTGCAGTGTTGCTACAAATACTTGTTGGTGGGCCGTGACTATAGTGTTGATTGGTGGCTGCTAACTTTAAGTATCTCCCTTGCAGCGGCTTCTCTATCTATGAGTCCAAGAAAAATTCTAAATTCTTCGTGAATGCTTGGATTTCTTCTTTCACAATTTATATCTACTCGTCATTCACGGATGGCTTCTTCACGTCTTCAATTACAGCGACATTATCATATTTGGGATTTGGCTTTCTAGGTCTGACCGATCTTCAAATTTGTCCTATTTGTTCCTCATTGATATATTCTATCTGACTGGGGTGCTCCTATTCTAATGTTATCGGATGAACACCATTCTTCTACGGATTCTTTTCCTTCAGAGATGTTGGATAAACTTGGTTCTGTCTTCTTTGACAGTTGTGATTTTTCTTATTGATTGTCTCCCCCAACCTCTCTTGTAACTGATCCTTTGGATCATTGGACTCTAGGAGCACAACTTCTTGTGGAGTCCACCAAGACAAGGCTTTGTCAAACACTATATTCCTTGATATGTAGCATCCTCCGGTTATGGGATCACAACATCTCCACTCTTTTGTTGTCATACTCCACAAAAATACACCTTATGGTCTTTTGTCAAACTTGCTGCGTAAGTGATCAGCCACAAAGACATAACACACACAATCGAAAACTCTGAAATGGCTTACTGTTGGTTGATATTCCACAAATTCTAAAAGGGTGACATGAACTCCAGCTTTGGTTGTTGTAGCTGAGTGATCATGTGCACTGCAGTCTTCATACACACCGCCCAAAAATGTCTCGACGCATTCTTGACATGAAGCATGCTTTAGTATATCTCCCCAAGATGGAGATTCTTCCTTTCAGCAACACCACTCTGCTGCAGAGCATTTGGACATGTTAGCTGTCCCGAATCTTATGTTGTTTCAGGTAGTCACAAAACTCTTTTGATGTGTATTCTCCCCCGTTGTCTGTGCGTAGGCAACAAATCTTCTTGCCGAGTTCTCCTTCGACTTCTTCTCGAAATTGCTTGAATTTGGAGAGTGTTTTTGACTTTTTCATTAGGAAATATACTCATACATATCTCGAGTAATCATTGATATAAGTAATCATGTATTGCATGCCACTTATCGGTCTTGCTTCACTCAGATGAATACATCTGAGTCCACGAGCTCTAAAAGTTCCTTTGCTCCTCACTCTGACACGCTTTTCTGGTGTATGAACTCCTTGGCTGCATATCTGAGTCAGCCTTAGCATACCGCTTGCTTCGTTCCTTATTGCTGAACCACACCTCATCTTCACTTCTTATTGAAACGCCAGCCATTTGTTTTGTCTCAGATCTCTTGTGTAGCGAGGAAACTCTCTAACTTTAATATTGTTGGTTGAGTCGGCCAGCCGTGTGTAGCAGCAACAAGCCTGTGGTGCTTCAATCTCGAACTGTGTTTGATTATTCTTCTCATTCTTTCATCAAACACTTTAAATTCTGGATCTAGTTAAGCAATATCTAAATAGAGTGATTTTACTTGGTTGAAGTACTGACTGGCTGTCAGATTCTTCTGTGGTAAGGTCATCAGTTGATTCTCAAAGAGCTAAAGTCGAGTGTCGTTCTTCTTTGAGAAAAGTGTAGCGAGCATATTACATGCCTCCTTCAGAGTTCTGGCATCTCACATATAGTCTACGAGATCTTCTTCTACTTCGGCTTCAGCACATACGTAGCAGTATCGGCTTTAATGTTCCATGAGCTTCCCGAGGTAATATAGTTGTAGTTATTACCGTTGAGGTTCTTGAGGATAGTAATAGTATTTGACAGATCCCAGCCATCATGATGTGGTACTGCTTTAGTATCTTCACGCAAGTCTGGTCCACGATCAATTAACTTCACAGTCCCAGACTGAGCATTCACTTTGGTAACGTCGATAGGATCACCGTAGGAGAGAGTTGGTCCTTGATCACCTGCTCTGATACCAATTTTTGATTTGCACCCACTTAATGAGTTAAGAAGAGTGGTAGGCACTAAAAAAATATGTTATTATTATTTTTCTAGTAGTACACCCTCTATACTCTCTCCAATACAAACAGTCTCTCTACTACAAACCACTACACTACTACACTCTTTTACAACCACTACCTATTTATTTGTCTTCTCCCTCTCTCTCTCTCACTCTACCTCCCTCCTTCCCTCCCTCCCCTTTTCTTGCTACCGTGATTGTATCCACTGAAGGCTTTTAGGGGTTATTTATAGGGGATATTGTGGTAGGTATACTATAGAAGTTAGGTCGCTGTAGTATTTCCATAGTACCGGTTGGTGGGTCGTGGCTATAGTGTCGGTCGATGGCGGCTAACTTTAACATAGGAAGCTTACATAACATTTCGGACTATGTGAAACGTGACTGGTTTATTAACTCCATTAGTAACACTTTCCAAAGTTTGTAGGGATTTAAACCCTCCCATGTTAGGGAGGTTTTGTGAAGTTACCAAAGTCATGGATGGCATTAAGTGAAAGGGAAAATCCTCTTTTAACCCAAAGTTTTACCCCCACTTATTTAAAAACTCATCCACTTTTCTAAACAACAATAAACCCATTGTACCCATATGACTTAGTTTTAAACCCAATGTCCATTATACATCTCTACCTTTATACTGTATTTTTTCCAAAATTAAAAAACCCAGTATTTCCCTTTCTCTCTTCTTCTGATCATTGTAACAGCAGGGCATCAATGGCGACGATGGCAGGAGAAAATGGCGGGCTGCTCTCCTACTTCACCAACCCCCAATTTGGTACTCATCTTCAATTACTCTCTCCTTCTCTCTCTCCTCCATTAATTTCCCCTCTCTTCTTGAGAAATCTCTTTCATCCATTAATATGTCTCCCCATAGAAGACACTAATCCTACATCAATAGCTTGTTAACATTTTGAAATTTTGGGTTTTCTAATACTGTATGTTAACATTTTGAAATTTTGGGTTTTTTGGCAATAGCTTGTTAAAGATGTATTGTTCTTATAAATTGATGGATTCTTATCAAGCTTTATACTTCAGGAAAGGGTACGTGCATAACAATTTTGCTCGTATATATCTATGCTTTGGTAACTAGGTTGATGCATAGAAGGTGTTTGATGGAATGACAAAAGGGATATAGTTATTTGGACCACAACGATTAGCAGCTATGCTATATTGCTGTTGGTTGAGGAGGCAATAGAGGTGTTTGATGAAATGTCCAAGAGAAGTTTAGTTTTGTGGACTGCCATGATCTTAGCCCATCGGTATGCCTTCCTACGCCCTCCGGTTGCTCCTCACCATTTTCTATTGTCGCCAACACCTAACGTAATGCACAGCTACCCCTCGGTCAGAAACATTCGTCAATGCATACTAACTTTCCAATCAAATATATGAGAGAATCCCCCACTCTTGGCATTCGATCAGATCTTCGCATTGATGTCACATTGCAACCCAAACGGCAAATCAACTACAGCCTGCAATATGATGTACCAAGTAGTATCCAATGTATCGTATTGTATAAAATTTTCTATATTATGTATATATAGATGATTTGTCTGTAAATTGTATCAAATGCACTATCCAATGTATCATGTTGTATCAAATTTTCTATTAGAAATTTATCAGTGTATCTAGTAGAAATGTATCTAGTAGAAATGTATACAACGTTTCGATAGTAGTGATTTTGGATTATTTCCATTCAATCTTCATGGATTATTTTCATGCAATGTTATGTGCTTGAGTTTAGTGGTTGATAGATATGAATATCTGTAATGAATTGATGCACTAATTGAACTGAAGAAGTTCTGATGTTAGGTTGTGGTAACTACAGCCTATTGGGCCATATTATGCAAGTGATAATTGTATAAGATAACAGTGGCAGAACTTGATAAGCACTCAGCAAGTTGTATTGGCTACTTAGTTTGCGTATATTAATTAGTTGTTTTAGGGTCATGCAAACACTCGATGACCTACGTTATATGTCGCGTGACTAATTATCCACCTTGATGAGGGGTCCTTGCTCAATTTTCTAGCTTTTGACAAAGTATATCACTTTATGAGAAAGTATAACAGCTTATTGATGAAGTATAGCACCTTATGGCAAAGTATAACACCTTATGGCAATAGTATAGCATCTTATCGATAAAGTATAGCCTCTTATGGTCTCTGAAAATTTAGCAACTTATTACGTTGCGATAAACCAAATAAGTTTTTTTAGGGCCATGCAAACACTCGATGACCTACGTTATGTATCGCGTGACCAATTATCCACCTCGACGAAGGGTCCTCACTCAATTTTCTAGTTTTTTCTTAATTTTCCAGCTTTTGGTAAAGTATAACACTTTATGGAAAAGTATAGTAGCTTATTGATAA
Source organism: Asparagus kiusianus (assembly GCA_022839385.1). Taxonomy (NCBI): domain Eukaryota; kingdom Viridiplantae; phylum Streptophyta; class Magnoliopsida; order Asparagales; family Asparagaceae; genus Asparagus; species Asparagus kiusianus. The sequence continues at coordinate 76,278 of BQKN01065935.1, read as the reverse complement.
AGTATAGCACTTTATGGTAAAGTATAACACCTTATGGTAATAGTATAGCACCTTATCGATAAAGTATAACACCTTATAATCTCTAAAAATTCAACAACTTATTGCGTTGTGATAAACCAAATCAGTTTTTTAGGGCTATGCAAACACTCGATGACCTACGTTATAAGTTGTATGACCAATTATCCACCTCGATGAGGGGTCCTCGCTCAATTTTCTAGCTTTTGGCAAAGTATAGCACTTTATGGTAAAGTATAGCAGCTTATTGATGAAGTATAGCACCTTATGGTAAAGTATAGCACCTTATGGTAATAGTATAGCATCTTATCGATAAAGTATAGCACCTTATAGTCTCTGGAAATTCAGAAACTTATTGCATTGTGATAAACCAAATCAGTTTTTTTAAGACCATGCAAACACTCGATGACCTATGTTATGTGTCGCGTGACCAATTATCCACCTCTACGAGGGGTCCTTGCTCAATTTTCCAGCTTTTGATAAAGTATAACATTTTATGGGAAAGTATAGCAGCTTATTGATGAAGTATAGCACCTTATGGCAAAGGCCGCAAAATATAGCACCTTATGACAATAGTATAACACCTTATCGATAAAGTATAGCACATTATAGTCTCTAGAAATCAGCAACTTATTGTGTTGCGATAAACCAAATCAGTTTTGTAGGGCCATGCAAACACTCGATGACCTACGTTATGTGTCGCGTGACCAATTATCTACTTTGACAGGGGTCCTCGCTCAATTTTACAGCTTTGCTCAATTTTCCAGCTTTTGGCAAAGTATAGCACTTTATAGGAAAGTATAGCAGTTTATTGATAAAGTATAGCACCTTATGGCAATCGTGTAACACCTTATCGATAAAGTATAGCACCTTATAGTCTCTGGAAATTCAGTAACTTATTGTGTTGCGATAAACCAAATCAGTTTTTTTAGGGCCATGCAAACACTCGATGACCTATGTTATGTGTCGTGTGACCAATTATCCACCTCGACGAGGGGTCCTCGCTTAATTTTCCAGCTTTTGCTTAATTTTCCAACTTTTGGCAAAGTATAGTATTTTATGGGAAAATATAGCAGCGTATTGATAAAGTATAGCACCTTATGGCAATCGTGTAACACATTATCGATAAAGTATAGCACCTTATAGTCTCTGGAAATTCAGTAACTTATTGTGTTGCGATAAACCAAATCAGTTTTTTTAGGGCCATGCAAACACTCGATGATCTACGTTATGTGTCGCGTGACCAATTATCCACCTCGACGAGGGGTCCTCGCTTAATTTTCCAGCTTTTGCTTAATTTTCCAGCTTTTGGTAAAGTATAGCACTTTATGGGAAAGTGTAACAACTTATTAATAAAGTATAGCATCTTATGGCAAAGTATAGCACTTTATGGTAATAGTATATCACCTTATCGATAAAGTATATCACCTTATAGTCTTTGGAAATTCAGCAACTTATTGCGTTGTAATAAACCAAATCAGTTTTTTTAGGGCCAAGCAAACACTCGATGACCTACGTTATGTATCGCGTGACCAATTATCCACCTCGACGAGGGTTCCTCGCTTAATTTTCCAGCTTTTATTCTTTCCCATAAAGTCTTATACTTTCTCATAAGGTGCTATACTTTTCCTTAAGGTGCTATACTTCGTCAATAAGGTGTTATACTTTGCCATAAGGTGTTATACTTCATCAATAAGGTGCTATACTTTACCATAAAATGCTATATTTTGCCAAAAGCTAAAAAATTGAGCGAGGACCCCTCGTCCAGGTGGATAATTGGTCACACGACATGTAACGTAGGTCATCGAGTGTTTGCATGGCCCTAAAAAAACTGATTTGGTTTATCGTAACACAATAAGTTGCTGAATTTTCAGAGACTATAAGGTGCTATACTTTATCGATAAGGTGCTATACTATTGTTATAAGGTGCTATACTTTACCAAAAGGTGTTATACTTCATCAATAAGCTGCTATACTTTATCATAAAGTGCTATACTTTGTCAAAAGCTAGAAAATTAAGCAAGGACCCCTCGTCAAGGTGGATAATTGATCACACGACACATAACGTAGGTCATCGAGTAATTACATGGCCCTAAAAAAACTGATTTGGTTTATAGCAATGCAATAAGTTGCTGAATTTTCAGAGATCATAAGGTGTTATACTTTATTGATAAGGTACTATACTATTCCCATAAGGTGCTATACTTTATCATAAGCTGTTATACTTCATCAATAAGCTGCTATACTTTCTCATTAAGTGTTATACTTTGTCAAAAGCTGTAAAATTGAGCGAGGACCCCCGTCGAGGTGGATAATTGGTCACGCGATACATAACGTAGGTCATCGAGTGTTTGCACGGCCCTAAAAAAACTAATTTGGTTTATCGCAACACAATAAGTTGTTGAATTTCCAGAGACTATAAGGTGCTATACTTTATCGATAAGGTGCTATACTATTGCTATAAGGTGCTATACTTTATCATAAGATGCTATACTTCATCAATAAGCTGTTATACTTTACCATAAAGTGCTATACTTTGCCAAAGTTGGAAAATTGAGCGAGGATCCCTCGTCGAGGTGGATAATTGGTCACGCGACACATAACGTAGGTCATCGAGTGTGGTCATCGAGTGTTTGCATTGCCCTAAAAAACTAATTTAGTTTAGCGCAACACAGTAAGTTGCTGAATTTTCAGAGACTATAAGGTGCTATATTTTATCGATAAGGTGCTATACTATTACCATAAGGTGCTATACTTTGCCATAAGGTGCTATACTTTATCAATAAGCTGCTATATTTTCCCATAAATTGCTATACTTTGGCAAAAGCTGGAAAATTAAGAAAAAGCTGGAAAATTGAGCGAGGACCCCTTGTCGAGGTGGATAATTGGTCACGCGATACATATCGTAGGTCATCGAGTGTTTGCATGGCCCTAAAAAAACTGATTTGGTTTATCACAATGCAATAAGTTGCTGAATTTCCAAAGACCATAAGAGGCTATACTTTATCGATAAGGTGCTATACTATTACCATAATGTGCCATATTTTGCCATAAGGTACTATACTTCATCAATAAGCTGCTATACTTTCCCATAAAGTGCTATACTTTGTCAAAAGCTGGAAAATTGAGCGAGGACCCCTCGTCGAGGTGTATAATTAGTCACGCGACACATAACATAGGTCATCGAGTGTTTGCATGGTCCTAAAAAAACTGATTAATATACACAAACTGAGTAGCCAATACAACTTGCTTTGTGCTTATCAAGTTCTGCCACTGCCATCTCATACAATTATCACTTGCATAATATGGCCCAATAGACTGTAGTTACCACAACCTAACATCAAAACTTCTTCGGTTCAATCAGTGCATCAATTCATTATAGATATTCATATCTATCAACCACTAAACTCAAGCACATAACATTGAATGAAAATAATCCATGAAGATTGAATGGAAATAATCCAAAATCACCACTATCGAAACGTTGTATACATTTCTATTAGATACATTTCTACTAGATACACTGATAAATTTCTAATAGAAAATTTGATACAACATGATACATTGGATAGTGCATTTGATACAATATACACACAAATCATCGATATATACATAATATAGAAAATTTCATACAACACGATACATTGGATATTACTTAGTACATCATATTGTAGGATGTAGTTGTTTTGCCGTTTGGGTTGCAATGTGACAGCAATGCGAAGATCTGATCGAATGCCAAGAGCGGGGGATTCTCTCATGTGTTTGATTGGAAAGTTAGTGTGCATTGACGAATGGTTTCTGACCGAGGGGTAGCTATGCATTACGTTAGGTGTTGGCGACAATAGAAAATGGTGAGGAGCAACCGGAGGGCGTGGGAAGGCATACCGATGGGCTAAGATCATGGCGGTCCACAAAACCAAACTTCTCTTGGACATTTCATTGAACACCTCTATTGCCTCCTCAACCAACAACATTATGACATAACCGCTATGTTGGCCTTCTTGTTTTGATGATGTTTAACAAACAATTTACGACTAATGTTGTTTGTCTAGTGTTTGTGGTTTTCTATTTATTGTAGACAAACAACATTGTTGGAGGTTGGATGGAATCGAACATTCACGATCATATCAAATAGAGGTTGGCGGACTTGTGGAGTGAAGCCATACAATTCAAGTTGAATATCCAAGTTCAAGCTTCATCCGCAAGTTTACCAAGTCAATCTTATTGAAGATCAAGATAGCTTGGCTAATTTAGTTTAGGTTTTATATTATGTGTGTTAGTACGTTAAGCTCAATATCATATACACACACATTTTATTGGTTTCCTTGTATATATATGTAGTCATATATATATACAACACAAGTTTTGGTTTTCATATTTATATATATAAAATTACATATTTCATATTTATTATTATGATTTGGTTTAACTACTTAGATATGAAACAAATATACTTTCATATACATAGTCATATGTTTCATTTTCTATTGTATTTGTGAAAATATTATATTCTTAGTTTATAGACTTAACAATCATTATATACATCTTTTATTAAGTCTACAAATCATTTTGTATTATTTCAAAACATGGTTAAGCTAAAATATCAAAACTCATATGTTAACATTTTCATGTTTTGGACTATTTTGCAAAATGATGATTTTTCATTTGGGAGATCCTTTTTGAAAACTAGTTTTTGTAGCATGTGTATTATCATGTCTATAATCATTTCTCAAAGTTTTACATTTTTATGAATTTATTTGATATTTTTAAACAGGATTTTAAAATCAGAAAATCAACTTTCAAACTGTTCTGTTCATGTATCAGTTTGCGGTCGACTGCCACAGTCGACCGCACCTGAGTTTTTACCTATAGAGTCAAACAAAAACTTTCATGGTCGACCGCCACAGTCGATCGTTAGCTTGAATTTTCACACGGTCGACCGCCAAAGTCTCTAGAAAATTCTCAGCTTCGAAAGTGGCTTGCGGTCGATCGTGAGATTTTCACGGTCGACCGCCGTTCACTCCAACGGCTATTTTTGTACAGAATCTGATTTTTGGTTATGTGGGCTTTTTGGTCTTTTGTTTGGAGTTTTTGGCTGAGGTTTTGGGAGGCTATAAATACCCCATTGATCTCAGTTCTCTTTGCAATCCAAGAAATGTTTTAACAAAGTATTAACAAGGGTTTAAGTGTTGTTTAAGTTTGTTTAAGAAGTTTTTAAGCATTTGAGAGTTTAAGTTTGTGAAATCAATTTCACAAGAGCTTGAGGAGATCATCTATTGGTGTTTGAGCATCCAACTCTTCTCCTTCCACTCTTGATCTATTGAGAAGTTTTCTAAACTCAATCTAGCTTTATATTTTATATTGTTTGATTATTATTTTATTAAGCTAGTGTTCATATTGAGTTTAGTTGATTTTATTTTCTCTTTGTTTACACACACACAAGCATTGAGCTTATTGTATTTACATTCATAGTATAATTGGGTTGTGGGATTGTGTAACTTAGAGAGTGAGCTTATAATTCGTTCTTATCCATTATAAAGAACAAACACTTTGTAGTCTGCTTAATTGTGAGATCACTTTGTAATACACTTGTATACCGAGAGAAGTGTGTGATGAGAATCGGGGATCGTCCTAAGAGGAGTGGCGTCGATTGACGAACCTAGGAAGAGGTTGTATCCGAGCACTTGAGGGAGACACGTCTAGTTCAACACTTGAGAGGGTGTAGAGTTGGGTTACAAGAGTGTGTTAGTTGTAGAGTTTTCGGTAAACTAGAAAACTGTATTGTGTGGTGTAAACATTATTCGGGTAAATGTAGAAAACCCGGTTATGATAGTGGAGATCTCCTCGAGGTGAGGAGTGGAGACGTAGGTCGTGGGGACCGAACTCCGTAATCATATCGTTTGTTTGTGATTGCATTGGCGCACTTATTTTTATGTTCATATCTTATATCACCTTTGTTTATTGCTTGTTGATTATATTGTCCACTATCTATTTTAGATTGTTTACCCTTGTGTTAATTATATATCCTTGTATATATCTCATAGTATATCTCATTGCTAGGATATTTTACCTTTGTTCATATTGCTTATTCTTACTTGTAACATATTATATATCTCTCTTGCAAGAATAATTTGTTAATTAGTTTTAATTAGCATAAAATCGGATTAGATTAGCATAAGACCCTAATCACCCCCCCCTCTAGGGTCTAACAATTGGTATCAGAGCTTGGTGCTCTTTGATTTAAGGTCTAATTGCCTTGAGTTAAAGATCCAAGTTATCTTATTTGTGCTAATCTAGTTATGATTGCATTTGTCTTGTTTGCATATATTCACATATATATCATGAATATGAATGCATTTCGTTTAGGCTATGATCCAAATAATGCTCCAAAATTTAGAAATTTCTCTTATGCTCAATGGTGCTCAAAATTTAAAATATTTGTTGAATCTAGAAATATCAACTTATGGGAATTTATTGATTGTGCTTATATTATACTCACATTAGAGAAATCCAAGTGGAACAATCATGATAAGAAAATGTTTTCAATGAACAAGCTTTTGTTAGAATTTTTGCTTAATGCTTTTGACTCATCCTTTTCTAACAAATTTGTTCATTTTAATAGTGCTTACAAACTTTGGAAATTCATTAAAGCACATCAAGGAGACTGGGAGGTAATCCGACAAGCTTTGGAGGATTCTTCTTCAAGTTCATGTGGAGCATCATGCTCATAGCCACAAGAGGACAACTCTTGTGTAGTAAGCGATTCCGATTCTGAAAATGATTTATCTATTGATGAACGATTTATCTATTGATGAACTTGATTGTGCATATGATAGATTAGCGCATGCCTACAAGAAATTACAAAATGATTTTATTGATCTTAAAAGAAAGCATGTAGAATTAAAATTCGATCATGAGTTGCTAGGTTCCAAATTTGATATCATTGCTAAAGAGAATGTTACACTTAAAGAAAATAATGATATATTGAATTTAAAAAATAAAAATTTGAGCTCATCTATTGCTAGTTTAACTCATACAAATAAAGATGCAATGCTAGAAGTAGAATGCATTAGAAATGAATTTGATAACCATACATGCTCTACTTCTATTATTAATGATGTCGTGCCTAATGTTGAATTGAATCTTGTGAAAAACCACATATCATGCTTAGATTCAACTTTTAACACATGCATTGATAATCATAAGAAACTTATGAACAAGTGTGCTAAATCTAGTGCTATAACTTATAAATTACCTACACACTATGCACACTTGTATAGCAAAGTTTACAAGTGCTCCGTTTGTGGTCATAAATGCCATTTAGCTAAATTTTACTATGATGCACATAAATATAAAAATATCAATGCTCCTTGTGCATCTCATCAAGTCTCTTCATCACATGTACACACACATGCACCCATTGTTCATCATAAGCATGCTAATGTGTATCATTGTGATTTTTATGGTAGAGTTGGTCACTTAGCTAAGTTTTGTTTTGATTTGTGAAAAATTTCTAAGTCGCAAAATATTTCAAGTAGACCAATATTGTTTCAAAATATTTTACATTTGAAAAATAATCTTAAAAGACCATCTATGATTACAAATGTTACTCGTGCACGAGCTAATGGTCCACAAAAACAAATGGATATCTTTCATTACATAAATTACAATCGGAAGGGTCATTTGAATGAATATTGTTTTGACCGTGTTAGTGCATCATATATGCCCAAGAGGGTTCATAACCCTAGGGCTTTGAGCTTTAATGATAGGGGTCATGTTCCTAAACAAACCGGCATCAAGAATACTTGGGTGCCAAAATAATTTTTAAGCCAAGAATTTTAGTACTTTTCTTTTTCTTTTTCTTGGTTTTAAAAAATGTATTTTAAACTTTTATGAAAATAATTCCTTTTATTGGTCAAATTCTTTTGTTTTCATGATTATTGGTTTTGTTTTGATGAGAGGTTAGTATAACCCTCCGGGTTTATTGGGTGTTTATTCCCAAATCATGTTTACCGGACGCTTAAATGTTTATATGGGTTGTTACTAGCTCAAGAGCTAGATATAGTTGCCTCTCTTGATTTTTGAAAATCAATGATGATTTGGCTTTATATTTTTAAAGATGATTTTTTCCATAGTTCATTATTCTTGTATGTTTTGTAATCTTATTTTTTGAACTATGAAAATTTTGTATTGATTTGCTCTGTTGAATTCATTATATAGCACAAATAGATGATTCAAATTTCATATATGTTTTATAATGTATTCTTTATGTGATTTGATCAAGTTTTACAAAGAAAATTTCCTTTATTGATCAAATATTATTTTTGGATTTAAAATTTGATTTATGATTTCATTTGGTTGATTTAAAAATTTTTTGCGTGATTCTCATGTTCCATATTTTGATTTCATAAATCTATTTTTATACACTATGTTTTTAAAATTGGATAATGAGACACTTTTTTCATATTAACATATTTATATGTGTTCTCATTATCTTTTTTGTATGTGAGTTATGTTTAGCATGTTTTTAATCTATGCTTTCTCACATATGTATGCCTTAGCATTCATTTCATACATTCATGAGGCATTTTGATAGGGGGAGCAATCCCTATATTTTCATACTCACCTATGCATATTGATAGGGGGAGCTTTCGCTCTCTTCATTCTTTTATCCCCTTTTTGATGTTGTCAAATGGGGAGAAATATTATGAGTATATTCTTTCTTGTTTATACGTATGATAATTCTAATTTATATATTTATTTCTTTCATGCATATATATCTCTTTTGTAAATTGTTTGTCATCATTAAAAAGGAGGAGATCGTTGGCCTTCTTGTTTTGATGATGTTTAACAAATAATTTACAACTAATATTGTTTGTCTAGTGTTTATGGTTTTCTATTTATTGTAGACAAACAACATTGTTGAAAGTTGGATGGAATCGAGCATTCACGATCATATCAAATGGAGGTTGGCGGAATTGTGAAGTGAAGCCATACAATTCAAGTTGAAGATCCAAGTTCAAGCTTCATCCGCAAGTTTACCAAGTCAAGCTTATTAAAGATCAAGATAGCTTGGGTAATTTAGTTTAGATTTTATATTATGTGTGTTAGTACGTTAAGCTCAATATCATATACACACACATTTTATTGGTTTCTTTGTATATATATGTAGTCATATATATATATACAACACAAGTTTTGGTTTTTATGTTTATAAATATGAAATTATATTTTCATATTTATTATTGTGATTTGGTTTAACTACTTAGATATGAAACAAATATATTTTCATATACATATTCATATGTTTCAATTTCTGTTGTATTTGTAAAAATATTGTATTCTCAGTTTATAGACTTAACAATTATTATATACATCTTTTATTAAGTCTACAAAATTATTTTGTATTGTTTCAAAACATGGTTAAGCTAAAATGTCAAAACTCATATGTTCACATTTTCATGTTTTGGACTATTTTGTAAAATGATGATATTTTTCATTTGGGAGGTCCTTTTTGAAAACCAGTTTTTGTAGCATGTGTATTATCATGTCTACAATCATTTTCCAAAGTTTTATATTTTTCTAAATTTATTTGATATTTTTAAACAGGGTTTTAAAATCAGAAAATCAACTTTCAAACTGTTCTGTTCATGTATCAGTTTGCGGTCGACCGCACCTGAGTTTTTACCTGCGGAGTCAAACAGAAACTTTCGCGATCGTCAGCTCGAATTTTTCCATGGTCGATCGTCACGGTCGACCGCCAAAATCTCTGGAAAATTCTCAGCTTCAAAAGTGGCTCGCGGTCGACCGTGAGATTTCCATGGTCGACCGCCGTTCACTCCAATAACTATTTTTATACAGAATCCGATTTCCGATTCTGTGGGCTTTTTGATCTTTTGTTTGGAGTTTTTGACTGAGGTTTTGGGAGGCTATAAATACCCCATTGATCCCAGTTCTCTTTGCAATCCAAGAAATATTTTAATAAAGTTTTAACAAGGGTTTAAGTGTTGTTTAAGTTTGTTTAAGAAGCTTTTAAGCATTTGAGAGTTTAAGTTTGTGAAATCAATTTCACAAGAGCTTGAGGAGATCATCTATTGGTGTTTGAGCATCCAACTCTTCTCCTTCCACTCTTGATCTATTGAGAAGTTTTCTAAACTCAATCTAGCTTTATATTTTATATTGTTTGATTATCATTTTATTAAGCTAGTGTTCATATTGAGTTTAGTTGATTTTATTTTCTCTTTGTTTACACACACACAAGCATTGAGCTTATTGTATTTACATTCATAGTATAATTGGGTTGTGGGATTGTGTAACTTAGAGAGTGAGCTTATAATTCGTTCTCATCCATTATAGAGAACAAACACTTTGTATTGTGCTTAATTGTAAGATCACTTTGTAATACACTTGTACACCGAGAGAAGTGTGTGATGAGAATCGGGGATCGTCCTAAGAGGAGTGGCGTCGGTTGACGAATCTAGGAAAAGGTTGTATCCGAGCACTTGAGGGAGACACGTCTAGTTCAACACTTGAGAGGGTGTAGAGTGGGATTACAAGAGTGTGTTAGTTATAGAGTTTTCGATAAACTAGAAAACCGTATTGTGTGGTGTAAACATTATTCGGGTAAACGTAGAAAACCCGGTTGTGATAGTGGAGATCTCCTCGAGGTGAGGAGCGGAGACGTAGGTCGTGGGGACCGATCTCCGTAATCATATCGTTTGTTTGTGATTGCATTGACGCACTTATTTTTATGTTCATATCTTATATCGCCTTTGTTTATTGCTTGTTGATTATATTGTCCACTATCTAGTTTAGATTGTTTACCCTTGTGTTAATTATATATCCTTACATATATCTCATAGTATATCTTATTGCTAGGATATTTACCTTTGTTCATATTGCTTATTCTTGCTTGTAACATATTGTATATCTCTCTTGCAAGAATAATTTGTTAATTAGTTTTAATTGGCATAAAATTGGATTAGATTAGCATAAGACCCTAACCACCCCTCCTCTAGGGTCTAACACGCTAATCGTTGTGGTCCAAATAACTATATCCCTTTTGTCATTCCATCAAACACTTTTTATGTATCAACCTAGTCACCAAAACATAGATATATATGAGCAAAATTGTTATGCACATATCCTTTCCTGAAGCATAAGCTTGATAAGAACCCATCAATTTATAAGAACAATATATCTTTAACAAGCTATTGCCAAAAAAACCTAGAATTTCAAAATGTTAACATACAGTATTGGAAAATCCAAAATTTCAAAATGTTAACAAGCTATTGATGTAGGATTAGTGTGTTCTATGAGGAGAAATATTAATGGAGGAGAGAGATTTCTCAAGAAGAGAGTGAAAATTAATGGAGGAGAGAGAGAAGGAGAGAGTAATTGAAGATGGGTACCAAATTGGGGGTTGGTGAAGTAGGAGAGTAGCCCGCCATTTTCTCCTGCCATCTTCGCCATTGATGCCCTGCTATTAGCGATGATCAGAAGAAGAGAGAAAATACAATATTGGATTTTTCAGTTTTGGGAAAAATACAATATAAAGATAGAGAAGTATAATGGACATTGAGTTTAAAACTAAGTCATATGGGTACAATGTGTTTATTGGTGTTTAGAAAAGTGAATGAGTTTTTAAATAAGTGGGGGTAAAACTTTGGGTTAAAGAGGATTTTCCCATAAAGGTCAAGGTGGTGTGTTATGCAATTTAGCCAAATACATCTGCCGCCACAATTTCCCCTGATCAACAAAATTTCGCGCGGGTGGTCCTCTTTGCGCGGGTTCGTGAACAGCATACAACAGCAGCGAGACTCATCAACGACTCCCACACAATCACATACATTCTCTCGCTACTCAACCCAACAAAAATTCAAGTGAGAGAAACTAAACCCTAGAGAGAGAAACCCCCAGCTATTCATCTCCGATGGCGGCGGCGGCGGCGGCGGCGGCGAGCGGTGGCCTCCTTTCCTCCCTAGCCTACCTCGATGGCAACACCGCAAAATCCACTCGCTCCCTCGTCTCCGGCCTCTGTCACCAATTCTACACCCTCAGCCGGGTCTCCGGCACCGGCGGCAGCATTGCCATCAAGGTCCATGACGATGCAATCCCCAAACCCCAGCAGCTCGTAGTCATGTGCCCCTCTGGTAAACCCTAGAAAAAAAAAGATTTTTTTTCTGGTTTTTTGCAGATCGTTTCCCCAAAGTTTACAATATTTTAAGCTTTTATGCCCCCAAGAGACTTTTTCCACACTTCGATACGGCAAGGGTACACCATTTTGAACTTTTGATATCCCAAAGTTTTTTCCGCACTTTGAGACCAGGTCTGCATCTTTTTGAACTTTCGTATTCCAAACTTTTGTTTTTGACACTTTAATACAGTAAAGTTTGGGGTATCAAATTTTTTTTTAAAAAAATGGATAAACTATCAAAGTTAAAAGGCATGTAAAATTTTGGGATGTCAAAGTGTAGGAGAAAACTTTTGGGGTATTAAATAAAAACTTTTTGGGTACCAAAGTTAAAAAATGTTGACTTTTGGATATTAAAGTGTCAAATAAAAAAAATTGGGTATCCAAGTTTAAAAAAAAATTGTAAACTTTAGATACCAAAGTGCACATAACCCAAATTTTGTATTTTTTAACTTTGCGGATCGGTCCTTGTAATTTGTTGGAATTATAGGGGTTCAGAAGGAGAGGATGATGCTGAAGGATATGTATGTTCTTTCCGGTGCTTGGGTGGTCCTGTCAGCGCCAGGGAAGAAACCTTATCCGAATAAGTCGCCAAATTGTACTGACCGTGCTCCTCTGTTTATGAAGGTAATTTTGTGAAAGATTGAACTTTCGATCTGGAGTAATTCTTGGCAAAAAAGGGAATGTTTTCTTCTGTATGCCTATGAGATGCAAAATGCAGTCATGGGATGGAGTCGTGCATTGTCACGATGATTCATCCTTTCTCGAAGGGCTTTCGGATCAAAAATTTTCTTTTCTTTATGTCTTTTAGTATTAGTGTCATGAACTGATAATTGATATATGCAGATGGAAATATCACTAGTAGAAAATAGAGCATTAGCGATGGGGAAATCCGTCACCAATGCAGTCATATCCGTCACGAATGCACATTCGCGATGCCCGATAGTCCGTCGCCAATAATCCCCTCGCCAATGCACATTGGCGACGGGGACATCCGTCACCAATGTACATTGGCGACGGAGAGGTATTGGTAATGGGTAACATTGGCGACGAGTTCAACCCCGTCGCCAATGTTTATTGACGACATAATGCACCCCGTCGCCAATGTTTATTGGCGACGGAGAGCTCCCCATCGCCAACAAGCTTTGGCGACAAAAAGCACCCCGTCGCCAATGCATTTAGGCGACGGAGTTGAACTCGTCGCCAATGATTATTGGTGACGGAAAGCACCCTGTCGCCAATGATTATTGGTGACGGAAAGCACCCTGTCGCCAATGTTTATTGGCGACGGCGTTGTATGTACATTGGCAACGGATTTTCCCGTCACCAATGTTCATTAGCGACAGACATTTCCATCGCTAATGAATGTAATTTGAGGAAAAACAATTTGCTTCTTTTTGAGCCCCCAATAGGGAATATATATCTGTTGCTATCAAGATTCATAAAATATTCACATTCATCGATTCACATCTAACAATATTCACATTCATCAATTCACATCCAACAATATTCACATTCATCAATTCACATCAAACAATAATCACGTTCATGAATTCACATCCAACAATACGCACATTCATCAATTCACATCCAACAATAATCACATTCATGAATTCACATCCAACAATAATCACATTCATCATTTATCGATTCACATATATATATAATCCGGAGGTCATTATATGCTCAACACAATCCAAAAGTCGACAAAAGTAACAAACAAGTCTAACTCACTACTCATTCATCGTAGTCGTCTTGGTCTCTATCATCGTGATCCCTATCGTCAGCAGCGGCTGCATCAAAATGCAGTACCGTACTGATGCTTCCTACAGTACCTCCTCTAGCCTGAAAAGAATGTAAATCAATATGAGAATATATTCCAAAATATTCATAATAAATACACATATAATATGACATATATACCTCTCATTACATGTGATATCCTTTAAATTGAAAATCCATCTCATCACATGTGATACACTACAATTAAATTTTTGTGGAGAAAAAAATAATCTGACATGATTTACCAATGAAGCAACAAAAGATTATGAATATGCTAGAATACTTCAAAATGTCAAGCTAAACTAACAACTATTGTTGTAAAAAATAGTGTAATCAATACATCAGGACAGTGAGTAGTGAATGAGAATTTAACACACACACACAATGGCAGATCTGTAAATATTTAAGACTTCCAAAGCAAGCGGAACTAGATGAGTATACTAGTAAAAAAATGAGGCATCCTAGACGGAAAATTCTGTCTAGGAAAATCAGATTTCTGTCTAGGATGAAAGACATGATGATTTGGTATATAAGCTAATGTACTTTGTTCTGTATAGACTACACAGAATGTCAGAAACTATTAAAACTAACATTCAATGGTTGAAAACATAGTATATAGATGAAACAGGTATTCAGATTTTAAAACGAAAGAAAACAAATAAACAAAAGATTGCATGGCTATAGTTGATTTCATAGATTTTAATTAGCATCACTGGCGAGATTCCAAGCACTATTTTGTGAGCCAGGAGTTATCTCACATCCATTATGTTCATAAAGATGAGAAATAAGTTTCCAAGTAACTGAAATAATTTAAAAGCTTAGGCACAGACCTTTGCTACAAAAATTTGTTGGTTTTAAACTCAGAGGCTAAAACTCATAATATACTCGACTCTTTTCTCTTTAAGGAATCTCATCGACTCTTTAATTAGCCTTCTACATAACAATCACATTTGTGATTGCACCCATATATGATAAACAACTCAAGTATCAGATCCAATTATGAATCCTGGCAATAATTTTTTTTATTATGTATAAAACTTATCTATGAGTTCAATTACATAGAAGTACAGCAATAAATACATACCATGAGACATATAACCAAAAGTTTACCAATTTCACTAAATTCCTATGTCTAATATTGCCCACTGTTTGCCGAGGCCTTTTGATTTCTTTGATGTAGTACATGGGTTTAGAGGAGAAGTCTTTATGCATGAATAATCATCAGGTTGACAAGAGATACAAGGACCGGGACTGCCCAAGAAAGAGGTTGGATTGGAGATAACAAGTTTTATTAATTTCTCTGGTATTGGACCAGTGAAGTGATTATAAGAAACATTCACCTCGAGTAACGAAGTTAGATAAGCCAAAGATTTAAGGCTTGCTGTCAAATTGTTGAGAGAGAATCCAAACTCTGCAGTCTATTCAGGTTCCCTAGCTGATTGGGGACCTCTCCAACAAGTCCATTTAAGCTAAGATTTAGAGCTTCAAGATTCTGTAATGTACACAAAGATGAAGGAATAGTACATCCGGAAGAATTTCCTCCTAGTCTTAGCTCAAGAAGCTTTTTGAATTGTGATAAGAAACCTAGAATTTCTCCACTGAACTTATTCCTTTCGAGAATCAACTGAGAGAGAAAGAGTATAAAACTATAAAACGTTTAAACTATAAAACTTTTGAAAATTGACAATTTCATATCAAGAATAGTCCTGAGTACTTTTAATGTTCTTAAATCCCACATTAAGCTTTGACGATGAAGGCCTAGGATCATTAGGAACAAAAACAAATTTCTCCTCGTTCTGCATGAGTCTTTATTTTGATTCATATAAAAAAATACTGAATTACACACCTCACGAGCCTTAGCTGATTCAAAGTCATCATACAGTTCTTCATCAAAGCTCCCGACTGATGAGACCTATCATTGTATTGAACTTGCTTTTACTTATCTCCTCTCTGCAATGCAATCCAACCGAAAAACTCAAACAATCACAATGCTCATGATCCAAGCAGAACCCACTCGTGTATATCCTACAATCAAATTGTGGTCCTAAAGCACCCGTCCAGCTTGGCCATCCAGATTTACTTTTGTAAAAAAGATAATCCTTAACACCAAAATAAAAGTATTAAAAAAGGAAATCTCGCCAAAATTATTCTAACAAAGTAAAACTAAAGTCTAAAATTTACTTCTGGAACTCTAATTTCGGGTGAATAGGATCTAAACTCCTCTTCATAAAGAGAATCCAGCAGACTCCGCTACAGATTAACACCAAATTAAAAAATATACCAAACGAACTTGTGAAAACCACAAATTTACTACCTCTCTAGCTCCAGATCCGATATTCCCCAAAATTTCCTCCTATTCAAACGATGAAACAAAAAAAATCAGTGAAAATCACACTACTAATCACAAAATACCACAAAAACGCTGAGAATCGACGACTCACCTCCGTCGCGATCTCATTGGGGATAAACTGAGGAACGACATCTGCTAGGAAATCGGAGAGCGCGGAGGCGAAAGGGAACCGATCAACCTCCGAACTGAGGTCGGATTTGAGATCGAAGAAGGGAAAATCGAGCTCGAGCTGAGGGTCGGGAGGCGAGAGAGGAGGAGAGAGAGCGAAGATATTGAAGCTTTTTAGGGTTTCGAATTAGGATTGAGCGGAGAAGTAGTCGGTATTAAGGAATCGAAATCGCATCGTTCGTCAATTTTGGAAGGAGAGAGAGCGAGCGGGAGAGAGAGTGCGGATTTGAAGCGGGAAGGGACAGAGAGAGTGCGCGTTCGAATATGATGGAGGACGAATCTGGGCGTCCGAGCATGGAGGATGAGGCCATAGGTGGAGGCGGAGGAAACTTAGGGCCTGTTTGTTTCGCAAAAAAATGCAGAAAGTGGGGGAAAGTGGGGGAAAAGAAAATAATTTTTGATGTTTTCCTCCACTTTCAGAGGTTTGGTTCGTCAAAGCTATAAAAGAAAGTGGGGGAAAGTATGAGCTGTCACTATATTATTGGTTGATGTGAGTAATTTTTGATGTTTTCCTCCACTTTCCTTGTTTAGATTTTTTTCTTGTGTTTGGTTCGTTCTTAAAAATGGGGGAAAACAGATGAGATGAGATGAGATGAGATGAGTTGTCATCATATTATTGGATGATGGGATAAGATGAGTTTTCCTCCACTTTCCTTATTTTTTTGGAGGAAAGTGATGGAAGAAAATTTTAATGAGATGTGATGAGTTGTCACCATATTATTGAATGATGTGAGTAATTTTTAAAGATGATAGAAAATGAAGAAAAGTGAGGGAAAGTGAGTTAGATGAGTTGATTGATGTGACTCATTTCTTGTGTTTTGTTTATTTTTAAAAGTATAAAATGAGATGTGGTAGGATGAGTTGTCACAATATTATTGGAGGAAAGTGGAGAAAGTGAAAAAAAGTAGGTTTTGGAAAGTGGGGGAAAGTGAAAAAGTGAAGGAAAGTGGGTTTTGAATTCTGGGGGAAACGAAACAAACAGGCCCTTAGTTTTGAAAATTTTGAGAGATAGGGGGAAAGATACGGGGGAAAATACTTTAGAAATTACAGAGATTTTGAAATAGGAGGGGAAAGATTGAGGGGAAATATTTTCAGAAGCGGCAACTCAAAAATTTTGGGTGAAGCTCCAGCACTTTAAAATCATAGAAATTGCTATTGCAACCCTCAAATCATAGAAATTGCTATTGCAACCATCAAATCATAGAAATTGTTATTGCAACCATCAAATCTAACTATTATTACCAATTTTCCTTTTACATCCTTGAATTCCGAGTTAATGATTGGATTATTTCAATATTAGTTCCTCAAATCTTTAATATTTCCAAATTAGTCACTCAAATCTTCAAGATTTCAAAATTACTCACTCAAATCATGGAAATTTCTATTACTTCCCTCAAATCATCACAATATTTATAATTAGGTCCCCTTGTTAACACCGGTTAGATTTAAAGAAATATTCTTTTAAATCTAACTATTATTACCAGTTTCCCTTGACTTTTAATTATAAAAATACAACCCGTTTGGACCTAGTTGATTCGTTAAAACGTGAAAACCCAAATTCATTAAAAACTTTTTTTTATCCAACAGATATCATCTTCGCTCTAACTCAATTTTGACGGCTCTTTCTCCTCTTAACCTTAAGAGAACTTTATCCAAACTATTTTCATCTACTTCTTTAGTGATTAAATCTCATTTAGCTCCTCTCAAATTCATTAATAATGTTTGCAGGCTTAAGTTTATCCATAAATGAAGCCAATAGTAGTGGAGCTCATCAAATCTGCTAGCATAAAAAATAAAAAATAAATTTTAAAATTAACATTGAATTCCTAATTAATTAAAAATGGTATGATAAGTACTGGTATATCATTAGCAAGAACAATATGGTTACATGTTCATAACAGGATTAACTAAAAATACTTTCCTCGTTGGTCTCTCACCATTTTCTCATCATTTTTACTTTTTTCATCATTTTCTCTAAACTAATCAAAATTGAAGCAAAAAAACCCACGAATACTTTTTACATACAAATTTAAGATCATTAAGTTTTAAAACCGTTATATAAAATTTAAGTGGAAATTGTAAGTAGTTAAAAATATGTCATCATATCTGCAATAATATAAATAATAACATGTGATCAATTTAAACGAATATTTAATAGACAAACGAATCGAATATACATCTAGTCAAATTCTAATCGTTAACAAACTCAAGTACTAATACTAAAAAATCTTTGTTTAGTGTTAAATGAACTACTGAATCGAATATGACTAAATGGTTATTCAAACAATTATCGAACTATTTATTAATTATTTGGTTCATTTCCACCCTAGATATGTTAGCAATTTCTATAATTTGGTGGAATACCTTTGAACTATTTATTTTCATCAATTTCATTAGTTATTAAATCTCATTAAGCTCTTCTCAAAATTATTAATGATGTTTGCAGGCTCAAATTCATCCGTAAATAAAGCCAAGTACAGTGGAGGTCATCGAATCTGCTAGCATAAAGAATAAAAAAATAAATTTTAAAAATAATATAGAATTCCTAATTAATTAAAAATGGCTATGATACGTTCTGGTATATCATTAGCAAGATCAATATGGTTACATGTTCGTAACACGTACAACTAAAAATGATCTTCTCATTAGTCTCTCACCATTTTCTCATCATCTTCACTTTTCTCATCATATCCTCATTGGTAATTTTCCGTCGCCAATATTTGTATTGACAATAGATTCGATATCTGTCGCCAATATTTCGTCGCCAATATCCTCTTTGTTACTAGTGAAAAGGTGACGATGGAATCTTGTAGATAGATAGGAGACTAGTTTCTCAATCATAATCATCTTATAAGTACAAAAAGGTATGGTTTGTCTGGAATTTAAAGTAAGAATGGGGAGCAATGACTTTAATACTATTAAGAATTAGAGGTTCGTGACAACATAAATAATATATATGTTACTATGATTAAAAAGTGATATTGTCATCCAATTTCAATTAAGAATGGAACATTAAGAAGATGCATCATTACAATCTAAAAGTTAAGATCATTGGCGACAGGGAGCAGCCGTCGCTAATACTTATTGGCGACAGAAATACTGTCCGTCGCCAATAAGTATTAGCGACGGACAGATGCCGTCCATTGCTAATAAGTATTAGCGACAGACAGATCTCGTCGCTAATACTTATTGGCGATGGGAGAAACATGGCGACGCCAATGACTCGTCGCCAATACAAACATTGGTGACGAACAGATCCCATCGCCAATACTTATTAGCGATGAGAGAACAATGGTGACGGACGCGGACCGTCGCCAATAAGTATTGGCGACGGAGAAACATTAGTGACGCCAATAACCCGTCGCCAATACAAACATCGGCGATAGACAGATCCCGTCGCCAACACTTATTGGCAATAGGAGAACATTGGTGACGGACGCGGTCTGTCGGCAATAAGTATTGGTGACGGAGAAACATTGACGACTCTAAAAACCCGTCGTCAATACAAACATTGGCGACAGATAGATCCTGTCGCTAATACTTATTGGCGATGGGAGAACATTGGTGAAGGACGCGGTCCGTCGCCAATAAGTATTGGCGACGGAACAACATTGGCAGCGCCAATAACCCATCGTCAATACAAACATTGGTGACGGACAAATTCCGTCGCCAATACTTATTGGCGATGAGAGAACATTGGTGACGGATGTGGTCCGTCGCCAATAAATATTAGAGACGGAACAATATTGGCGACGCCAATAACCTGTCGCCAATACAAACATTGACGATGGGTAAAGACCGTCACCAATGTTTTTCCGTCGCCAATACGTATTGGCGATGGGAAAACATTAGAGACAGCATTTACCCGTCGCCAGTGTTTGTATTGGTGATGGGTTATTAGCGACGGGTAATTTCCTGTCGTCAATGTTTGTATTGGCGACATATTTGAAATCCGTCGCTAATACCCTATTTTTTACTAGTGTATCTAGCAGACTTTCAAAATTTTCTAATAAATCTCCATTTGTTGGGTTATCGGGTTAGGGAGGAGAAAGATGGACAAGGTAGCTAGAGAAAGAGACCAAGATAACTGTGCTGTAGAGAGTAATTTTTTAAAGATTTTAATCTATCACACTGAAAACTTGTAACATTCCCAAATTCGTGGAGATGTAGCTTTGAAACCTGGACCTCTCTTTTTTAGGAGCTCACGTATTTTGACCACAACACTTGGTATGCACCAAGGCAATAACGGACTCCATCTTTAGATGGGGAGCAAAGATATGAACGTCAAATGCAACATGGATGCCAAAATGAATATGGGATGCAACCCTGATATAGACGGAAGTATGGACACGAACACGGACAAAGACACAGAATACAACACATCTATAAGAAAAATAGGGATACATATTTGTACACACATTATAACGTGAACAAGTGACGAGTAACAACATAAAATATAACTATGACTCGAACAAAGCCAGTCTATAGTTATTTAAGTTAATTGTGTCCTCAAGGTCGTCGTCTGGTGGCCAGTTATGAGTAGTCGTCCTTGCTGACCGAGAGCATCATCTCAAATTGAGTTGGGATGCATTATAATTCTAGATATATGGGTATCGCTTTCATGTATTTTTAAGTTAGTATTTAATGGACATGAACATAATTAAAGATGTGCCTTTGCTTTGTGGATGTATGACATGTTATCAGATCATTGCCTCAGTGATGCCTCTAAAACATCAGTCAATGGTATCGCTGTTGCAGTCCGTCCTACTTAGGAAAAACACTTGCACAATATGGCAGTGAATGATTCATCTTAAAACAAATTTTGAATCCAAATCTTCAGAGAGAATTTAAAAACAACATAATTTTCATTGTCAACAAATAGTGTCAAGGTTATACTGGATTGGTATGTATTTACATTATTTCTTGATTAGAGTTCATTAGATTTTAAGTGATTAGTTTTATTAATTTAGCTGCTTTCACATTTAAGAAAGTAAATTTATAAAAACAATCAGTGGTTTGCATGGGCATAAAAACTTTAAACAATCATGCTATTGCTGGAATGCCTGAAACTCCTACCATTTATCTCCTACAACAATCAAATCCAAAAACCCAATCAATCTCAAAGCAAATTGAAGAATTTGATCTACATAATGATTATGCAAATTAAAGAAGTATGTAAACAAATTTAGGAATTGACCCATCAAGATCCATTCTACGAAAACTTGCATAAATCATCCAATCCATCCAATTCCAATCACAACCCTGATTCTCGAATGAAGACAAAAATAATTACAGCAACAAATAAATTTATTTAAATCAGATACTTAACTATTTACATGATTCCAACACTACATTAGCAACATATTTCATCACTGTAATAGATAGATACTTCCAAGCAGAACATTCAGCCCAAGTTAACAAGAAAAAACGCACACATATACATGTATGATAATTAAATCTTGAAAAAAGCTAAAAATACAGATTATCTCTATTCTACACGTTCACCAAGTAAAAGAGAATAAAATGCATGTTTATAACTTCTATGAGGGTTTGATCCCTTGCAATGCTCAGAGATTATTTTCGACAACTAACAACCATTTCAAGTCGACGTGCGAAGGCGATTATAGTTTTCATCGCTCAATTACATTCATACTTTGAACTACACCACTGTCTATTTGTTTACTTGTTCTTAACAATCATTTTCCAATGAAATAAATCGTGATAATATGCAAAAACAAATTGATATTTATGTATATGTGAAATAGAAATACAATAGTTTTACAAATTATATAAATTAACTTTCTCATTTCAGAGGATACAAATTAAGTGGCTCATTTTAGTCAATTATATCCAGAGATTATCAACCCATCTAGTTTAAAATTAGTTGTTCTATAAAATAATTTATACTCCCAAATACTCATGAAAATTAAGAAAAAATTAAATAACCCGGTGACGAGTAGATCACAATAACTCAAGTTTTAACTACCGTGTAATTCAAGAGCAATGATAAATTACATATTCAAAAGAAAAAAGACATAGTAACTGAACGTTTTTTTTTTATGAACGCCTGAAGACTCTTCATCTTGCAATGAGGCCATTTTGAATCCCTAATTCACTGAACTTCTTCTTTAGAAGAGTGAGCTCAACATTTAGCTTACTGGCTAACTTAGATATCGACATATAGAAGTACTTTGACACCTCCAAATCTCCATCTTATCATGAATTTTTTTACTGTTGAACGTCAACCATTTTTTAATTTAAAAGTAAGCTCAATCCTAAACTCGTAACTGATAATGTAACTAAAATAGCAATAACATGATCAGCTTTATGAAATCTCAAGCCCAATCTATAATTTTCAAAAGGTCAATGAAACTGTGCTTTCATATGCAACTATTGGTTCCCTTCAAATCATATGAAATCATATGAAATTATTTGCCACTACTAACCTTTAAGATAAAAAATTTAGCAACCAACTAATAATGCGAAAGATCGCTGGCAACTAATAAAAGACAACATTTGGAGTAGTAAAATAAATGAAGAAAGAATATTACAACTAAAAACCCATAGATAGTTGACAAAATATTAGTCGGTCACTAAAAGTCACTTTAAATCCCTACTAACTTATCTTCTTATATGAAATAAAGTAGAAAAATTACTATACATGCTAATAAACAAAGCAGAAAAACTTAAAATAAAACTTATAATGGACAAATTTTCAAAACCGACCCATTTAGACTTTTATTCCCAAAAAACGTCCCTATAAAAAAATTTACAAAATCCGACCTGGTTTCAGCGCTGAGGCTGAAACCAGGTCGGTTTTTACAAATTTGTTTGAATAAGGTCGTTTTTTAGGATAAGTTCACAAATGGGTCGGTTCTGAAAATTTGTCCTACTTATAATTTCTCACCTGGATAATATATTCGAGCAGCATAGGAGATGGTCCCATATTTTAAAGGCAAAACTTCATTATTCAAGTGCTCATCACCACCGCTCTCCCCATCTTCTCCTCAAATCACCACAACCACAAAAGAAATGACACTTGCAAGTAGCGATCTGTGGTAGATCCTCTCCCTGCTTTGCATCCAACAATTCTAAACAAAAAACCAACAGAGTCCCACCAAAGAAATCCTCATACTTAAGAGTTTCGAATTCGGGGAGAAGAGAACCTTCGAGCTGCTTGCGCTCCTCTTTGAGCCTCAGGATCTCTTTCTTACTCTCCTTTGCCTATAAAAAAAAATTAGCGTTAAGATTAGGGTTAGATTGTTACATTCTGCTTCTACCTCTGAGCATTAGTGGTGGAAGAAGGGGATGGAGACTTTCGGTGGAGTTCCTTGAGGTAAAGGAGAGTGATCGCGAGGGCGATCTTGATGGAATTAGGATCAGACGTTGATGAGGTTGATAATGGCAGTGCCATTTTCTTGGAGCAAGCTTCGATTTGAGGGAGGGAGGGAGAGAAAATGTAATAATTGTAAAGTGGCTGGCTAGGTACTTTCAATTTTTTTTTAAATTTGAAATTTGAATTTGGGGAACGGAGAAAAGGGTCTGGCTAGGTGTATGACATTGCAGTTGAGGGCTCCACCAAAAATATTGTAGCATGAATAATACTTCTTAAGCTTTGTCTTTAGTTATATAGATAGTTGACATTATAGAATGAATTGCTTGAGAAAGAAATTTGCATATCTGGCGTGCATTTGAATTTTGATACACATATGTAGTAGTTTTTGTCGAAAAATACAAAGAATTCTCGAGTGGTTGAAATAACCTACTAGATGAATTCATTGGTATATAAGCTCCAACATGTATTGGATACAAATCAATACACATCGAGAGAGGATGGAACGAAGAGGTTAAAGTAAGGCTATGTGTTGGATTTACGGACAAAATAAAAGACCCTCCATTGCCATCTTCATTTGTTTTTCCTATATATAATTCTCAGGTAATATATAGAAATAGGATAACATATTCATACATAGTATACATGAGTTATGAAAATTTTGAATACCTAAACCAACATCGTGTCCTGCTTCTCTTAAACTTGAATCATTATTAATAGGAGTATGTTGGTTATGAGCTATATCGGAAGAGCCTTTAGTTGGTTTTCTCTTTGCTTTCCCTACAAAATAATCGACATTTCATAGAAAATACAAAATACTTATCATCAAATGACAAGACACGAAGAAAAAAATGTATCCAATACATGTTGGAGCTTATATACCAATGAATCCATCTAGTAGGTTATTACAACCACTCGAGGATTCTATGTATTCATCGACAAAAACTGCTATATATGTGTATCCAAATTCAAATGCACATTAGGTATGCCAAGTTTCTTTCTCAAGGAATTCATTTTATGATAGATGTGTATATATTCAGACATTGTTTTTATTTAGGACTTTCACTACTTGAGTATTGATGGTTCCAGCTTCCAACCCATTACGCTTCAGCATCAATAGATAACTGACATGACACGAAGATAAGGAAAATGGAGCATGGTAGTTATTGTTAGTTTTAATTTGGTAGTTCAATCCTTAATTTTGCGATTTAGAATATTGTAATAATGGTTAGTTTTTTTAATTCAGATTCTTATATAAAAATATGATTAGAGGAACGTGTGGCATCTTCCTATAGGCTATATGTACCACATCATCACTGTGAGGTGGTCAAGTCAACATGCTGGACACTTTCTCCTTATATCCCCATAAACGAGAATTTAAATGTGTTGGATACCTTCTTAAAATTTTAGAATTTTCATTACTTATTTTCCAAGTAGATGATTGCACAAACTGACATACGTAACAAATTTAAATGCTTGATAACATATTCCTTTTTAGTTTTATGATGACGTAATCTTCCTTTCCATATCTTTTCTAGGCTGAGCGCTACCATTATCTAGTTGATGCTGCCATCAAGTTCCACCAGTTGGGTATTCACTGGACCAGTCCAGGTCATGGTCCCCCTAGCAATGTTAGAGTACATCGAGGAAGAGAGAGGCATCTAAATGGTTCTGTTATGGCATCATCTCTCAATGGAAATTATATTGCAGAACCACCAAGAGTGGGTCCTTTGATTGGTTATTCTTCATGATCTAATTTTAAATAAGATTTAGGTTTTCTATTCAAGAACTAATATATGTTTGGGGTACTTTGCAGCAATGCATTGTTCTTGACATTGAAGGAACGACGACTCCAATATCATTTGTTACGGATGTCCTTTTCCCCTATGCTCGTGACAATGTGCGGAAACATTTAATGGCTACATATGACAGCAAGGAGACCAAAGAAGATATTGAATTATTGCGAGCCCAGGTAAGTCTTTAGCACCTTGGTTTTGTGTTTATATGCCTTAATAACAGTATAATGTTTATATCATGTGGTACAAACATTTGCTTCTCTTTAAATTTCGAAGCCTTTTTAAGAAATGTGTAAACCTATTGATGCGGTACAAGCCGAGGGCTTTGATGTGAAAGCTGGAGAACTAAAAAAATGGAGCATTTAGATAAATAGTTTTCACACCCTACTTAAAGAATAGACTTCACATCTAACCTAAGGGCTTTACTCCCCTATTGCAGAAGAGGCTTCACATCTAAGGACTTCTCACACAAGAAGGTTGTAGAATAATATTACATTGAGTTAGACGGGTATTAGAATAGATTTTATTCTATTTTTTTATAGTTAATTCTGGAAATTAGTCAATACCAGAATTTAGTTAGTTTCCTTGTTTAGTGGAATTCTCTAGTTAAAGAGACTTTTCCGTTTGCTGTTTTGATTTCTTAGGATTTTTTCCTATTTGTTGGGCTGATTAGCTGCCCATTACCGTGTATATAAGGGGCAATAACCCTTAGTTTCTAATAAGGAGAATTTCAGAATTTCCTCAACCCTTTCTTCATGGTATCAGAGCCGTTAGGTTCTAAACCCTAATTTCTTTTCATGTCGTTCTCTGTCTTCCAGTCTAGTAGTTTTTCCTGCAATTTTTCTCTTCATGGCCAAATACGGTATGACCTCTCATTCTTCCTCTACTTTATCAGAAATCACATCCAGAGCCCATCCTTCTGCCATTAGTCCCATGGTGGCCGATTCCTCCTCAGCAGTGGTTACCGACCACAAATTGAATGGCCATCATTTCTTTCAGTAGTCTCAATCGGTGTTCATGTTCGTGTGTGGTAGAGGGAGAGATGAGCATCTTACCGGAGAAATTATTGCTCCTGAAATCACCAATCCTCAATACCGAGCGTGGAAATAGATGATCAATTGATGATGTCTTGGCTTATCAATTCCGTGACCATAGAAGTTGGCGAGAATTTCCCGCTCTTCAAAATTGTAAAGGACATCTGGGAAGCCGCACGGGACACTTATTCAAGCATTGAAAACATCTCTGCTTTATTTGACATTAAAACAAGGTTGTATAATCTCCGTCAAGGTGATCTCAGTGTAACTCAATACTTTAACATGCTTACTCGTTTCTGGCTGCAGCTTAACATGTGTGAAGTACACTCATGGAAGTGCTCCGATGACTCTACACTATATCGAAAAATCATCGATCAAAAAAGGACCTTGCGATTTCTTCTCGGTCAAAACAATAATCTTGATGTAAGGGGAAGAATCGTGAACAACAAGCCGTTTCCCACCATCCGTGAAGCCTTCTTGAGGTTCGTAAAGAAGAAAGCAGAAAACAATTAATGCTTCTAGAGATTCATCCATCCTTACCTACTGAAGGGTCTGCTCTCCTTTCTCAGAATTCATCCTAAGATGGCAAATTCAAGAAAGGCGGCCGTCCATGGTGTGAGCACTGCAGAAGAGTTGGACATGTGAAAGACACATGCTAGAAACTACACGGAAAGCCTCAAGATTGGAAGCTAACTCACAGGTCTAAAAATTTCAAATGCTAATGCTGTTCAGACCTCCTGATGCGAAACGAAACAGGGGGTCTATCAGAATCAACGATTCAATTCGAATAATACAACGTTTCGCCAAAATTCATGATATTCGGTAGGAAATTAAATAAAACAGTTAATACGACAGATGGGTTTTAACAAGATTTGCAACAATAGTTATGAACAATCCCAATTTCGAATAATTTAATCGCAATATCAATTATCATTTTCGCAAGTTCTAATATAAATATCAAATTTTCAACAGTCACATATTCAGTTCTCTCAACTCACAAGATAATTTAAGCAGTGAATATACGATAAGAATTTAGAGATGTAATATTCATGCAATTAACTAACCAAATGAGATAAACAGAAAAATGATTGGGTTAAGAGTTTACTATCCAAAAATGTTGAGAGAAATCCAAGGCCCATTAGAAGAATTTCTTCAGTGAAGCCCAAAGCCCATAACATCAACAAGCACACACACATCAATATATTCTGATCCGATCCCTTCTGTGGTTTTCCTTCCGCGTCTCCTGTCTTAAGTGGATCTGGTGCTCGTGGAGGAGGAACAGGGGGAAAAAGGTGGCAGCTTTGTTGGAGGGAAAGGCGAACAAGGCGGTGGTTTGTAGGAACAGGAAGATGGCGGTGGCCTGTTGAGGAGGAGATGAGGAACGCGGCAGAGAGTGGGGGTGTTGTCGGAGGTGGAGGAAGAGAGGGATGGGCTAGGCGCGTTGGTTGCTGGAGATGGGAACTCGTGCTCAAGCTGGCGGTGGAGTGTTGGTAGTGGGGTTTGCTTGCGAGGAAGATGAACGGGAGAGGGTCTGTTGGGTTCGGAGGATGGCGTGGCTTTGAAAGGAGCAGGGGAGGTGTTTGTTGGGTTTTGGAAGTTGACGAAAATAGGGTCTGAAGAGGGTGACGGCTGGGAAGAAGAAAATAACGAAGAAGAGGAGAAAAGCCCTAGGGTTTCACACCCTTACGGTTTCACACCAGTAATTAGGCTAACACCATTTTTTTTTCAATATTCAATCATCCTCTCAATCTGATTACAGCACTCTCTTATAAAGAAAAGAAAATATATTTTGGAAATCTTCTAAAATCACTCAAATCTCTCCAAATTAATTAGATCCCTCAAATCACTCTCTTACCAAAACTGAATAACTACTAAATTCAACAACAATTCAAAATTTAAAATTCAAATTTCAAAAACTAAGCTAATATGGGAGATTTCCAATTCTTGTTCTCATCACCTCCTCTATAGTCAACATTACCGGTTCCAGCCCTTTCATCAAAGAGCAGCTTGAAGCATTGCAGCAGATCCTGGGCATAATCTCCTCCACTACAGTACAACCATCTTGTACGGGTTCTATTGCAACACCAATAGAGCAGTCCACTAGTTTTTTGGCTCACCAAGGTATACCACACGTTGCCTATACTGTAAACAGCAAGAAAAATAAACTCTGGATTGTCGATTCTGGTACTTCTGACCACATGATAGGTGATCTCAGTGCCTTTCAAAGCTACAGCTTGTGCACCTCTCAGCTCGTAGTCCGAATTGCTGATGGTAGCTTGTCGGTAATGGTAGGAAAAAGGTCCATCAGATTGTCAAAAGACCTTGTTCTCTCCACTGTTTTATTTGTACATAAATTAGACTGCAATTTGATTTCTATTAGCAAATTAACTCATGATCTAAAGTATGTTGCTAAGTTTTATTCAAAAATTTGTGAATTTTAGGAGGTGGATTCGGGGAAGGTGATTGGCAGTGCTAGACAATGTGGTGGTTTATATTTGTTTTAAGAGAGTTCAACTTCCTTTCATTCCAAACATATTTTTTAGTCCAGCTTCATCTCCGTCGGTTTAGTGTTAAATTTAGTCAATTCAAATTCTGTTATTTCAAATTCAAATTCTAAAGAGTCTCAAGTTATGTTATGGCATTTTCGCCTTAGTCATCCTAATTTTATGTACCTTGAAAAGATGTTCCCACATCTATTTACTAATAAAGGCCTAATGTTTTTCAATGTGAAAGTTGCCAATTGTCCAAACATACTCGCCACAATTTTTCTAGTCTCAGATATAATGTTTCTCACCTATTTTCTGTTATTCATAGTGAGTCAGTGACATATGGGGGCCTTCTCGAGTAAAGAACGTTAATGGAACTAGATGGTTCATCACCTTCATTGATGATCACTCTAGAATCACTTGGACATACCTAATGAGAGAAAAATCCGAGGCATCTTCAAAATTCAAAGCGTTTCACTCAATGATCTCCACACAATTCCAAAGCAACATAAAGGTATTCAAAAGTGATAATGCCAAAGATTACTTTAAATCTACTCTCGGTTCCTATTTATCTCAAAATGGTTTGTCCATATTAGTTCTTGTGTCAACACTCAACAATAAAATGGAGTAGCCGAAAGGAAAAACCGACATTTATTAGAACTGGCTCGGTCCCTTATGTTTTCCAATCATGTTCCAAAACAATTTTAGGGAGAAGCTATTTTCACTGCCACTTATCTTGTTAATCGAATGCCTAGTCGTACCCTTGCATTCAAAACTCCGAGAAAGGTTTTTGAAACTTACCCTCACCTTAAAACTTTCTCCTCCGATTTTCCTCTCGAAGTGTTTGGCTGCACATCCTTCGTCCATGTTCATCATTGTACCAAACTTGATCCAAAGTCCTTAAAATGTATCTTTATTAGCTACTCTTCACATCAAAAGGGCTACAAATGTTATTCTCCTCAAACTCATTGAGTATATACCTCCATGGACGTTACATTCTTTGAAACTCAGCCGTTCTATCCCAAATCACAAATTCAAGGGGAGGATGCTAGAGAATTTGAAATTTGGGACATTCTTCAAGATACTCA
The DNA here is from genome assembly GCA_022839385.1 of Asparagus kiusianus. Taxonomy (NCBI): domain Eukaryota; kingdom Viridiplantae; phylum Streptophyta; class Magnoliopsida; order Asparagales; family Asparagaceae; genus Asparagus; species Asparagus kiusianus. Next base: position 46,033 of record BQKN01065935.1, on the reverse strand, counting down.
AGTCGTGTTCCCCTCAATTCAAACAGTCTCTCTTCCATCACCACCTACTTCATCCGAAACAGTATCTCAAACAATTGAAAATCCTCAACTATCTGAATCAGTCCCTAACACAGTTCTCAATTCTCAACCTTCTCAAGAACTCATTGTCTACTCAAGAAGGAGACTTGTTGAGCAAATAGAGGCCAACACATTGTTGCAGGACTCTCAAGCACCTGATCCGGACTCACATGCCTCAGTTCACAAAGGTATGGATATTCTTACATCACTTCTTGATGATTCTGATATGCCCATCGCTCAAAGGAAAGGGTGTATGACGGTGTACTACTCACCCAATTGAGAAATATGTTGCTTATGGGAATCTATCGCCCTCATATAGAGCTTTTGTTACTAAGCTTGATAGTGTCCAGATTCCCCAGACTATCCAAGAAGCTCTCAACGATCCTGCCCGGAAGCGTGCAGTAGAAGAAGAAATTCGCGCCCTGGTAAAGAATGGTACCTAGACTCTCACAGAATTGCCTTAAGGGAAGAATCCGATTGGATGCGAATGGATATTTATAGTGAAATACCAGGTAGATGGGAGTATAGAGAGGTTTAAAGCCAGACTCGTTACAAAAGGTTCACTCAGTCTTATGGTATTGATTACCAAGAAACCTTCGCCCCAGTTGCCAAACTTAACACTGTTCGAATTTTATTATCTCTAGCTGTGAATTCAGATTGGCCTTTGTATCAGCTAGATATTAAGAATGCCTTCTTGAACGGTGATCTTGAAGAAGAAGTGTACATGCAAATTCCCCTTGGAATGGAGAATTCCAACAACTGTAGGCTTGTATGCAAACTGAAGAAAACTTTATATGGACTAAAATAGTCTTCACATGCCTGGTTTGATAGGTTTGCTAAGGCTGATTGAGATAATGGCTACACTCAGTGCCAATCTGATCACACGATGTTTGCGAAATTCTCAGATGGTGGTAAGATAGCTATTCTAATTGTTTATGTTGATGATATAATCCTGATAGAGGATGATAGTGAGGAGATTACAAACTTGAAGAAAATATTGACAAGGGAGTTTGAAATCAAAGACCTAGGAACCCTCAGATACTTTCTGGGCATGGAGGTAGCTCGATCCAAGGAGGGAATTTTCATTTTCCAGAGAAAGTACATACTAGACCTGTTCACTGAGATAGGTATGTTAGGGATGCAAACCTGCAGACACTCCCATGGAAAATCTAACAGACGGAACAACAAATAGGCAGATCAAGTTCCAGTTGATAAAGGAAGATATCAGAGATTTGTTGGGAAACTAATTTACCTGTTACACACTAGATCGGATATTGCTTACTCAGTGAGTATTGTTAGCCAACATATGAACAATCCCTGTGAAGAGCATTTGGAGGATGTATACCAAATTCTAAGATACTTGAAGACAGCCCCAGGATATAGATTAATATTCGATTAATAATTTAATATTCAAGAAATCATCAAGCCGAAAACTTGAAGTTTACACTGATGCAAGTTGGGCTGGAGAGTTAACTAATCGAAGATCTACCACTAGGTATTGCACATTTGTTTGGGGGAATTTGGTGACATGGAGGAGTAAAAAGCAAGTTGTAGTCACAAAGTAGTGCAGAATCTGAATATTGTGCCCTTGCGCTCGGAATTTGTGAAGGAATGTTGATTCAAAGAGTGTTAAAAGAACTCAAGGTTGAAATAGATGGGTCGGTTACAGTGCTTAGTGATAGCCAATCAGCAATTAGCATTGCTAAGAATCTTGTGCATCATGACAGAACAAAACACATTAAAATTGATCGACACTTCATCTCTAAAAAAGTGAATGGTGGCAACATTCAACTACTTTACGTCCCTTCACGACAACAGATTGCAGACATCCTCACCAAGGCGCTTTCCCGAACAAACTTTGAAGAATTAAGCTCCAAGCTTGGTTTGTATAACATATACAACCCAGCTTGAGGAGTGTTGTAGAATAATATTACATTGAGTTAGACGGGTATTAGAATAGATTTTATTCTATTTTTGTTATATAGTTAATTCTAAAAATTAGTCAATACCAGAATTTAGTTAGTTTTCTTGTTTAGTGGGATTCTCTAATTAAAGAGACTTTCCCGTTTGCTGTTTTGATTTCTTAGGATTTGTTTCCTATTTGTTGGGCTGGTTAGTTGTCCATTACCGTGTATATAAGAGGCAATAACCCTCAGTTTCTAATAAGGAAGGATTTCAGAATTTCCTCAACTCTTTCTTCAAAGGCAATTCACACGCCAAAGCACTTCACATTCTCAAGAATTTTCATAACTCATTTTTTATTCATCAATCATCTATTCCTCATGGAGCATTGCAAGTATTATCTATAGAAGATAAGACCTAGGAATCCACATTTGGAAGTAAATTAAAATCAATCGAATCAAAACCTAACAATCATAAAAAAGATGCAATCAAATAGAAAACCTGACTGACTTAGAAGGTAATATCAATATGACATCCTAAAGAAATCCTAACTAAATTAAAAGATTACATAAAGTAAAATCAAATTCTAGCAAACAAACTAAGATCCGAATACAATCTAATAAATCTTCGACATGATTCACATGTGGGTCTGTCCTGCTACACCTATTCTTAGAGAAACCTTGATTTTCTCATCTAACTCATTCTTCCTACTCACCTCTAAGCACTATTCTATCATTTGCTCTTCTAATCTTTCTGACTCAAAATTCTATTATCTATTCAAGATTTGATCTATGTTAATTAGTCACTTCAGATATTTCCTTTTTTTTAATTCATATATAGGTTAAAGATGACTTGGAACAAGGTGTGGTGGGGTCGGTAGCAATTCCACCTGATGATGCAGGGGAAGAAAAGGTGATTGACTCCCTGGTAACTAATGTGGAGGTGATGATAAAAGCTGACAGAAAAATTACTGCTCTGAAGCAATTGCAGGTAATTAGAACTTTCATAATAGTTCCCAACTTCCCAATCAGTGAAAGGTATATAGTGTTTGCTAACAGAATTTAGTTTTACATTTATTTTTGTTCTTTTCTGCATCCAGGGACATATATGGAGAACTGGGTTTGAAAGTAATGAGTTGTAGGGAGCAGTTTTCGAGGATGTTCCTGAAGCTCTTGAGAAGTGGCATGCTAATGGCATCAAGGTCATTTTTCCTTAATCAAATATTCCTGAAATACTATCAATAATAACATGGATTAAGTAGCTATATAATTCTGAATAGGCAGTTTGATTCCTTGAAATTAGCAGTAAATGATACATACTTCTTACATTACGTAGTTTTACACACAGAATGTGATCCACTAATTAACCAGAATTATATAGATCTTTCTTTCCCCCTTTTATCTAGCTATCATACATTACAAATTTACGATTTTTGTATCATGACTGTCCTATAGTTTCTTGCAAATAATTATTACTCTTCATCGCTGTTGTTGGATCCTTAATAACTATCTTCAAACAGGGAAAATGCATGAGGCCTAAATAAAAATGCTGGCATGTGGACATGTCACCATGTTTGTATTGTTTATAATTGGTCTGCTTTTTTGTTGCTCTTTTTTGTTTTCCTCCTATACTTCTTGGTTCCAGCAATCTCATGTACTGGTCTAACTTATAAAATTCCTTTTGTAGGTTTACATATATTCTAGTGGTAGTAGAGAGGCTCAGAGGCTCATCTTTGGGAATACGTCATATGGGGATTTGAGAAAGTACTTGTGTGGATTTTTCGACACTAATGTTGGGTATGAAAACAATTCTTTAGCTTGATTATCACCAGCTTCAAAGTTGCTGCGTGATATCTCGTGTGGTTTTTGTCGAGGACTAGATTGTAAACTTCTCACAGTTAGTGGGAGTAGATAAGCCATCTCAAGTCCTGTTTCTAACAGATGTCTACCAGGAAGCTGTGGCTGCAAAGGCGGCAGGTGAGTATTCAGTGTTTGCCTAAATATTATAAAACCTTCCTTAAGTTTCGACAATTATCAGGAAACCCCCTTTTCAAAATATCAGAACCCCACCCCCAACCCCCCCCCTAAAAAAAATAGGGGTTTTAGAACACTAACTTTAAGATTTTATCAAAATATCCCCCTAATTTAAGGTGGTTTTCTGATAAAATTTCAAAGTTAAAGGGGGTTTTCTGATAAAATTTGAAAGTTAAATAGGTTTTATGATAATCCTTATAATTAAGGGGGGTTTTCCTAATATTTCCAAAGTTAAGGGGGGTTGGGGGGAGGGCGGGGGGTGTGTCTCTAACATTTACCCATTCAGTTTTCTACTATCTTGCACCATTTTTAGTGTTATCCTATTGCTTGATACTTTCTATATCCCTAAGTTTCTTTTATCTTGTTCGAGTATAAAATTGAAGTCCTCACTCGTCACCATAACTTATGAGTTTTTTTGCCTGAAATAGAGTTTAAGATGACATCGAAGTAGCCCAAGTTCTAATCCCACTGTGTACACGTTTAAAGTAGATTCTTTTTTGAGAAAAGGCAATACTTTGTAGAATAGCTCAATTTTTTGCGCATGATTACTGTTGTCATGTTAAGAGTTTTCATGTTTGTTTTATTTTCCAATTTCCCTTCAAACACATGAGAATTTGCGGTCCATCCTACTTTTCAACCTTTAATCACAGACATTGGATTTTAGTGTTAAAGGTGGAAAATAGAATGCATTGCAAATTCTATTTTGTTGTCGTTTAATGTTTATTGAATTTGTAATGTCATTTTCTTCACAAAGCTAAATCTTTTCATCCAAAATTCCAGGTCTTGAAGTGATAATCTCAGTTCGTCCTGGAAATGTACCCCTCCCAGAAAACCACGGTTTTAAAACGATCAGATCCTTTGCAGAAATTTGAGCTTGCGCTAGCTTCTACACTGATTTAATGTATACCATTAATTGTATACCTCTCATCATGGAAAGTTACTTATAAAACTGTATTATATGAGAGTGATTAATTGTCTTCTAGCAGGTAATTTGATATAAAAATAATCCTCAATTTTTTTAGCTGCCGAAGAAACTGGGATATTCCTACCTTTGATAAATATTTCATTGACAATTGGTAAATAAAGTGAGTAAATTATTATTATTATTCCTTAATACATGGTTAAATTAAATCCTACCCAGAATAGATATCTTATAGTTAATATCTCATTTTTGGTGCATTGGTGAAACAATGCTTTGAATCCTCTGGAGCATAGATAACTCACAATTGTATATCTTCCAGTTACGCAAATAATTACAATATTTATTGGAGGAAAATCTGTACTTTTTTTCCCAGAGAAATGCATTACCAATGCAGTTTGGATGTTTTTATTTATTTATTTAGTAGAGAGAGAGAGAGAGAGGCAACAATGTTTGCTTCCAACAAATTAGCTTTTGCTCAGTTTTTTCACCAATTGTAAGTTTATTTACCTTCCGCAATTAAAATGTTGAAATCCAACCAATTTGATTTATAAATTCTGTTGTAGTACTTATATTTGCAAGTCTATTTCCACACAACTAAACAATCGCTAAAATGATATTTGGTAACTTATTGTATAGAGTATTGATCTTAAATAATTCCAATTAATAAGCAAGGAACAAGAATTATTTCTGATTAAAAATAAACATATTTTGAGACAATACTAGTTATTGAATAATCTGATAACAAGATTGTAGGCATCGAAAATTACCTATAGGTCTCCGTGAACAGCTCAAAGCTAAGAAAAGATAAGGAACATCATTATCCTATTCACAGAAGCTCGATCGACGTCGACGAACATCTAAAGTGGATCGACGAACTACGTGGAATAACGGAATTTCAGAATAATGAGGATATGAATTGATCGGGAGCCCCGCATCACTTACAAAAGGGGAAACGCCGTATGTGTCCCGGTTCAATCCACAACAGTCTAATCATTGGAGCTTATAAATCTCCTCGTCGGCTTTCCAACGCACTTTGAATCACTCAAATCCGAGTTCGGACGAAGAAATTACGACGGAAACGGACAAGTGCACGGAAAAGAGCGTCTCAGCCTAAGTTGAGACACCCCGAGGTGTCTCGGCACAAGCGAGACACCCCGAGGTGTCTCGGCCTCGCTGAGATGCCCTGGGGTGTCTCCAGGCCCAAAAATGAGCCGTTATGCAGTTTCAACCACCCGAACTCCCTTGGAGCCTATAAATACAGCCCCAGGCACTCATTTTTTAGGGATCTGGAATTCTCGAGCGTTGGCGAAGCCCTGCCGGATTGAAGATCGAAAGTGCACGAATTTCAGAGAGGAGGAGGAGAGATCGGATCGAGCTCGTTGGCATAAAGAAGAGGAGCTCGTCAGATCTGCAGTCCCCGGGTATGTTCCTTAAGATTATCCCGTTGCGATAATCTTAAGAAGAGCAATTATCTCGCCGTTGCCGAGATAAGCGCTACGGTTTCTTGATTCCTTCGCGAATCAACGAAGCTCTGCCCGATTTTTCAGCAATCAGATCTGATCGATGGTGATCCACGAATATCAACATCCCCGTCACAGGCCAAGATCCCACACAAGTAGAAGACCGATAAACGATCTCTGCGCTGTTTGAAGAGAATTGTACTTTTATTTTGTTTTCATTGTGTAAAGGTCATATAAAAAGACTAATTTTTGTTTTCGTTGTAAACGTCTGAAGTTTGTAATGAATCCCGCAATGAAACAATCAATTTTCTCCACAAACAAGCTGGCACCACAGTGGGAGCCAACAGCCTCGCTGCCGAGGCTGTCGTGACGCAGCCGACGATCAATATCCCGGTGTTCGAAAAGATCGAATACGAATTCGACCAGCAGAAATTCAAGGAATATATCTCCTCCTCCTCTTCCAGATCTTCTTCTTGCAAACGCAGGAAAACCGCTGTCGCAAAGAACGTGACTTCAAATCCAAAAACCAAGGCTGACGATCTGAACCCGAATGCAGTGGAAGATTCCTCTCCGGTTTCTAGAGAAACCAGATCCAACGTTCGTGACAACTCCTCGAAAGTCAGGGAGTTGCCCGTTGAAAGTGCACCAGTGCTGACGAAGAGGGCTCGTCAAAGGCGCCGTCAACATCTCGCGCGTCAATTTGCCAAGGCTTTGGAGCCTGTTGACGGGATCTACTATGATGCGGATCTGAAACTCAGAAGGCGCAAAGTGGTCCAGCAACCAACTTTGGGAACCTCCTCCCAACCACCTACTAACGAATGGGTTCGTGTCAAACAAACTCATTCAACTCTTGAGGAGCATATCCACAAGCGCCGCACACTGTTAGCGCAGACGAGGATCCTTATACGGAATGCATGGGAGTTACAGAAAGGAAAGGTGGTCAAAAAGCCACCAAGATCTAAGCAAGTTTGGATGCCAAAGGCCAAATCAGCGCCTAAGGCAAAAGCATCTGAGGCTGCTCTCCGACCTTTGTCAACTCCAGATCCCGCTCCTATTGCTCCCACATCTCCGGTGAAGCCCTATGACAGCGTGGATCTCCCCAAATCTGGAGTCCTATTGAAGGATAGCATCGGTTCTCTACCCGAGGATCGAGGAAAAGCGCCTGTTCAGGAAAGCTTGAGACCGTTGAAGGAGCTTCGAGCAAACATCCGGACTGGGGGTCGTACGCGACCTCCTAACAAATTAATTTCTACAACGGCCCGCTTGGGGGTGCATGCAGAAAACCAGGAGCCCATTAAGGTTTCACCCTTACAAAGGTGTGATTCCAAGCGTGTGACTCCTGTAGACGCCAACAAGGTGATGTTTACTCAGATAAAAACGCGACAGACAGACGAATGCGTTATACCTGAGAATTCATGTAAACAGCCGATAGGTTGCTCTGACTGCAACGTCGATGAGTTGTACTATCGGGCTGGGGGTACGAATAAATCTCGAAAGAGAAGTACCCAGGAAGCGGACTCTCACTGTCCGTGTATCAAAATTATCAGGGCAGTATTATCAGCGTGTAGCTACCCCAAAACCGCTCCACAGAGGGTCTCGGTATTTGAGAGGATCTCCGCTGAAGCATCAAAGACTAAATCAAGACGTTTTCGCAAAAGACGATCGGTTGTTCGAGATGACAAACTCCCAACAGTTACTAGCAACATGGTTGATAAGGGGAAGTCTCCGATTAGTTCAAATAGCTCCAACCCTAATTTTGCTCCAGGAAGAGAAGTCAGTTCGGGAATAACCCAACGAATATCTCAGCTTCAGCTAGAAGCCGTTAGACATAATGACTACCAGGGAGTCCGTGAAGGAATCCATTCCGATGATGAACTCTCGGATTCTTATTCCGCAATCGCCTCTGACGATACAACGTCTAGCATAGGACAAGCTCGGGAAGTGTTCATGATCAACACCGAGCAAATAGCCAAAATCATTGAGGATGCTCTAGCCAAGCAGAAAGATGCATTCAAAAACGAAATGGAAATGACTATGCAGGAGATGAGACAAATGCACGACCAAAAAATCCGAGCTTTGTCGAATCAGCTAGGTGAGTCCAGCCGTCGCAGCACTGCTAATCAAGTAGGTAGCGATTCAGATGTGGATGAACACAACGCTGGGGGTGGACCCACCAATGATGATAAAACTAGGGGTGACCGCATTATTCCTCTCGAAAATTGTCCAAAACAGGATATAGATGAGGACGAAAAGATGAAGGACCTCGAGAGCAAAATTAACGCTTTAATGTCTGCTTAAGAGGTAAAGAAGACCGGCATTCCGTGTTCTTACCCGAAAGAGTGGGATTCAATCCCGTATCCGGCGAAGTTCAACCTGATCAACTTCACGCCGTTTGACGGGAAAGGCTCGCCCACTCAGCATCTAATCTACTTCAAGTCCCACTTGGGCACGATTTCTGGCAACGAGCCCTTGATGGTGCGGTCATTCGTTGACACCCTTCGCGGGCCTGCCTTCGATTGGTACCGCCGTCTCAAGCCCGGAAGCATCAATAGCTGGGAGGACCTGGAGAGCATGTTCCTCGCTCATTTCTTCGATGATGATGCCGAAGTGTCAATCAGGACACTCTTCGATGAGAAACAGAAAGACGGAGAGACGGTGGATACCTTCATCAAACGATTCCGTAATAAGGCAATGAACTACAAGGATCCCGTCACGGAGGAGTTTGTCTTGCAGACTTGTCATAACAACTTGTCCATTAACATCTTGGACGTTATGGGAGTAGAGCCGCTCACTACCTGGAAAGAGTTGAAGGTGCGCAGAGAGCAGGCCGAACGCTTCCTCAGAAGGAGGAAGGTCGAAAGAAGCCAACCGATGGCTAACTCTCTGAATCCGAGTCTCATTTCCCATGATGAAGGGAAGATACTTACAACAGTTATTGATGTTAATCAGACATCGCAACAGCAGCCCCGAAGACAGCAGAAGCTTCGGATCCGAGGCTCCAAAAAGAGTACTCATTCAAGGACGAAGACGTTCCAACCATCTTCGAGACCCTTCTCGAAAACAACAAGATCAAGCTGCCACCCATCACGAATCAAGAGGAAGCTGACAATATTACGGATCTGAAGTACTGCGCGTACCACAGGAGGATCCTTCATCCTACCAAGGCTTGCTTCGCTCTCAAGAATAGCATCCAAACATTGGTTGAAGCTGCGTTATATCGCTTAATTAAGTCGAACGAACACTCCGAAAAGTATACGAGTATAAACTGCTTCTTAAAACTCCAATAGGTGTATGAGTCTAAACTGTTTCCCACTTTTGGCGGGAAGTTCCTGGAGAATATTACGCTAATATTCTTAAGGATAACCCGATCATGTAACCGAATGCAATGATAAACCTAGTTTCACGAAGAAGCTGGGGGTGGATGATTCATGTAACGGGAAGTTCCTGGAAGAATATTATATGTAATTTTCTTAGGGATAACCCGATCATTACAAACAAAGTAATAAACACTAAACCCCCACTGTGATTTCCGAACACTCTTTTGCTGAGACGAGATTCGATCGCTTCGTTGGATCAATTTTTCCTCACAAAACTCCTATTGGTGTTTGATGACTCACATTGTTCCACCACAAAATCCTCCAATGATCAGACTAATTGACGGTGGGACCACCAAAAATTCCTTTCGGTTGAATCCACTCAAACTTCAAATGCGTCTGTACACTCAACATTCCTATTGTTAAATCCGGACATAGTACTTGGAATTTTAATATCCTAATCATTGATGATTATTAAACCCCTCCGTGTTAAGTATTTGTCACTTAACATCAGGAACCCCCTCTGAGTGATTTGTACAAGTCAACACTCCTACTGTGATTTGTACTCCCACTCCCACCGTCTACCTGGTCAAACCTTACTATAGTTAGGACCACAACTAAAATCCCTTTTCGATTCCTCCAATGAACGAGAGGCCCACAAATCGAGCGATCAAACCTTCCTACAGTTAGGATCGTCTCAAACATCTGCTTGGTCAAACCTTCCTACAGTTGGACCAAAATCACAATTCACTCTCGATAAACGAGGAATTCACCTTTAGTTCGGTAATCAAACATTCCGACAATTAGGATTATCTGAATCTTTCAATTCCAGGAGTGGAGATCCCACTCCTAGTTTTACTCTACAGATTTTCAAGGTAGAGATCCCACTTTGAGTTTCCTCTGCACTGGAGATAGAATATAAAATTCTTCCTCTTTGGTTTTGGGAGATAGAATATAAATTTCTTCCTCTCCCATTTTGGGTTCGTCTTTGCCCCAAGAGAAGACACCAGCCTTCAACTCTAAAATCCGTGCTTCACACGTACGGGGAATTTTATCCCGAAGCCTAAGCAGGGATAAGCCAACGCCTAATACGCGTTGTCGGTTTAGTCTTTTACCGATTAAAGAAGACACTAGAATCCGAGTCTAGGGACTTTTATCCTGAATCCTAAGTAAGGATAAGTCAGCGCCTAACACGCGTTGCCGGGTAGCCTATTCTCGTAACAATAGCAAAGTCTACGTATTCGAAGTCGTAGCATCAAGTCTAAGGGAGTTCATTCCTTTAGCACAACGTCACATTCGGAACGGATTTCAACAATCCGCTTGCTAGCCCGACTCAAACGGTAGTTGGTAAAGGCATATCAAATCCGTTGATGGCTGAGGATTTGCCAAAAATCCTAAGTCTACATCTGATACACATCGCTGTTTAGTATTTTCACAGGAGAAAGACGAAGTCTACGTATTCAATATCGTAGTACTAAAAGGGTTAACTCTTTTAGCTTAACGTTACATGCGGAACGGACTTAAAACAATCTGCATGCTAGCCCGACTCAAACGGCAGTCGGTAAAGGCTAATCAAACCCGTTGATGGCTGAGAATTTGCTAAAAATTCTATAAATGCGAGTCATTAACGCATCATCTTCATTAGTTGGTCTCGTGACTTGAGCATCCAACAACTTCAGAATAAGATCCATACATGTAGATGAATCAACTTTCATAGTTGGTCCTGCAACTCCGACATTTAGGATCGCCATGCTCCAATACCTCAAGAGCTTAAACTGTGTATACTCTAATAGAAATACGAGTCTAAACTGTTTCTTACTTTTGACGGGAAGTTCCTGGAAAATATTGCGCGTAATATTCTTAAGGATAACCCGGCAACCTCCGACGAGTACACGAGGCTAAACTAATTCCCGAAACTCCCAGGAGTACACGAGTATAAACTGGTTCTCCTCATGTTAACGCGAAACCCTAAGGTCAACGCCAGTCAACGCGTTGCGATAAAAAAAGTCAACATTCGACGATCCAAAACCTTAAGGTCAACGCTGGTCAACGCGTAACCCTAAGTCAACGTCAGTCAACGCGTTGCGATCAAAAAGTCAACATTCGACGTTCAAAACCCTAAGGTCAACGCCGGTCGATGCGTAACCCTAGGTTAACGCCAGTCAACGCGTTACGATCAAAAAGTCAACATACGACGTTCAAAACCCTAGGGTCAACGCTGGTCAACGCGTAACCCTAGGTCAACGCCAACCAATGCGTTGTAATGAAAGAGTCGATGCGACGGAAATAGTCAGTTCTAAGTCAATTCAATGACATGAGCCAAACCCAACTCACTGGTTGTAGACTCGAGACTCCGACGACGGCCAGGCGATAAACGCAGCGCCGGAAGGACTTCAGCTATTCGTCAAAGCATTGAATAGACTGAAAATCGAAGGAGTCAAGAGTTGAAGCTAATTAAAGGTCCTTTACACCAATCGAAGGTTGGACCAATCACATCCAAAGTATTGCAGCCTCTTTTATAAAAAAAACGAGTCTGGAACGCTTTGGAGGGGGTATCTGTAGGCATCGAAAATTGCCTATAGGTCTCCGTGAATAGCTCAAAGCTAAGAAAAGATAAGGAGCGTCATTATCCTATTCACAGAAGCTCGATCAACGTCGACGAATGCCTAAAGTGGATCGACGAACTATGTGGAATAACAGAATTTCAGAATAATGAGGATATGAATTGATCGGGAGCCCCGCATCACTTACAAAAGGGGAAACGCCGTATGTGTCCCGGTTCAATCCACAACAATCTAATCATTGGAGCATATAAATCTCCTCGTCGGCTTTCCAACGCACTTTGAATCACTCAAATCCGAGTTCGGACGAAGAAATTACGACGGAAACGGACAAGTGCACGGAAAAGAGCGTCTCAGCCTAAGTTGAGACACCCCGAGGTGTCTCGGTGCAAGCGAGACACCCCGAGGTGTCTCGGCCTCGCTGAGATGCCCTGGGGTGTCTCCAGGCCCAAAAATGAGCCGTTATGCAGTTTCAACCACCCGAACTCCCTTGGAGCTTATAAATACAGCCCCAGGCCCTTATTTTTTAGGGATCTGGAATTCTCGAGCGTTGGTGAAGCCCTGCCGGATTGAAGATCGAAAGTGCACGAATTTCAGAGAGGAGGACGAGAGATCGGATCGAGCTCGTTGGCATAAAGAAGAGGAGCTCGTCAGATCTGCAGTCCCCCGGTCCGTTCCTTAAGATTATCCCGTTGCGATAATCTTAAGAAGAGCAATTATCTCGCCGTTGCCGAGATAAGCGGTACGGTTTCTTGATTTCTTCGCGAATCAACGAAGCTCTGCCCGATTTTTCAGCAATCAGATCTGATCGACGGTGGTCCACGGATATCAACATCCCCGTTATAGGCCAAGATCCCACGCAAGCAGAAGACCGATAAACGATCTCTGCGCTGTTTGAAGAGAATTATACTTTTGTTTTGTTTTCATTGTGTAAAGGTCTTATAAAAAGACTAATTTTTGTTTTCGTTGTAAACGTCTGAAGTTTGTAATAAATCCCGTAATGAAATAATCAATTTTCTCCGCAAACAAAGATGATAATAAATCATTAGATTTTGTTCCCAACACTAAATCCTTTTTTGCATCACCAAATGAATTCTTGAAATATATTTTAGACCCCAAGTGGATTTTGTAGATTTTGGCTCACTTTGACTCCTATGATTCTTTACATCTTTGATTGTGGAAAATTTTTACAGTTGGTTATATGGATTAATAGTACGGGCTCATTCTTGGCCTCATAATTAAAACAAATTTTTATATAATTTATATAAGAAATATTATTTATGGAGTTCACTAAGTGAGAGGATGTGACTATTGAATTCTAGAGGTTTCTACAACCAATGATGTGGAGGATCTCTACCTTACCTATTGTACCTCTTGGTTTGGTTGGGAATTTAAGTAGGAAAGAAAAGATGAAGTGAGATGCAATAAGGTGGAGGAAAGTGCAACCTCTCTAGTTTTCATGTTTGGTTGGAAAGAAAGTGCAGGGAGGTGATTATGTTTTAATTAATTTGTATTGTGTTTGACAACTCTTTTAAATTGGGTCAAGTCTGAGCTTGATCCAGTTTTGGAATGTTTTGTTAATTTATAAAAACTAGACTTATCTAGCGTTGTTCACTTTAGTTTTATCTATAGATCTTTAAACTGGTTTAGTTGTAGACTAGGAGGAAGTTGGTCCACATCTAAAGAGTTCTTGCCAAAATTAGTTTAGGGATGAAGTTTGGTCCAATTTTAGCGAGTTGCCAATAACATCCTTAGAGCTTGTTTTCAGCTTTGTTTCCAACCTAACCTCCTTTTGTAAGGTTGCCAAACACACCCTTCCATCTGTTCTTGTGTCCTCTCAACTTTGGGAATTCTTCTTTCACTCTAATTTTCTAGTTCATTTTGGTTTGTCCCTTCCTTACCTCACTCTGTCTTCTCCGCTAAAAATTCTTATACCAAATACATATTTTAATTTTGTCTCGCTCCTTACCCCATCTTTCCTCCTACCAAACCAAGCCTTAAATGTTATCTTATCTATTCTCTAACTATAACATTTACTATTTGCATCAACTATTGTAGAAAGCTAATCAGCATTTATGTAGTTTCTCCTACTATGCGCCTATGTACCATTCCAAATATTCTAAAGTTTGCCCTTTAATACCTTTTTTCTTTGTGAACATGAGATTTTTTTTTGAAAATTTTCCATGTCACACTCACAAGCAAACTTTGAAATAGAATATGTGTGGTTTAATAATGAATTTAACAAATAGTAAGAAATAAAAAGTTCTAAAATTAGGATGTAAATGACATATGAAAAAGTTTAGTTGAAAATCTCACGTTTACCTAACAGAAATTATTAAAATATGAATTTTGAGGAGACTGTAAGGTATTAAGTGCTTAGAAAGGGGAGGGGAAAAGAGTGAAAGAAACGGAAATTAAAAGTATTTAATGCAGGAGCCAGTTATATATGGAGGTAGCAAACCCGAGTCCGAAACAAATCAATAGAGGTATAGGGTTAGTGGATTTCTAACCCATTTCAAGTCTAAATCCAACCCGGAAGAGAATAAGGTATAGAATGCTCTTGAACGCCTCCAAGCTCTCTCCTTTGGCTTCATCTCGTCCTTTTGTATTTAGAAACAAAAATTTGCCCTTTTTCTTCTAATATTTTTCTCTCTCTATATATATTATAGAGTTGATCAGTTCCAGCCTCGATTTCATCAATCGATCTCTCTCAGGTACGATTTCCCCCCTATTTTTGGTATTTTTTTATGTTTAATTTCATGCTAGATTCGTTAAAATTTGGTTGATCGATCTCATCTCACGAATTACGAACCCTAGATTTGGTGGCTCTTTATTCTTTTTATGTAATTGTTTGTCGCAATGATTATTTTGGATGTATATGATGTTCGTTAAGATGCCCTAGATCTGGCTGATTGTCTAAAATTTTTAATGATTTTTTTATGAATAATGAATTTTTATGGGGGTTTGGTACATAATTGGGTGGATTTGCTTATCGATCTGTTAATTTCATAAATCGGGTTTCTTTTAATTATTTTTCTAGGAATTTGATTTTCTTTAGAAAAAAATCAAAAAAAGGAATTTTTGTTCATGACCTTTGATTTTATGATGGGAAATCAAGATATTTGGGTCTTGATTCAGTGTGAAATTTAGTATTTTTATTCTGTTTTGATTTTTAAGCAATTGGAAACGATTTTTTTAAAATTTTATTTTATTTTCATCTATTGCTATTATTATATTTATTGCTAATTGAAGAAGTCCACATTGGATAACTTACTATGTTATTATTATTCCTTTAATTTTTAGGGGCTTTTACAGGGTTCTGTTGGTGAGTAGATTGGTTATTTTTCAGATTGCAGACTTTTTAAGATCACAGGAGAGTAATGTCAAGCCATTATAGACTGGTAAGCTGTTAAGTTTATAGTCAACTTTAATAAACACTTACAGATTGTTATAAGTTATTACCTTTCGTCTGTTATTTTTTTCGCGGTTTTCATCAGAGAAATGAGGATGAGTACGAAGATTATGATGAATATGAAGAGTATGCTTCTGGAGAGGAACAGGAGGAGGAAGAGGAAGAAGAGGAGGAACAGCCGAGCCAAGAACAACAAGAATTTCTGAAGTTGAGGGAGGAGCTCAAAGAAAAGTTCAGGCAGAAATTGAAGAAAGAAACTGCTGGTCATTTGGGACATCGAAGCCTCTTGCAGGAGAAGAAAAGAACAACACCAAAGGATAAGTGAGTTTATTAACTTATTTACTATATATTTCATGTTTGTTTTATCCCCGGACTAGGGGTACCGTATTCCTCGGACTATAATACTGGGATTGTATTATACTGAGACTATTTTGGTCCATTTTAATATTTGTTTTTGCATGGACTAACATTCGGACTAACTTAAATTAGTCCAAATTAGTGTTTGTTTTTAGGGGATTTATGGCCATTCAGACTACGACATTTTTACCCTCAAGTCAACTAATATTGTGTTAATGTCTGATGCGAAAAAAATTCAAACTTTGGACATGTCCTTGTCTGAGAGATAGACACACCACCGCATACCTTTCATGATACAATAAACAATCCTACTCTTTAACAGAACACACTCATAAAAAACTCAAGCATCTAATTAAACATGAAATTAGATATTAGAGCTAATTGAAAGCTCTCGTTAATTTCAACCGTTTAGATAAGAAGAATTTGCTCTTTTTTATGTATAATCCTATTCTTATTATATTATTATTAACAAAATGAACCATTTTTATGTTGACTTATTTTTTTTCTTTTATATATATCCAGAACCATCTAAAATGAGTCCATGATAAGTGCTTGTTCATTTGGCATTGACATTGCATTAGCACCAATATAGATGGAAAGCAATGAGGCCTTTCCTTTCATTCTTTTTGCGGATAGCCAAGACACAGGGAAAAAATTCTGAAGAAAAATCTGCGGGGAGAAAGACTGCAGAAAAACGTGTCGGGCAACAACCCGTGAGAATAATAGCTGTGCACAGAAAAAAATTGTAGGAAAAAACTGTGGAATTAAAAGTGTAGGGTCATTTTTATCAGAAAATCTTAGTCCTCCTGTGATTAGGGCATCTCCAACAGCTTCTCCAAAATTTTCTTCAAAATGGGGAAGCAAAAGTCATATTCTCCAACTAATTTTTACACCAACTCCAACGGCTTCTCCATTTTGAAGAATCTATTTTTTTCTCCAAAAATTTGGAGAATGCTGCAGATTTGGGGAAGCTTCCCCATTTTTTCTCCTCCATCCCTATTTTAGGGAATGAGATGGGGAATCTGTTGGAGCAAAAACCTAACTAAGTTCTTCAAAAGTGGGAAATGGGGAAGCTGTTGGAAATGCTCTTAGTTCCGTGATTATAAAGGTGGGGTGTGGATGGGTTTAGTTCAGTCCCCCTGTTGGGTATTAGCTAGTCCCCTCCTTAAAAATAGTCTGGTCGGATAAGAAAAACAAACAGGGGTTAAATACGTGGGTCAAGATGATACGGGTGTATCTCCTCTTCGGAACTTAGAGATCCTCATGGGAGCTTGAGGATAGGTGATTCTCATGGTAACTTGAGAATAGAGGTGTAAAACAATACAGTGGAACGCAGGTCGAAGCGTGGAACGAGACGACGAATCGAAGAATCGAAGCGTCCAGTTTTTAGCTCGTGAGTCGACTCATACATGCACATGAATCGACTCATCAGGTTGAGTCGACTCATGACTGTCATGAGTCGACTCATGAAGCCTAGCCATTTGTCAGATGTTTCTGATCAGTCGACTCATGACTGTCATGAGTCGACTCATGAAGCCCAGGCGTTTATCAGATGTTTCTGACCAGTCGACTCATGATTGTCATGAGTCGACTCACGAAACCCAACCATTTTGTTAAAAGTTTCTGACCAGTCGACTCATGACTATCATGAGTCAACCCGTATGTCATAAGTCGACTCATATATGCACATGAGTCGACTCATCGATGGTTTCCTGGTTCTTTTGGGTTTCTGTTTACACGAATTCTTGTGGGGTTTTGGCTTGTTTTGTTATCCACGTTGTTACACATATATAAGGGATTGTTATAGGGCTTTAAAACAATCAAGAGAGATTACATTGTATTTGAGAATTGAGAGAGAATGTTCTTCAATTCTTGTGAGATTGTAAGAGATTGTAAACTATTTAATTCTCATAATCTAGAGAAGGGATTTTTCTTCGCCACCACTAAATTATCCTTGTGTTCTTGTTATTTTCTTCTCAACCACCTTTGATAATTCCGTGGTCAAAGGTACTCGCACGACGACTCGTATCAAGTTGGTATCAGAGCGATCAGATCCTATGAAGGGGCATGTTGTATATGGTCCTAACTCGATCACAATACAAGAAGTTAGACGAGATCCTTATTTCATTGAAAGGGGTCCAGAAATTAAGGAAGAAGAAGATGACTGAAGGAGATAGTTCAGCGTGGCTAGATGCATTGGAGAAACAGATAGAGACAATGAGTTGAAGATGACTGAAGGAGATAGTTCAGCGTGGCTAGATGCATTGGAGAAACAGATAGAAACAATGAGTTCGACTCTCACACAGCTCGTCAATATCTTCCAAGAAAAAGACAAAAAGGAGGAATCTTTTTCGAAAGGCAAGAAAAAACTTGTAGAGTCCGATAGAGAAGGTGAGGAATCTAATTCTGATAAGGAGGTCGAGACTATCAAAACTGTTCCACATCAAGAGGGTAAAAATTACTATCAGAATTTGAAAATTGATTTTAAGGTGGAGATTCATGTTTATGATGGGAGTGTCAATGTGGAAAAGCTCGATAATTGGATCGAGCGTATGAAGATGTATTTCACTCTCTATGAATATTCATCCAAAGAGAAAATTATGTTCATGACTTTGAAGCTTTCAGGGCATGCATTGACGTGGTAAAAATCCTACTGCAAACAGAAGAAGAATGCGGTGTCGTGGAACAAGTTTAAGGAGCCATTGAGAAAGCAGTTCTATCCAGTGGGGTTCCTTGAGGAGCATTGGTACAAGTGGTAGGGCTTGCGCCAAAGATTCAATCAGACCATTCAAGAATATACGACGGAGTTCTAACAGCAGGCGATGGTTCTCAACATCACGACGGAGGAATATTCTATCTTTATGAAGTATATGGTGGGCCTGAATGAATATATCCGAAAGGAGATGAAGTTGTTCACAGTCGAGTCCTTAGCAGAAGCGAGTGTGAAGGTCATTGCCATTGAGGGCAGGCAAAAGAAGGGTAACGAAATGAAGGGAGACTCCAAACAGACAAGAGGCAAGTCGAGTGGCTCTCAGCCTAAGAAAGATAAGAAGAAGGGTGATTCGGGGAAGACAAAATTGACATACAATCACTGGAAACAGACATGACACGTAGCTGATCGTTATTGGGAGAAGTATCATCATCTGAAGCTAAAAGGATTGAAGAAAAAGGAGGAGAAGAAGGCATATATAGTAGCTCAGGGTCCGAAGGAAGTTCCCGGGATGACAACACCCAATAGCAGTCTCAACCTTTTATGGCGGGGAAGTAGAACACGACGGAGGACGAAGACCCGAGGGAGCAGCTCTTTGTTTTGAAATTACAGGTCAAGACCAGCTTGGTTGATGCCATAGTGGATCCAGGGAGCCAAAAGAATTTGATATCTGAGGTTTTGGTTCAGAAGCTGGGATTGAAGACGGTTAAACATCTGAAACCTTATCTTTTAGGGTGGATTCAAAAGGAGGCGGGATTGAGTGTAGTCAACCAATGCACTTTTAGATTTGCACTCCACGAGTCGTATATTAATAAGGTCACATGTGACGTCGTTCCGTTGGATGTTTGCCAAGTAATATTGGGCAATCCTTATTTGTAGGATAGGTTTGTGGTCTACGATAGACGAGTCCAGAAGTATACATTTACCAAAGAGGGCGATCAATTCATCTTTCGTTCGACATCTCTTCCACAGGAGACGAGTTAGGTGATAGTGACTCAGGCAAATAGGCTAGTGAATACGAGCAACAGGTTTGTATTGTTAGTCATTAGGTCTTATGAGGAGCAGCTGAGTAGGGTGTGCTTGACTACCTTGAGCAAGTTTCAGGGGGGAGATCTTCGACAGGTTGAAGGCTAAGTACGTGGACTTGTTTTCGGAGATCACGGGACGACCACCACGACGGGGTGTGGAGCATGAGATTATGTTGACCGGTGAGGGTTCTTTGCCGAATATAGGTCTATACCGCACATCTGTAGAGGAGTCTGAGGAGATCAAGAGGCAGGTTCAGGGGCTTTTGGAGACAGGAGTGATTGTGCCGAGTTGTTCCCCTTGCGGTTCACCAGTGTTGTTGGTACCCAAAAAGGATGAAGGCTAGCGCATGTATGTGGATTACCGGGCTCTCAACAAGATAACCATCAAGAATCGATACCCATTACCTCAGATTGATGATCTTATGGACCAGTTGGAAAGAGCGAGATTTTTCACGAAGCTGGATTTGAAGTCTGGTTTCCATCAAGTGAGGATTCGGGAGGATGACACTTGGAAGACTGCGTTCAAGACCAAGCAGTGCCTGTTCAAGTGGTTGGTGATGTCGTTTGGATTATGCAACACTCCGGCTACCTTTATGAGACTTATGAACAATTTGTTACGACCCTTTGTAGAGGATTTTGTGATAGTTTACCTCAATGATATCTTGGTGTACAGCAGGACCTGGAAGGAGCATCTTGTTCATGTCGAGAAGGTGTTTGAAGTGCTGCAGAACAGACAGCTGAAGCTTAACGGGAAGAAGTATGAATTCGGGAAGGACAAGTTGGTGTATCTCGGGTTCATCGTGGGGAAAGGCCAGCGGAGGATAGATCTAGGCAAGGTGGTGGTGATCATGAAGTGGCCGACACCTAGGACAGTGATGGGGGTGAGAATCTTCATGGGGCTTGCCAGTATTTATGCAAATTCATTCGACATTTCTCGACTTATGCGGCAACTTTACATGGCCTTACGAAGGCGAATGTTCAGTTCGAGTAGGGGAGGACGCATGAGGAAGCTTTTTAGTTATTAAAGAGGAAGATCTCGGAGGCACCGGTGTTGGCATTGTCGAATTTACAGAGGACCTTCGAGGTAGAGACCGACGCTTCTAGTTATGCTATGAGCGCTGTGTTGATTCAAGATGGGAAGACGGTGGAGTACCATTTAGAAATGTTTACGGGTGCTATTCAGAACTACCCCACCCACGACAAGGAGTTTTATGCACTTTATTAAGCAATCAAGCATTCACGGGTGCATTTATTGGGAAAGGAGGTGGTTGTACACTCAGATCACAAGCCATTGGAATTTTTACATGCCCATACGAAGCTACAGCAGGCACGACACATGAAGTAGATGTTCTATTTGATGGTGTTCAATATCATTATAGGCATTGAAAATTACCTATAGGTCTCCACGAACAGTTCAGCATTAAGAAAAGGCGATGAACGTCACTATCTGGTTCACAGAAGCTTGATTGATGTTAGTGAACACTTGAAGTGAATCGACGAACTATGTGAAATAATAGAATTTCAGAATGACGAAGACACGAACTGATCGGGAACCTCGTGTCGTTCACAAACGACAAAATACCATTCGTGTCTCATTTATTTCACAGATGATCTAATCATTGGAGCTTATAGAAGTCCTCGTCGGCTTTCTAACACACTTTGAATCCCTCAAATCCGAGTTCGGATGAAGAAGTTAAGGCGGAAACAAACAAACATGCATAACGGAGCGTCTCAGTCTGAGTTGAGACACCCCGAGGTGTCTCGGCACGAGTGAGACACCCAAGGGTGTCTCGGCCCAAGTTGAGACACCCAAGGGTGTCTCCAGCCCGAATTCCCCCCGTGCCTATAAATACAAGCCTCAGAGCCTCATTTTTAGAGATCTGGAATTTTGGAGAATTGGCGTAGCCCTGCCGGACTGAAGAGTGATCGAGTTCTTCAACGCAAGAGAGAAATTCTTCAGATCTGCATCACCCGCATCTGTTCCTTAGGATTATCCTGTTGTGATAATCCTAAGAAGAGCAATTATCTCGCCGTTACCGAGATAAGCGCTTTCTGCTTCTAGATTCTTTCATGGATCGACGGAGTTCTGGATCTGATCTGACTGTCAGGTAGTCCATGGATATCGACGTCCCCGTCACCGGCTAAAGACCCACGCAAGCAAGAAACGATGAACGGATCTTGCGTTATTTTCGAGAAAGTTGTAACCTTTCATTTTCTTTGTTCTTTTTATTAAATATTTTGAATTCTTTGTAAGCAACCAATATTATAATGAATTCGACAATGAAAGCAACTTTCAGCGAAAACAAACTGGTGACCACAGTGGGAGCCAACAGCCTCGCTGCCGAGGCTGTCGTGACGCAACCGACATTCAAGATCCGGGTGAATGAAGAGATCGAATACGAATTTGATCAACAAAAGTTTGAAGAGTATCTCTCTTCCTCCTCCCCCAGATCCGCCTCTCCAAGCAGGCGCAGGAAGGCCTCCTCTTCCAGAAACACCCACGGGATTTCAGGCTTGAAGATCCAGGATCCCCTCATCACTGCTGCATCCACGCCCCGCGATGTCCCTGCGGCGTCCAAGGTGGCCGAAGCTGTAGATCCAGACTCCTCCTCCGCCGTGAAGATAACTGATGAAGGCGCTCCAATTTTGTCGAAGAGGGCGCGCCAAAGACGACGTCAATGCCTTGCGCGTCAATTGGCCAAGGCTTCGGAGTCGATGGACGGGATCCGCTATAATGAGGATCTGAAATCCAGGTAGCGCCGAGAACAACAACGGTGAACGACCAACACCTCCTCCAAGATAGAAACGAATGAATGGGTTCGTGTCAAGAGGACCCGCTCCACCCTTGAAGAGCGAATCAAGAAACGTCGTGCATTGCTCGCGCATGCCCAAGCCCTTTTGCAGAAAGCGAAAGAAATGCAGAAGGAAGAAGCAGTTGAGAAACCGCCCAAGCGCAAACAGGTGTGGAGACCAAAGGCAAAGCCAGCGCTTAAGGCAAAAGTGAATGAGCCAGATCCCGTTTCCCCTCTCCCCACATCTCCGATGGAGCCGGGTGGTAGCGTGGATCTCTCCAAATCCAGAGTTCCTTTGAAAGGTCGCCTCGGTCCTCTACCTGGAGATCGAGGTAAAGCACCCGTCAAGGAGCGATTGGGACCGTTGAAAGGTCCCCAAACAACAATCCAGACTGGGGGTCGTACCAATCCCCCATAAGAAAGATAATAAAGGAAAAGCCCCTGTTACCGACCGCATTGGATTGCCGGTTGAAGTTCAAGAGCTCGTTAGGTTTTCACGCTCGCAAAAGCGTAAACCTGAACAAGTGACTTTTGGAGACGCCAATAAAGCATCATATCCCTAGAGGGAAACACATTTGTCTGATGATGATGATGATGTTATACCTGGGAAGTCGTGCCAACACTCTATGGGTTGCTCCAGTTATCAAACTGACGAGTTGTACTATAGGGCCGAGGGTACGGATAAGTCTCAAAAGAGAAACGTTCGAGACACGGGTTCTCACTGTCCGTGTGCCAACATAATCAAGGCGGTATTATCAGAATGCTGCTGTTCTAAAGCCCCAAGAAGAGTTTCGGTGTTTGAGAGAATCTCTACCAGAACGTCCGAGACCAAACCAAGGCATGTCCGTAGGAGGAAACCTGTCCTCCGAGGTAATGAGTTTCCAGAAGTGTCCATCAATATGATCGGGAGAGGGAAATCAACACGACGCTTTAGTCTGGATCAGTTTGCCACGGTGTCTCAGCGTATGACTCGATTGCGATCAGGGACCAGTAGGCGAAAGAATTACCAAATGATGCAAAAGGGACTTCCTTTAGAAGAGGAAACGTCAGACATTTGCTCGGATGCTTGCTCGGCAATGGCTTCTGATGATACTGAATCCAGCACGGGGCAATCATACGAGTCATTCATGATCAACGCCGAACAGATGGCTAAGATACTCGAAGACGCTTTGACCAAACAGAAGGAAAATTTTAAATTTGAAATGGAAATGGCCATGCAGCAGATGAGAGAAATGCATGACCAGCAAATCACGGCACTGACGACTCATCAAGGAGAATCCAGTCGTCGCAATAATCTCAACCAAGGTGATGATGAACGGGAAGTGGAGGATAATGCCAACATGAACACCCCTCCCATCAATAACAATAATGGGGGTGGCCCTTCGGATGATAACAATATGAAGGAGGATCACGTTACTTCTCCCCGAAATCACTCAAAGACAGATACGAGTGAAGATAAGAAAATGAGGGACTTGGAGAGCAAAATCAACGCCTTGATGAATGCTCAAGAAGTGAAGAGGTCCGGAATACCGTGTCCATACCCAAGGGAATAGGAATCAATTCTATATCCGACGAAATTCAATTTGATCAATTTCACGCCGTTTGATAGAAAGGGTTCCCCTACCCAGCACTTAATATATTTTAAGTCTCACTTAGGAATAATCTCCGGGAATGAACCTCTAATGGTGCGGTCATTCGTTGGCACACTTCGAGGAGCAGCCTTTGATTGGTATCGTCATCTCAAACCGGGGAGTATCAACAGTTGGGATGACATGGAGGATATGTTTCTGACAAACTTCTTCGACGACGACACCGAGATTTCAATCGGTACACTATTTGACGAGAAACAGAAAAATGGTGAGATGGTCGAAAACTTCGTGAAGAGATTCTGGAACAAGGCAATGAACTGTAGGGATCCGGTCAGTGAAGATTTCATCCTCAAGACTTGTCATAATAATTTTTCGTTGGACATCCTCGAAGCTATGAGAATGGCACTACCAAAGACCTGGAAGGACATGAAAGTGCAAGGAGAACAAGCCGAACGATTCCTTAAAAGGAAGAAGGCTGAAAGAGGTCAAACGGCAAATAATACTCCACAACAAAACTTTGTCCCTAAGGGTAAGGGAAAGGCACAAGCGAATGCAGTGGACACGAACCAAACATTCGAAGTGCAAGCATAACCGCAACAGCAGTAGCAGAAGGTACCTCAACAATCAAGGTGGCAACAACAGCCCCAGAAGCAAAAGGCCTCGGAGCCAAAATTCCCGAAGGTCTATTCGTTCAAAGAGGATGAAGTTCCCGGTATTTTCAAATACCTTATAGAGAATAACAAGATCAAGTTGCCTCCGATCCAGGATCAGGAAGATGCTAAAAGAATTAATGATCCAAAATACTACACATTCCATAGAGCGGTGCATCATCCTATCAAGGCATGCTACGCCCTCAAGGACAAGATCCAAGCTTTAATAGATGTTGGAGTCATCACTATGAAGCAACCTAAGGAGAAGAAGGTGGGCGCGAATGCAGTGTCGATCAGTTTTGGGTCCGTTCCCTTGAACTGGTTTTAGCCTTAGCCAGTGATAAATGCGTCAGTAAAAACAGTGAACGACGATCCTCACAAGCAACGCCAGAAAGGACTTGTGCCACACACAGCTCCAAATGGCGAGATTCTTTGGGTTCACCCCAATCTAATTGGAGATGAACAATGGACTGGATCCTCTTCTAAGAAAAAGTCAAAAGGAAAAGGTAAGTCTTTTTGTGGAGCCGCAACCATTCCAGAAGGAGACGACGAAAGTATTCCTACTTTCCCATTATCCGAAGATGAGCAGGTAGCCTTTACTATCAGTTGCGGGAATGAGTGTTAGCCTTCTTGTTTTGATGATGTTTAACAAACAATTTATTACTAATGTTGTTTGTCTAGTGTTTGTGCATTCCTATGTTTTGTAGACAAACAACGTTGTTGGAGGATGGATGGATTACGCTTCAACGATGATATCCAATGGAGGTTGGCGGAATGTCGGGTTGAAGCCTATACAATTCGAGTTAAAGATCAAGTTCAAGCTTCATCCGCACGTGTACCAAGTCAAGCTTATTGAAGATCAAGATTGCTTGGGTAATGTAGTTTAGGTTTTATATTATGTGTGTTAAATACCTTAAGCTTAATATTACACACACACATTATATTGATTTTCATGTATATATATATATATATAGTTTCATATATACATATATGTTTTGGTTTCCATGTATATATATAGGTATATATATACATACATAGTTTTGAGTTTTCATGTTCATAAATATGAGATTACACATTTTATATTTATTATTGTGTTTTGGTTTAGCTATATAGATATGAAACAAATTTACAGTCATATATATATTCATATGTTTCATACTCTATTGTGTTTTTGAAAACATTGCATAGAATATGCAATTTTGTGAAAATACTATCTTATTAGTTTATAGACTTTAATATCAGTTTATACATGTTTTACTAAGTCTATAAAAATATTTCACAAAGTTTCAAAGGTTGGTTTATATCAAAACATCAAAATTCAAGTATCTCATATTTTCATGTTTTGGACTATTTTGTAAAATGATGATATTTTTCATTTGGGAGGTCCTTTCTCGAAACCAGTCATTGTAGCATGTTTATTATCATGTCTACAATCATTCCCCAAAGTTTTACATTTTTTGGAATTTATTTGATATTTTTAAACAGCGTTTTAAAATCAGATATACAGTTTTCAGTTTTTCATATGTCAGTTTTCGGTCGACCGGACCGGTCGACCGAACCTGAGGTCAAAAGTTCACTGGGCTGACAGAGAGCTGTCGGTCGACCGGTCCGGTCGATCGACGAAATTTTCGGTCGACCGACGAATTTTTCGGTCGACCGACGATGTTGTTTTCAGCTTCCAACGGCTAGTTTTTTGACCGTTGCCTTGGGGCTGTTTTTGTCTTTTGCTCAGGTTTTTGGCTGAATTCTTGGGAGGCTATATATACCCCCATTGCATTCAATTCTACATTTTTTTAAGAGAATGGTTTAAAAGTTTTAACAAGGGTTTAAACTTGTTTAGTGTTTGTTTAAGTTTGTTTTAAGAAGCTTTTAAGCATTTGAGTGTTTCGGTTTTGTGATTCAATTCAACAAGAGCTTGAGGAGATCATCTATTGTTGTTTGGGCATCCAACTCTTCTCCCTCCACTCTTGATATCTTGAGAAGTTTTCTAAACTCAAACTCTAGCTTTACATTAATATACTTGCTTGATTATCATTGTTCTTAAGCTAGATTTTATATTTGAGTTTAGTTTGATTTGATTTATATCTCTTTGTTCACACACAACCTATTGAGCTTATTGTATTTACATTCATAGTATAATTTAGGGTTGTGGGTTTGTGACATTGAGAGTGAGCTTAATTAAGTTCTCACCTTGTTTTGAGGACAATCATTTGTCATATTTGTGCTTATTGTGAGAATCACTTTGTAATACACTTGTACACCGAGTGAGGAGTGTGTGGTGAGAGTCGGGGATCATCCCAAGAGGAGTGGCGTCGTTTGACGTGCCTAGGGAGAGGTTGTAACCGAGCACTTGAGGGAGACACGGCTAGGTCCAACACTTAGTGGGTGTAGAGTGTGATTGCAAGAGTGTGAGTTGTAGAGTTTTCGGTTAGCTAGAAAACCGAGTGTGTAGAAGAAGTTCCGGCTTCCAAACCGGATTGTGTTAGTGGATTTCTCCCCGGGAGTGGGGAGCGGAGACGTAGGACGGAAGGTCCGAACTCCGTGATCATATAGTGTGTTTGAATGTGCTTTGGCGTTCATTTATATTCATGCTCATATGTTATATCGCCATTGCCATTAGCTCATTAGTTATATGATCCACTATCTTGTTTAGATTTTTTACCCTTGTGTTGTTTATATATCATTGCATACATTTCTATCATATTGTATACCTCTCTGCTAGGATATATCACATTGTGTATATTGCATATTCTTGCACATAACTCTTTGTATATCTATCTTGCAAGAATATAATTTGTTAATTAATTTTAATTGGCATTTAAATCGGATTAGATTAGCATAAGACCCTAATCACCCCCCTCTAGGGTCTAACAATGAGTACCACTTTAAATATCCGGATGCCTCAGAGCAATTAGCCGAACAAGTGGTGACTAAAGCTGTTCCCTCTAGGACATTGGCGGAAATGGGGGTGATCGCGACTTCCCCTGCACCCGTAGTTGCGGAGAAAGCCCAACAAAAGCCAAAAGGGAAAGAGCCTCTACACCAGGAAGTCCAAAACCCGAAGTAGTCTCGGTTCAATCTACCGATTGGAAGAGATAAACCGGGGAGCTCGAGTACTCCGCATCGCTTTGATATTATGGCGCAACTAGCTAACATACCAACTAGAATAACATTGTATGAATTGTTGCGTCTCTCAAAAGACACGAGAGAGGCGTTACAAGAAGCCTTGAGCGACTCTGAAGCTTTCTTGACTCGAATCAAGCCATCTCCTGAAGAACCAGAGCCGTCAGTTCAACACTGCAATCTCGCGGCGCACCATTTTCCCTGCATTTTTTTTACCAAAGAAGACATGCAGACGAAGAACTCGAAGCATGACCGGCCTTTGTATTTCACCGGGCACATTGGCTCCAGCGTTGTCAACAGGATCCAAGTCAATCCGGGTTCCGCTGTCAGCATCATGCCATTCCGATTGATGTATAATCTCAGAATACTGGCTAGTAAGCTAGCCTTCACGGGCACTACGATCTATGGATTCAACACCAGTGGGTCCAGACCCTTGGGAAAGATTCGAATAAAGTGCCAGATCGGGGATTTGAAGTCAGAAGTCATGTGCTATGTGATTGACGCAGAAACCTCCTATAACTTACTGCTGGGTCGACCCTGGATCCACGGTAATCTTATAGTTCCATCAACTCTTCATCAGTGTCTCAAATACGTGGACACCAATAATCAAGTCAAGACGGTGGTCGCGGATAAGCAACCGTTTAAGGGATTGGAGAACTATTTTACCGATTCCCTTCTATACGGTGCCGAATCCGATACTGAACCATCGGCCCAAGGAACGGACAGCGGAGACAAAGCTGATACCGAAGCTGGGTTTGATTATGATGGCGGTTTTGTGCTTAATAATGTTGTACCCATTGTAATCAATCTTGACGATGAAGAATCATCGAAAAGTAGTTGTAATTGGCAACTTGCCGAAGATATTGCAATAAATGATGATTTATAGTACTCGTTGTGTCTTGATAGTATCACAGAAGGGCTGTATAATAACCATGATTTGTATATGCCGCTTTAATCATTTTGTATGACGAAAAAGCAGGTACAAGATCCATTCGGAACGACACTTGTCATTCCTGCAAAGACAGGGGGTGGAAAAGAGGTTATATATGGTAAAGGAAGAGAATCTCCGATACCAGGCCACTTCTTGGAAGAAGAAGACGATAATGATAAACCTGCCCCTCATCTATTTAGATATAATGCAAAAGCGCGTGATCTCATGGAGAAGTATGGATATGACTTCACGCTGGGAGAAGGTCTTTGCTTTGGTCGAGGTCCACGAGTTCCACCTCGAATGGCCTATGTACCAAAAGGAAAACCCGACGATTATTATCGTCACAGAAGAGGCTTAGGCTATGTCTCCTCATCTGATGACGAATGTTGCTGGCAAGTTATCAATCAAATTGCTAACAAAGCTAAAAACGGATATTCTTCTGATTCTTCAACTTAGGATTCCGACGCTAGTCTTGGGGAAATATTCAAAAAGCTAATGTCGAACATGGCTACGGTTGACCCAGCGACGATAGAGGAAGATGATCAAATGCCAACTTGGGAAGACCCTTGGGTTCATCACCTGAATATGCAGTACGGTGATAGATTTGAACAAAGGGAACCTCTTACTGAAGATCAAGTAATCCAAGTGGATATGGGTAACGAGGATAATCCGAAGCCAATATTCATTAGCGACAGCCTCCTGCCAGATGAGAAAGAGGAGTTAATCTCTCTTATCAGGGAATACATTGATGTATTCACCTGGAATTATGAAGATATGCTAGGGCTCGATCCAAATGTAGCAATGCATCGTCTTAATATTAAGCCGGATGTCAAACCTGTCAAACAACAACAAAGACGGTTTCGTCCATAGATGATAGAGGCAATCGAGTCCGAAGTTAAAAAGCTTATTGACTCGGGCTTTGTTAGGGAAGAGCATCATCAAGAGTGGCTTGCCAATATTGTCCTGGTGCTTAAGAAGAACGGGAAAATCAGGGTTTGTATCGACTTTAGAGACCTCAACGCTGCCTGCCCAAAAGATGATTTCTCCCTTCCCATCACAGATGTCATCATCGACAATACGTGCGGGTTTGAGAGGATGTCTTTCATGGATGGATTTTCTAGTTATAATCAAATAAAGATGCATGCGGATGATGAAAAGCATATCGCGTTTAGAACACCCCTCGGCGTTTTCTGCTACACGGTCATGCTCTTCGGCTTAAAGAATGCAGGTGCTACATATCAGAGAGCCATGTCAAAGATCTTTCAGGAGCATCTCCGAAAGACTGTCGAATGCTATGTGGATGATCTGGTTGTGAAAATTCGTGACAAGAATGATCACATTAAAGACTTAAAGACCATGTTCGATCTGATGCGGGCCCATCAATTGAAAATGAACGCTACCAAGTCTTTCCTCGGGATGTTCAGTGGTAAATTTCTTGGATTCGTCGTCACCACCAAAGGTATTCACATCGACCCTGATAAGGTAAAGGCAATTAATGAGTTACAACCTCCGAGAAACCTTAAAGAGCTCAGAGGATTGCAAGGGCGGTTGGCTTATATCCGTCGGTTCATCTCGAACCTCTCAGAAAAATGTCAACCATTCTCCAAACTCACAAAGAAGGGCGTATCGTTCGTATGGGACGACGCTTGTCAAAAAGCATTCGAGAGTATTAAAGAATATCTCTCAAAACCTCCTGTACTCGTCGCATCGAAATCGGGCAAACCTTTCTTGATTTATGTCAAGGCGACGAGCCATTCATTAAGTGCATTACTTGCACAAGATGACGATAACGGTCATGAGCAGGCAGTATATTATCTAAGCCGGACCTTGGTAGGTGCTGAATCTCGGTATCCCATGATTGAAAGGGAATGTCTTGCCTTAGTATTCGCAATTCAAAAGATGCGGTATTACTTGGTCGGACAGACTATTTATGTTATCTCCAAAGTTAACCCAGTCCGAGTATTCATGACACAGCCAGCTTTCATGAATTGGTGTTTAGCCAAATGGGCCTTGCTCTTATCCCAATATGACTTGCACTTTAAACAACAGAAGTCAGTAAAAGGACAGGCCATCTGTGACCTCCTGGCAGCTTATCCAACTACAGATACCGCCGAGATATATGATGACCTGCCAGATGAAACCCACGAAGTCAACGCAACTTCGCACCAACAAGTATGGCGTTTGTACTTCGATGGCGGTTCCCGAGCAGCTAATGTAGCGAGTGCTCCTGGAGGTTCTAAGATCTCTTCCGGAGTTGGAGTCGTCTTAGTTTCCCCAGGAAAACACGTGATGCCTCGAGCCTACTCGTTAACCGAGCCATGCTCAAATAATGTAGCCGAATATAATGCGCTACTCATAGGACTCAATTTTGCTAAAGAGCTGGGGGTTGAGTATCTCGAAGTTTTTGATGATTCTTAACTAATAGTTAAGCAAGTTCAAGGAGAGTATGAAGTCCGAAGTCAGGATTTAATACCATATCATAAAATGACAGTGGAAATGGCAGAATCATTCGAAGGATTCTTCATCGAACACATTTCGTGGTTACAGAACACCTACGCAGATGCATTAGCAGCATTAGCCGTGTCTCTGGCGCAGCCTCCCGAAATAGAACAGTTTGTTACGGTAAGAACTCACCAACTCTTAGTGCCAATCTACGATGAAGATGACAAGGAAGAGGATGTTCAAGAGGTATATTCAACCCAAGTCAAGTTTGAACCCCGAGATTGGTGTTTCCCTATCATCGATTACGTCTTGCATGGAATCTTACCAGAAGACGTGAAAGAAAGGGATTCAATTCGACGAAGAGCATCGAGGTTCTACTATAATACAGAGAGTCGAACGCTATACCGCAGGGGGTACGATGGTTTGCTGTTACGTTGCTTATCGACTAAAGAAGCTGAAGAAGTCCTTAAGGAAACACACGAAGGGGTTTGTGGTGCACACCAACCCGGTCCCAAGCTTTATGACCGCATCAAAAGAATAGGATATTTTTAGCCTCTTATGATGAGTGACGCAGTCACGTATGCTCGAAAGTGTCATGCGTGTCAGATACACGCGAATTATATGCACCAACCTCTGGAGCATCTGCATCCTTCGGTTACATCATGGCCATTTGAGACCTGGGGAATGGATATTATTGTTGGTCCTATAAATCCCCCGTCAGTCAAAGGTGATTGATTCATCCTGGCAATTACTGACTACTTCTCTAAATAGGCTGAAGCGATCCTGCTCAGAGAAGTTAAGACCAGTAACGTCATCGCATTCATCAAACACCATATTATCTACCGGCATGGTGTCCCAAGATGAATCATACATGACAACGGTCCTTAATTTGTCAGCAACGCGTTCATCAGGTTTTGCTAGAAGTTCACAATTCAGGATGTCTCGTTAACGGCTTACAATCCCACAGCAAATGGATTGGCTGAAGCCTTCAATAAGACTATCATAAAGTTGTTGTCGAAACTCGTAAAAAATAATAAACGAGATTGGGATGACAAGCTTGGCACGGCTCTATGGGCCTATCGTACTACGGTACGTACACCAACTGGCACATCCCCGTATTCCTTGGTGTACGGGTGTGAAGCCGTCCTCCCGTTGGAAATACAAATTCCATCTCTTCGAATCGCTCTCGCAACCCAGATGATGACCGAGGAACAACATCAGAAACGTCTCGAAGAACTCGAGATGCTCGATGAAAAGTGCCTAGAAGCTCAACAGCATATTGAGTTTTACCAAGCCAGAATTTCTCGGACTTTCGACAAGAAGGTTCGACAACGGAGTTTTAAAGAAGGAGATCTGGTCTTAACTGAAAGACGGCCTATGATCCTTAACTCTAAGAAGAAAGACAAATTTGAACCCAAATGGGAAGGACCATTCGTAGTAGAGACGGTCTACTCGAATGGCGCATATCGTCTAGTTACCAAGGATGGTGACCGGCTTATGATGCCGATAAATGGCAAGTTCCTGAAAAAATACTACCCTTAGTACATTCAGGATAACCAATGTATCGGGAAGTTCCCGGAAGAATACCACATGTGGTATTCTTAGGGATAACCCAATCACTATAAAAGTGATAAATAAGAGATCCACATTTAAGCTCTAAATATCAGAATGTTTCCTTTTATTGTTATCAAATCCTCTAACTCTCAAGAGTTATTTTGTGAGACGGGATTCAATCTTTTGACAGATTAACATTTCCTCACAAAAATCCCCCACTGATCAAATCAACTGACGGTGGGTCCACTAAAATTTCTATCCGCCAATTCATGGTAATTTTCAAAGCTTAACGTGTTAAGTCCTGATCACTTAACATCAAAATCCTTCATCGAGTGGCTAGTACAAACCAGTATTTCTACTGTTACTTGTATTCTACTCCCTTTGCTTTCAGGTCAAACCTATAAAAGTTAGGACCAAAGCCAGATTCTCCTCTCGATTCCTTCCATGAACAAGAGGTTCATTTTTAATTCGAGCAATCAAACCTATAAAAGTTAGGATTGTCACCAACCTCTCTTAGTCAAACCTGCAGATAGTTAGGACTAAGATCAAGTCATCCCTTTCGATAAACGAAAGACTTTCATAAATTCCTTTTCAGCCAAACCTATAAAAGTTAGGGTCGAAATCGGAATTTCCCTTCAATAAATAAAGAACTCTTTTCTTGAATCAAACAACCAATCCTATAAAAGTTAGGGTCATTTGAATCTTTCCGATTCTCGGAGTGGAGATCCCACTCTTAGTTTTATCTTTTCGGATTCTGGGGGTGGAGATCCCACCTTGAGTTTCCTTTCTAACTGGAGATAGAATATAAAATTCTTCCTCTTCAGTGTTGAGAGATAGAATATAAAATTCTCCTCTTTATTTTTGTGTTTGTCTTTACCCTAAACAAGACCTGGGGCTAAGAATATAAAATTCTGCCGCTCCAACTTTGGGTTTGTCTTTACCTTAAGAAAAGACATAATTCTCGACTTCCAATCCGCGTACTTTATGCACGGGGAATTTTATCCTGAATCCTAAGTAGGGATAAGTTAACGCCTAATAAGCGTTGTCGGGGGCCATATTCCTATAAAAAAATGGTGAAGTCTATGTATTCAAAATCATAGCACTAAGTCTAAGAGAAGTAATTCTCTTAGCGCAACGTTACATGTGAAACGGGTTTTAATAATTCACATGCTAGCCCGATTCAAACGGTAATCGGTAAAGGCATATTAAACCCGTTGAAGGCTGGGGGTTTGCCAAAAATCCTAAAGTCTATGTCTAACACATGTTGCTGGTTTAGTCTTTCTCCGATTGAAAAAGATACCAGAGTTTAAGTCTGGGGAAGTTTATCCTGAAACCTAAGAAGGGATAAGTCATCGCCTAACACGCGTTGCTGGGTACCTTTTCCCATAAGAAATGGTAAAGTCTATGTATTCAAAATCATAGCATTAAGTCTAAGTGAATTAATAATCTTAGCACAACGTTACATGTGAGACGGATTTTAAAATTCACATGCTAGACTGATTCAAACGGTAATCGGTAAAGGCATATCAAACCCGTTGATGATTGAGGGTTTGTCAAAAATCCTGTAAGCATTATGTCCACTGGGTTCACAATCAATAAAGAAATATCATAATGAAATCAAATACTGGGTCTCTATTAATAGATCAAGTCAAAGCATATAACAAAAAGCTCATTGGCCCGAATGCAGTCGGCGAGCAAGAATGTGAAATTCCAACTTAGAAAGTCTATCTGCATAACTCTGCTCAAGCTCAACCTGCAGATCAACTCGGACAGATTCTTCAGAATTGCTCAAGATCTTCGCGGCTTCATTTTTCAGCTTCATCAATCTCTCCTGCGTAGGTCCTAATCTCTCAAGCATCTGTCCGCGAGACTTCTCTAGCCCGGCCAACTCCTCTACCATGATAACACCAGACTCCTCGGCATACTTCAAGGCCTTCTTCAACTTGTCTACTTCCTCACGGTTGGAGTCTAAAGAACTGAGTAACTCGGCTCTGTCAGTATCCTTTCTTGCAATACTAGCCATCAGCTATGCAACAGAATGCTCATGTGACTGAAGCTCGCTGTCGATGGAAGATCTCAAATCACGCCATTGTGACAACCTATTCTCCAACTGAGAGGACACGAAAGAAGAAGCTCCACTAGCCTTTAGCTCCTCCAACTCTCGGAGTTCAGACTCCAAGACAATGAAATCGGCAGTAAGAGAGTCAGCTAACTCCGGATATCCATCATCTCTGATCATCGTCATGTAGCGAGAAAGAGAACGTCCGAACTGATCAAAGCAATACCCTTGATGAAGAACCTTCTCGATCATGCCGTTAAAAAAGGTGACGAAAGAGTTGAGATTCATTCGGAATATGTCTCTGCTGGTATCGGAATCAGACAAAAGGGCAAGGATATGTTCATATGGAGAAGGCTAAGATCCTACAAGCAATCATGTTGAAGAGTAAGAAATTCTCAAACGTGATAAAATTTAATTTAAAGCGAATTGCAAGCATACCAATACCAATAGAGGTCCCCGCAGACTGAGGTCTGACGATCGGCTCCGTTAGTCTAGTCTCAGCGGGCTCCAAGATGACAACAGGTGTGGTCGTTGAGGTTATGTCAACCTCTCTAGGTAAATCGGCGGTGCCTCTCGGCGGCGAAGGAGAGACACCATCGTTATGCAAGCTAGCGGTCCCAAAAATTGTAGTCGCATCAGTCATGACGGCTGGTCCTATGATTACAATTCTTTATTAGTCAAATGGAAATTTAGACAAATAAAGAGGATCGTGGTGATCGGGTTATATACGTACCCACATGTCCATCACCCTCCGGCAAACTGGAAATGCCGGGAATCATAACTGTATCAGTCCCGGTGGCTGGTCCTGTGATTACACTCCTCCATTAATCAAGTAAAAATTCAGACAAATAACGATGATGAAGATTATATGCATACCGGCAAGTCCATTATCCTCAGGTAAACTAGAGATGCCGGGAATCATGACGGAATCAGTTCCAGTGACCGGTCCTGTGATTATAATTCTTTGTCATTCAGATAAAAGACATGACAAAATGAAGAGAATCAGATATATACCTGCAGACGTATCACCCTCAAAGGATGGTCCTGCGGATGCTCTGGTGGCCTGCTCAGCCAGCATGTCGACTAATAGTCCAATGTCGGATCCCGAGAAACTTGGTGCTGAGACATACCCTTGTTCCTCAAGGCCTGTATCATGAAAGGCCTCATCCTCAACTGGTCTCTCTAATACGGCTCCTGCAGAATAATTTAAGTGTTGGATATATACAAAAAAAGATGGGGAAAGAAGGAAGAGCTCGGATGTACCTGTAGTAGGGGCAGAAGATTCTTTTTCCCTGACATCCGTGTTTGAATTCTTCAAGTTATCTGAAAGAAAGCAAAGCACAGAAATAATTAAAGGAGAAATAAATCCTGAATTCCCTAACTCTTCCAAATGCTACTCGAATAGAGGATCATCGGATTTAGGTATACCTGGGCATAGAATTGTGGGTTCAACACTATTAACATGCCAGTATCCGGGTTCGTGTCAACATCCATGGGCTCGTCATGAATGGCATCACACATCTGTTTTATGAAGCTGTCCAAACAGCTAGGGTCAGGGAATACAGAATCTTGTGGAAGCTCACCTTCATAATGGTTTCCTGAAACATAAACGTAATCAAATTCAATGAATCCAAAAGGAGAATCGTCTTTAATTAATGAAGACAAAAGAGTATTACCTTCTTTTCCGCCGTTGATACCTCCTAACTCCGCTTCGTAGGTACGCCGACCGATATAGGGTTTGTGAGCAGTCTTATTCCGTTTCGGAATGCGAACTCTCACAGAGCCAACAGGCCGTTCATGCATGAATTTAGTCCGCATCTCGACCTGTGCGGGAGCTTTGCCACTAGGCCGGGACCTCGCATAGCGAGAAGCGAGCGACTCATGCTCGTCGACCATTCTACCTAGGGTGATAATAGTCATCTTGTTAGGATAAGTGAATAAGACCTTTTGCTCTGGTTTTTGAAAAAACAATGAAGACCTAGAAAGGACATGACGTTGATGCCAACGAAAGAGGGCTAGATCCATTAATCCTGAAAAGAAAGAGTCGGACAAACTTGTAAAAGGTTCTTCCTCATCGGCATCTAGGTCCACATGTTCTTCCTCGAAAGTCTCATCCTCATCATCAGTAGGAAGAAGCTCTTCATCATCCTCCATCCTGTCTCTGCTCGAAAGAAAGGGTTTGGCAGGCCTTTTCCCCTGCTTCTTTGAAAGCTCAGCCTTACGAGTAGCCTTGATAGTGATTTAGACCAAGTGCTCGGCCTCCAACTCTGAAAGACTCCTCATGCCTAGAAACTCGTTAACAGAAAGGAACCACTTGCAGCTAAGAAAAGTAAGCAGCGGCTTGCGCTTAGAGGAAGGAAGAGCGAAGTAGGCCCCAATGCAGCCCGTCATAGTCCAAAGCCATGCTCGGACGCCATCAATAAGCTCTCCCTCAGTCCTCAAACCACGGCTCGGATTCCTAACATACAGCTGGTCGTAACCAAACTGGCGAGCAAAGCGACACGGAAGCTAAGGCTCTATATGACAACGGCTCTTCACCCGAAGAACAAGATATCCGACGCGGATGTTCACCAACCAACGGAAACAACCAATGTCAAGAGAAGTCTGACTAGTCCTGAGTTTTTCCTCATCAACCAACACATCACCGTAACAGCCCGAGAAGTGAGGAAAACATTTGAAGAACTCCCAGCTCTTACGAACTTGAAGCTCCAATTGTACATCAGTGAACGTCTTCCTGAACCATTTACTCTTTTCCAACAGCTGCACAAAAGGAAC
Source organism: Asparagus kiusianus (assembly GCA_022839385.1). NCBI lineage: Eukaryota > Viridiplantae > Streptophyta > Magnoliopsida > Asparagales > Asparagaceae > Asparagus > Asparagus kiusianus. The sequence goes on along the minus strand of BQKN01065935.1, from coordinate 8,362 downwards.
GGAGGCATCAACAGTACTAGGCGCCGACATCAAGTCAGGACGATGAAGAACGAGCCACGCCATCAGGTATGTGTACGGAAGCTCAACCTTTACGGAAAGAAGTTCGGTCGACGGTTCAGGACCCACCTACGCAAAACCATCAACCAAGTACCTGAGCCCACAATGGATACCAGCAACCATCGCCGGAAGCAGAGAAAGCTCCCTCCCGTAAGCCAACTGAACTGCAAGGAAGAGCACCTCAAGAGGTAAGGCATCAGAAAACTGATATGGAATGACGCACTTCTTCAACCAAATGGTGAGGTAGCCTGCTAACAGAGTCCTGGGCTGAATAGACTTATGTGCATGGCCAAGAAAGGTCCGAAACTTGGTCCCTGCAGGAAAAGCTCCATCAACACCGGCAGTAGTGTATGAGCAAGTTTTGGCCTTTTCCATCAACTCATTAATGGCAGAAGGTGTCAAAATGTCTAACTCACGAATAGCTTCGTGTGGGCCACCCTCCAAATGCTGGAATAGATAGACGGCGAACTGCTTCAAGCTAATCTATCTCTTCCTCTTCGCCTGAGCGGTCACTTTGATTAAAGATGTGTAATAGTGACATGTAAGATCCCAAAGCGTGTCATACATATCGGGCGAATCCTTCTTCATCCGCTCCAACTGCATGTTCGAGGGAAAGTACTCCTGGTATGGACAATCCCCCATCGGAAGGCCGGAAACCTTATGCATCTCATGCAAAGCTAAGCCTAACTCTCCACCGCAAGTCAGAAAGGTATTACTATCTGGGATGTACATATCTAATAATGCTAGAAAGTGGCGACAGCTGACCGGAAATCCATACATGGTGGCCCGTATAGGCGCATGCAACCCGCTCCTTCTCAGATCATCCTCCCAACGTCCCAAGACGTAACTAGTCATACGGGTCCACCATCCCTTGGGTTGTGAGTAAACCCAACCAAAACATCTGAAATCTGGTGGAGACAACTTCCTCCCGAGCTTAGCCAAACGATTCCTCATAGTAGGAGCAGCTGCTGATACCTCGTCTGGGGGTACAGTATTAAGACCCAGAATCCCTGGTCGAAGACCACGAATATAGTTATACCCATCGGAGCCTGGAGTCTTATGGTGGGAGATATATCCGCAATGAACTCGGTCACCATCATCTGTGAGATTCTAATACATCCGTCGTTGTACAGCCTGTCCTTCCAAATGAGTAAAAGAATGCTGACGGGGAATGGAAGGGATATAAAGAAGAGCTCCTTCGTCATTATTCAGCCAATGCTCATCAGCCAGAATCAACCTGGCTGGATCCTCGACGGAATCTCCAAACAAATAACGAGGCCTCTCTAAAGCCTGAGTGGAAATGGAGTCGGCTGTAAAAGGAGCATCAGTGATCAACTGGCGTAACGAACAACGTCCCCATCTCGTATCAGACGGTAGGACTCATCGGTACGACTTCTATCAAACTGAGGAAGTGGATCAATCACCTGCCTGTCAGCAATAGAAGAGAAAACCTCTCTACTGCAACCAGTAGTAGCATGAGGGGGAAGACTATCCGCAGGGAATTCAACTGCAACAAAACAAGGGTAGAGTTAGAAAATTATCCATGAATTATACGAGGATTAAATCCATCTCACAAGAGAGCGAGATAAGATCATCCACGGGGCAATTAGAGAGACGATTCTGAGTATCTTACACTAGAAGAACGGTATGCATCATCACGTAAACAACGTGGTAACATACACCGACTTACAAAGTGTAAGACAACACAAAATCACCCTAATATATCAGAAGACTTGAATTGGCTAAGCAAAACAAGTCCGAAACCTCGACCCCCGTGAAGGAGGATGTCGGCTCTTCCCGAATGACCCGCGAAGGGGCCAAACGAGGATACAACAGAGCCACGAATTTTTAGAAACCTCGACCCCCGCGAAGGAGGATGTCGATTCTTCCCGAATGACCCGTGAAGGGGCCAAGCGAGGATACAACAGAGCCACGAATTTCCTGAAACCTCGATCCCCGTGAAGGAGGATGTCGGTTCTTTCCGAATGACCCGCAAAGGGATCAATCGGGGATACATAAAGCATAAGTGCTCACCACCGAAAGAAAATACCGCCGAAGAGGATGTCGCGGGAGCCTCCCTCTCGCCATGCTATGAAAGGGAGCGGCTCCTATGAAATTGCGATCGGCGCGGAGACATGGAGAACCTGCAATAAAAATTAACGGGTCAGGTACAATCATAAATCTGAACACCCGAAATTTAAAAGGAAAATTAAGAACTTTAACTAAAATCCTATAAAATAAGTAGGATTTTATAGTTGAGGTCTAATTAAACCTATGCATTTCGTGCATGCAAAACAGTGAGCTCATATTGCGGTGTAAACCCTCATGATAAATTTTTGGTGAAATACCCAAAATACCCCTCGTGTTCAAGGCTAAATTCTAGTCAAGGACACGCTCGAATTGGATCATGATCATCATATTTTTTCATCTAACACCCCCAATATCCCACAATTTTGGCTAACTTTACAAATAAACCCTTTTGTAAAATTTAGCCAATTTTGCAGATAGACCCCTCCATAAATTTCGGTCTAGTTTCCACATATCCTTTTCAAAATTTTGGCCATAGATTTGCGATCTAAACTTTGGAAATTTCAGCCCTAAAATTTTAGCCTTTTTTGCAAATAAACCCCTCTACAATATATGGTTACCTTTTGCAATTAAACCCCTCAACAATGTTGATTCTTTTGCATGAAAACACCTCTCAAAGTTTGGCCAAATGGGCATAAAATTTTAGTCCCAAATTTCAGTCCATTTTTGCACAAAAATCCTTAAATTTTAGTCCACTTTTGCACAAAACCCCCTCAAATTTCGGCCATAGTATTGATTTTGCATAAAACCTCCCAAATCTTTGTACACACACACAACCCATCATCAAGATCCTATCTTTTTCATAAAACCTAACTCATGAGAACAAAAAGCTATGATCTTGGTATGTAAATTCATGGCATACCCTCATTACAAGCATAAAGTTTCAATCTTTATCAAAAAATGAAAGAGTTTTGAAAGAGAACTTACCCAAATCAAGAAGCTTCCTTTGAGCTTGAAGATGAAGAAGAAAAACCCTAACCTTGAAAGAGGCTATTTTCGGCCAAGAGGAGAACACCAAAAATCCGAATTTTTGTTTTGGGTTGAGGGGTTTTAAAGAAGAGATGTTAATGGGTTTGGAGTTATTAAAGGAGGGAAACAATGGTGTTTGGATAAGAGGAGGAAGAAGATAGGGTTTAGGGGGGAAAGGACTCTCTTTTGAAAATTTGAAAGAGGGGAAACGTGCACCATACAAAAGAAAACAAAAAGAGAGGGAGGAGACACAAGGGTGTCTCGGCCAAGGTCTCAACCCAGTTCAAGCCTCCGGTTGTGTTTTTCAAGTCCGAATTTTGCCCGTCTTTGTTGGTTATTGGGTATTTTGACCAAATCGACACTAATCGACACTAGGCGATTCAAAACCCTAGGGTCAATGCCGGTTAACGCGTAACCCTAGGTCAACGACAGTCAATGCGTTGCGATCAAAAAGTCAACGTACGACGTTCAAAACCCTAGGGTCAACGCCGGTCAACGCGTAACCCTAGGTCAACACCGATCAACGCGTAACCCTAGGTCAACGCCGGTCAACGCGTTGCGATCAAAAAGTCAGCGTACGACGTTCAAAACCCTAGGGATAACATCGGCCAACGCGTAACCATAGGTTAACGCCAGTCAGCGCGTTACGATCAAAAAGTTAACGTACTACGTTCAAAACCCTAAGGTCAATGCCGGTCAATGCGTAACCCTAGGTCAATACCAGTCAACGCGTTGCGATCAAAAAGTCAACGTACGATGTTCAAAACCCTAAGATCAACGTCGGTCAACGCGTAACCCTAGGTCAACGCCAGTTAATGCGTTGCGATCAAAAAGTCAACGTATGACGTTCAAAACCCTAAGATCAACGCCGGTCAACACGTGACCCTAGGTCAACACCAGTCAACGCGTTGCGATGAAAAAGTCAACGTAAGACGATCTAAACCCTGAGGTCAATGTCGGTCAACGCGTAACCCTAGGTCAACGCCAATCAATGCGTTGCAATGAGAGAGTCGATGCGACGGAGATAGTCAGTTCAAAGTCAACTCGACGACACGAGCCAAACTCAACTCATCGGTTTTAGATTTAAGACTCCGACGATAGCCAGGCGATAAACGCAACACCGAAAGAACTTCAGCTATTCGTCAAAGCATCGAATAGATTGAAAATTAAAGGAGTCAAGAATTAAAGTTAACTATAGGTCCTTTACACTGATCGAAGGCTGGACCAATCACATCCAAAGTATTCCAGCCTCTTCTATAAAAGAAACGAGTCTGGAACGCTTTGGAGGGGGTATCTGTAGGCATTAAAAATTACCTATAGGTCCTCACGAACAGCTCAGCGTTAAGAAAAGGCGACGAACATCACTATCTGGTTCACAGAAGCTTGATTGATGTCGGTGAACGCTTGAAGTGAATCGACGAACTACGTGAAATAACGGAATTTCAGAATGACGAAGACACGAACTGATCGGGAACCTCGTGTTGTTCACAAACGGCGAAATACCCTTCGTGTCTCATTTATTCCACAGATGATCTAATCATTGGAGCTTATAGAACTCCTCGTCGGCTTTCCAACGCACTTTGAAAAGCTCAAATCCGAGTTCGGATGAAGAAGTTACGGCGGAAACGAACAAACATGCATAACTGTGCGTCTCAGTCTGAGTTAAGACACCCCGAGATGTCTCGGCACGAGCGAGACACCCAAGGGTGTCTCGGCCCAAGTTGAGACACCCAAGGGTGTCTCCAGCCCCCCGTGCCTATAAATACAAACCTCAGAGCCTTATTTTTGGAGATCTGGAATTTTGAAGAATTGGCGAAGCCCTACCGGACTGAAGAGTAATCGAGTTCTTCAACGCAAGAGAGAAATTCTTCAGATCTGCATCACCCGCATCCGTTCCTTAGGATTATCCCGTTGCGATAATCCTAAGAAGAGCAATTATCTCGCCGTTGCCGAGATAAGAGCTTTATGCTTCTAGATTCCTTCGCGGATCGACGGAGTTCTGGATCTGATCTGACTGTCAGGTAGTCCACGGATATCGACGTCCCCGTCACCGGCTAAAGACCCACGCAAGCAAGAAACGACGAACGGATCTTACGTTATTTTCGAGAAAGTTGTAACCTTTCATTTTCTTTATTCTTTTTATTGAATATTTTGAATTCTTTGTAAGCAACCAATATTATAATGAATTCGACAATGAAAGCAACTTTCAGCGAAAACAATCATCATTAGGTACAAGAAGGGGACGACGAACAAGTTAGCCGATATGTTATCTCACTCACCCGTGAGAGCTCTCTTGGTGGCGACTCGCATTCAGCCCTTGGTTCCTTTAGAGTATGTGCAGATGTACACATCTAGCCGAGATTTTAGCAGTGTGTTTGAGCAGGCGAAGGCTGATCGAAAGGGGGAGTATGAGATTGGTGCAGATGGTTTGTTGTATCGAGGGACGTCACTATGCATTCTGGAGGATGGCGACCGATTGCAGTGGATTCAAGAAGCTCATACATCATGTGTGCAAGGTCATTTTGGGATTCAGAAGACGTTTCTCAATCTACGACGTCATGTCTTTTAGCTGAAGATGTTAGAGGATGTCACTAAGTATGTTGGAGGCTGTAAGCTATGTTACATATCGAAGCCTTCTAATAGGAAAAAGGGATTGTATCTACCATTTCCGGTACCGTTGAGACCGTGGGAGAGTAATTCTATGGATTTCTTAGGAGGATTACTGACGACTAAACGCGGGAATAATTATTTGTTCGTTGTGGTAGACCGATTCAGCAAGATGATCATCTTGATTCCTTGTAAGAAGATCGTGAAGGGAGAAGGTGCGGCGTAATTGTTCTTTGAGCATGTGTGGAATCATTTTGGGTTGTCGAATTCAATTATTTCATATCGAGATAGCCAGTTTCTCGAATATTTTTGGGATTCTTTGTGGAGCTTGATGGACACTAGGTTGAAGAAGAGCACAGCCTTTCATCCACAAACCGATGGACAAACAGATGTAGTTAATCGGACTATGGTACATATGTTGAGAGGATACAATTCCAAGCATCCCAAGACTTAGGATGAGAGCTTACCATATCTTTAATTTGCATTTAATCGGGCTATTCATGGATCTTCGAGAAAGTCACCATTTGAGACTTGTTATGAGTTTTTACCTTCGAGTCCATTTGATCTCGTGTTTTCCAATGAAGCTACGAGCGACGGCAAGAAAGGGAGTGAGAGATAACGTGCTCAGCGATTTCTGGAGAAAATTACACATATTCATACTACGGTTGAAGCTCAATTGAAGAAATCATAAGCCAAGTACAAGGCGAAGCATGATCAGCATCGAGTTCCTTGTAACTTTAGCATAGGCGACATGGTTTGGCTGAAATTGAGTAAGGAGAGGCTAAAGGGAGAAGGGAAGAAGTTGAAAGCTATACGAGATGGTCCGTTTCGGATTCTCGATTAGATTGGTGACAACGCCTTCAGGCTGGATTTACCACCTTACTTAGGCATGTATTAGGTGATCAATGTCGAGTATTTGAAGTTATTTGAGCCTTCATTGCTGGATGATGAAGGTAACGACAAGATGATCTTGTCGCATGTTGAAGATTTGTGATTTGAGAGAGAAGAGCTGCTAAAAGAAGATTACATTTTTAAGCGGAAGACGACCACGACGAGCTGGGGGACGAAAGAGTCATTTATCATTAGACGTCAAGGTTAGGTTCTTAGCAAGGCTAAGTGGTTCAACAAGGAAGGAGGAGCTCACGAGTTTCCTCACCTGAAGTTCTAACTTGAACGAGATTTCAAATTCCTAAATGAGGGAACCATGATACGAGTGTATCTCCTCTTTGGAACTTAGCGATCCTTATGGGAGCTTGAGGATAGGTGATTCCCATGGTAACTTAAGAATAAAGGTGTAAAATAATACAGTAGAACGCAGGTCGAAGCGTGGAACGAGACGGCTAATCGAAGAATCGAAGCGTCTAGTTTTTAGCTCGTGAGTCGACTCATACATGCACATGAGTCGACTCATCAGGTTGAGTCGACTCATGCATGTCATGAGTCGACTCATGAAGCCCAGTCGTTTGTCTGTCGACTCATGACTGTCATGAGTCGACTCATGAAGCTCAGGCGTTTATCAGATGTTTCTGACCAGTCATGAATCATGAGTTGACTCATGAAGCTTAGCCGTTTGTCAGATGTTTCTGACCAGTCGACTCATGACTGTCATAAGTCGACTAACGAAACCCAGTCGTTTTGTCAAAAGTTTCTGACCAGTCGACTCATGACTGTCATGAGTCGACTCATATGTCATGAGTCGACTCATATATGCACATGAGTCAACTCATTGATGGTTTCCTAATTCGTTTGGGTTTCTGTTTACACGAATTTGGGGTTTAGGCTTGGTTATTTACCACTTTGCCATCCACGTTGTTACACATATATAAATGATTGTTTTAGGGTTTTAAAACAATCAAGAGAGATTAGATTGCATTTGAGAATTGAGAGAGATTGTTCTTCAATTCTAGTGAGATTGTGAGAGATTGTAAACTATTTAATTCTCATAATCTAGAGAAGGAATTTTCCTTTGCCACCACTAAATTATCTTTGTGTTCTTGTTATTTTCATCTTAACCACCTTTGATAATTCCGCAATGAAAGGTGCTCGCACGACGACTCTTATCACAAGACTATTTTAAAATAATACCATTGCTATCCATAAAACAAACATCGCCATAAAGTATTGAATAAGGTCACTGGTATAATTCTATATGATGGTTGGCTAATTAAAATACCAAGTTCCAACTTCTAATTTGCACTTATTATAACCTTATGCACGTACCCATAGTTGCATGGAACCCGGTTCTTTCCATTTCACGGAATGCCAAAACTGGAATGGGGGAGCATGATATGGCACTTATTTGGATTGGGTATGGGGATGGTACACTTATATGGTACACTAGAGAACGTGGTACGCTTTAGGTTTGGTAGGAAATTGAGTGCTTTAATTTAAAATTTTCTTCAAAGGTTAAATTCAAGGATCAAAAATGGTAAAAATAGGTCTCAAGTTGCAATTAAGGTGCAACTTTTGTAGTTTATTTTTCCAAAAATGGATATTTTTAAAAAAAATTTAACTTAATTTGAATTCTAAATCTGGTCGCCAGTGTTGTCGAATCAGGTCTCGTTGGAGCGCGAGCCAATTCGCTAGTGTACCGTGTTTTGGGATGATTGATCCCGGGTCGGTTTTTGCTATGGTGTCCCAC
>BQKN01065934.1:162063-183405 GCA_022839385.1 Asparagus kiusianus | reverse complement strand
ATTAGTTAGGGTTAGGGTTAGGGATAAAAACAATTAAAATAAAATAATTACGGTATTTTAAAAATTAAATAATTACGGAATAATTATCTACAAACAAAAATGTACATGTTGTGCTAATACCACAGCTGATACGAAATAGTCGAAATGTACGCATATTGTACAATTAAATGAGAATAATTAATAAATAAAAAATATTAACTTATTTTTAAAATTAAATATTTATGGAATAATTATATACACAGTAAAACGTATCAATTATACTAATACGACAGTTGATACTCAATAATTAAAATAATATAATAAATTACATAAATAATACGTAATTAATAATTCAACATAATACATAGAATAATACGTAATAGTAATAATAATACAACGTATTATTTAAAATAATACGTAATAGTATCGATAACATAAAAGATTAATTCCAAAAAAAATTTTACTGCTCAAATTAAATTTATAGATATTAAAATCATTTATATAAATATAAAATTTGGATTTTAAATCATAGAAAATTGTAGAAAATAATAAAAATAAAAATACTCTTCTAAAATTATTAATTAAATATTAAAAAATACTAGAAATTATTTTAACTAGTATTAAAATTTCACGATCATTACATCCTACTCCACTTAAAACAAATTCTGTCCTCGAAATTAAAAATAACAAGGACGAAATATAAAGATTGATTCCTTTCAACTCATATAAGTTTCAAAATATATTGCATATCCATAAATAAAAAAAAGTCATACAAGGTGATTTAAAATAAGATACAAGACATGACAACTAAGATTCAGGAAATAAATGAGGGTATCGCTGTCGCATCTCAGACTCAGTTTCCCAAGTCAGTTCTCCAGGAGAATCTGGGTGCCACATCACACGAACAAGCGAGACGGTCTTGTTCCGGAGAGTCTTCTCCCTTTGGTCCAAAATCACCACTGGCTACTTATCGTATGTCAAATCGGATCGCACCTCAATCTCTAAGAAATCAACGACATGACTCGGATCTCCGACGTATTTACGCAATTGAGAAACATAGACTATGTTATGCACTCCAGCTAGGGCGGGTGGTAATGCAAGTCGGTACACCACTTCTCCCACTTTCTCTAATACGTCAAAAGTTCCCACATATCACGGACTCAACTTACCACGCCTTCCAAAGTGAATGGTGCCTTGGTTGGGGGAAATCTTCAGGAACACATGATCTGCTGGCTGAAACTCCAAGTGCTAGCGCTTCGTATCTGCCCAATGCTTGAATCTGTCCTATGCTATGTGTAGTCGCTCCCGAATGATCCTGACAGCATCAACTGATTTTTCAATCAACTCTGGCCCAAAAAATCTCTCGCTCACCAACATCATCCCAACTCAGAGGAGAACGACACTTCCTCCCATAAAATGCTGCAAAAGGGGTCATCCCAATACTTTCCTGGAAACTATTGTTGCATGCAAACTCCACCAAATGCAAGTGATCTTCCCACGACCTGTGAAAGTTAAGCATACAAGCTCTGAGCATATCCTCCAAAATCTGAATAGTCCTCTCTGACTACTGTAGGCAATAAAAATTGCCTTTAATCCTTATCAGAGAAGTTCAGAACAAAACTGCTAAAACCTCGCCCGAAACAGCAAAAAGGGGAAAAACGCTGATATCTCTCAAACCGGAAGGAATTTGGTGAAACAGAGGAAGCGAACCGAAGCCTTCGGCTTGGTTTGGATGGCTCCGTCTCGTCGAGATAGGCGATTTTTATATATAATTCGTCCAATTCCGACTGGTATACGAGGTTAAACTGCTCCCTACGCTCTTAATCCAAACGCCTCGAAAGGCTAAGGATAGAGGAGAAATTTTAACATTGAGCCTAAGAGAAACTCCTCGACAACTTACCATGTTAAGGGCAAGAGCATGGCTAGTCCAACTCAAACGGTAGTTGGTAAAGACAAATCAAGTCCGTTGATAGCTGAGGATTTGCTCAAAATCCTAGAAGCCGATCATCAGCTGCGAGTGAAGAGGTCAAATTCACCGAGCTCGTTGGAGGGCTTCTCACTCCATCTGAGCAGGGATCACTTTACTCTTCATATCCAAAGTGTTCCAGACCCCATGCAGCCTGATTCAGGTCTGAAAACTTTGGAGGGGGTTTTGTAGGCAATAAAAATTACCTTTAATCATTATCAAGAAGTTCAGAACAAAACTGCTAAAACCTCGTCCGAAACAGCAAAAAGGGGAAAAACGCTGATATTTTTCAAACCAGAAGGAATTTGGCAAAACGGAGGAAGCGAACCGAAGCCTTCGACTAGGTTCGGATGGCTCCGTCTCATCGAGATAAGCGATTTTCATATATAATTCGTCCAATTCCGACTTACGGTTTGAAAGTTACGGCCTATTCTTCGATCCATGCTCTAGAGCTCGCCTAACGGCTTGAAGCTCGCCTGCAGACCCAGGTTCGTCTGCAGTCCCTAGCTTAGCCTGCACCTGCAAATCCTCCTGCAGACCTAAGTCTGCCTACAGTCCTAAATCCGCCTGCAGACCTAAGTCTGCCTGTAGTCCCCAGCTCTGCCTGTAGTCCCAAATCCGCCTGCAGACCCAAGTCTGACTGTAGTCCCATGCTCTGCCTGCAGTCCCAAATCCGCCTGCAGACCCAAGTCTGCCTGCAGTCCCCAGCTCTGCCTACAGTCCCAAATCCGCCTGCAGACCCAAGTCTGCCTGCAGACGTAAGTCCGCTTGCAGACTCGCCAGCTCATTGTCAGCTGCCCACTTGGAGTATGGTGACGGTCACATCAGTGGTAAAATCCCACGAATCAAGGGAGAAAGCATGACGCTCCTTACCTAGCAAGAGTAGGGCGGCTGACAGGACCCCCTAAGTGGTCACATCCCACAGCTAAGGCGGCTGGCTCCCTCACCTCTACTAGTGGTTAAATCCCACAAATCAAGGGATGGCCCATGTCATCCCTTGCCTATTAAAACCCATCTTCAGCCAGCATGAAAGGGGGATTGGTTGTTGTATATTCTGCTAGCTAATCTCCCAAAGGCTGAACCTGGTCTTTTGCCAAAGGCTCCCTCATTTGAGAACTGAAGCTCCGGCAGCAACTTCGATCGGATCGTCTAAGGGAAGCAGACTCGGCACGAGCACCGAGCGAGGCATCCTATCGCCACCGAGGAACCCACGTTAAACAAGGAGGGCATTCCCTCTGCTTCTGTTGTAATTTTCGATTCATTAGTTTGTAATAAGCTATTCTTATAAATACAAACGAAGTTCCCTGTTTTCGGGAAATCAAAATTTACACCTACAACTACCCATCGGTCTGGGGATGATAAGATATGTTAAAACTGAGACTCGTCCCAAGACTCGCCTGCAAACTCTTCTAGAACTCTGAAGTAACTCGGGTATCACGATCCGAAACGATGCACACTGGAACTCCATGCAATCGCACGATCTCCTACAATACGAGAGATTTACTAACACTCTTGGAAAGGAACTCATTGAAATATATAGAGATAAATATTTACCTCCATGTATCTCTGAGCAAGATGCTCTGTCGACTGTCCCACTCGGAAAGGAATGAAATAAGCCGATTTGGTTAATTAATCTACGATCACACAAATAGCGTCATTTTGTCTAGTGCTCCGAGGTAAGCCAGTAACGAAGTCCATGGTGACATGCTACCACTTCTATTATGGAATAGGTAATAGCTGCAAAAGACCTACGATGCGCTGATGCTCTGCCTTCACCTGCTGACATACAAGGCACTTAGCCACACTACGAGCCACATCTCTCTTCATACCACACCACCAAAAGTTTAGCTTCAGATCCTTATACATCTTCGTACCTCCAGGGTGAATTGAATATTGTAAACTATGAGCTTCCCGTAATATCTCCTCTCGAACATCTCCTCCTGGTGCACAGATACGACTCCCAAATCGTAAGGATCTGTCCTCATGAACAACAAATTTCGGTCGAAGACCAGCCACTACTAACTCTCTGCACTTCTGAAGAATTGGGTCACCTGCTTGAGCTGCCTTAATTCACTCGACTAGTATCGATTGAATCTGAAGATTCATCAAAGAAGTGGTGACTCCTGGAAGAAGAACTTCTATACTCATATCCCTCACCTCCTGCTGAAGTCTCCACTGAGCCGTAAGGGTCATGATTACCGGCAAACGACTCAAAGCATCTGATACCATATTGACCTTGCCAGGGTGATACTAAAGATCAATGTCGTAATCTGCCATCAGCTCTAACAATCGGCGTTGCCTCATGTTGAGCTCCTTCTGAGTAAATATGTACTTCAAGCTCTTGTGGTCAGTGAACACCTTCACTTGCTCTCCTAACAGATAATGCCTCTAAAGCTTATAGGCAAAAATCATAGCTGCTAACTCCAAGTCGTGGGTAGGATAATTCTGCTCATGCTTCTTCAACTGACGAGAAGCATATGCTACACATGATCATCCTGCTGAAGAATGCATCCCAATCCTCTATCTGATGCGTCGCAAAACACCTCAAAGTTCCCACTCTTATTTAGTATCATCAAGACTGAGGCCGAAATCAGTCAAGACTTTAACTCCTCAAACGCCTGCTCACAAGCGTCGGACCAGACAAACTTAATATCTTCCTCGTAAGTCGTGTCATCGGCTCCGCAATCTTCAAAAAATCTTTGATGAAGTGACGGTAGTAACCAGCTAATCCCAGGAAGCTCTTAATATCAGACACCAACTTAGAGGTAGGCCAATCCTTCACTGCAGATACCTTCTCCGGATCCATTGATATGTCATCTCCTGACACCATGTGTCCTAGAAACGCAATACGATCTAACTAGAACTGGCACATACTATACTTGGAGAATAGCTGATGCTCTCTCAAGGTCTTCAACACGCACTGCAAATGCTCTGCATGCTCCGCTTCACTCTTAGAGTACACCAAGATATCATCAATAAAGACCTCCACAAACTTGTCTAGCACATCATAGAATTCCAGATTCATCAGGTTTATGAATATCGCCGGCGCATTAGTCACACCAAACGGCATCACTAAGAATTCATAATGTCTATATCTCATCCGAAACATAGTCTTGGGAACATCAGAATCCTTAACCTTCACCTGGTGATACCCGCTTCGCAAATCCAACTTAGAAAATACTCTCGATCCTCCCAATTGGTCAAATATATCATCGATACGGGGAAGTGGATACTTATTCTTCACTGTCACTACATTCAACTCTAGGTAGTCAATGCACATCCGCTTGGATCCGTCCTTCTTTCCCACAAGCAACACAGGTGCTCCCCAGGTCGATACACTAGGTCGAATCAAGCCTCTCTGCAAAAGATCATCCAACTGAGTCCGAAGCTCGGTCAACTTAGTCAGGGGCATGCGATAAGGGGTCTTAGAGATTAGAGCAACTCCAGGCTTCAAATCTATGGAAAACTTAATTGATCAATCTGGTGGCAATCCGTAAATATCATCAGAACACATCTTCAAATTCTCGAACTACAACTGGCTTCTCGGATTCCACTTGCATTGTAGCTAACGTCACCTTCTTCAGTTTAGCTCTGTACTCCACAGGTCCGGTCGATGTGCTACCACTGGTGAAATCAATTCTCGAGTGATCTGGTATCTCGAATACTATGCTCCAACAACGACAATCAATGGTGGCAAAGAATGACCCCAACCAATCCATCCTAAATATTACATCAAAGCTCGGCAAATCAATCACCAGAAAGTCTGCAAAGAGTTCTCTCCCACAGATAACCACAGTGCATGCTTCATAACCACTGGATGCTACTAAGACGCCACTACCAGTGTTGATATTCCAGCCCGTAGTCAGAAGAGATATAGGAAGAGAGTGGGCCGGCACTCGCAAATCGACGATATAAGAAACAATGGGAGGCTCCAGAATCAAAGAGTGATAAAGTAGGAACCAAAGAAACAAGAACCTTATCTATTATAGGAGGATGTAAATGCAACTAACTTAGTATTCATAAACAATCCTATCATGATATCATTATGTAATTCTAAATAAGGAAGTTCATATGCAAATAAGACTAAGATGAACAATTCTTACCAGTGATAACCTGGTCGTTCGCCTCAGCCTCTACAGCTGACATCATAAAATGTTGTGGTTGTTACCTCTGCGCTTCCTGATAAAGCTGCTGCTATGGAGGAAGAGGCTCTGCTCGAGGAAAGGATCCGTGCTGAGGTTGTGCTGCTAGGGTAGGTCAAGGTGGGGCTAGAAGAGCTACCCGAATTGGAGGTGGGGGCAAACGAGCCTGCTGCTGCTAAGGATAGTCTCGACTGATATGGCCGGGGGACCTGCAGGTGAAGCACAAATGAAGACGCTTGGGACAATCCTGTTGAATATGCCCGGCATGGCTATATTATGAACACTTCACCGAAGGTTGTACGCGAGTCTACATTCCAGGGCACTGATAAGGGTGACTCTAAGGGAATGGCTGACGTTGAGAATGCTGCTGCCTCTGCGGAGCCTGCTGCTGCTGCCTCGGAGGGGGACGCTCGACATTTCGGGCCAGAGCTGCTGGTGTCCTGCTCTGAATCACGTGTGAGTCTTCAGGCTCCTTATGCATGCTCTCAATCTCGCGTGCTCCATCTAGTACCGCATCATGGGTCATTAAAACTCTACCTGCCAGAGCCATCCTAATGTACTTGTCCAGACCCTTCTGAAACTGATGCCTCCTAATAGTAGGGTCTGTAACCAAGCGGGGAGCATATCGGCTCAAAGAAGAAAATTTGGCCTTGTACTCATCAACTGTTTGCCCTCCTTGCTTAAGCTCAACAAATCTATATAGGAGTTCATCCCGAGCTGACTGAGGAAAATATTTCCCGTTGAAGTGCTCGATGAACGTCTCCCACAGGATGGATCTCTCCAGATGAGTCTTCACAGCTGCCCACCATATCTGAGCGGTATCGGTGAGCTGAATATCCATAAGGTATGTTTGGTGGAAATTTTATAGTAAAAAGAATAAAAGAAAATTAACTTGTATTCTCTCGATCTTAATTACAATTTGAATTTTGATTACAAAAAAGAGGAGAATGATCTGGATTCTCCTATTTGTTTAATTCTGGGTTCTTCACGGTAGCGATGGAGTGCCTCCTTAGAATACTCTCGTCGAATTTGCTCTCCGTTGATGATCCGCACATCTTGTTGGAACAACTAACTTGCGTGGAAAGTTTGATTAAGAACTCTTGACGAGTTATGTAACTCAGAGCGAGTTGAAAACTCTGTGAAAAGAGTTATTGAAGCCGAATAATCGGTTAATAAACCAAGTATCTTGATCCTTTGCTGCTGGTGGATACTCCAAGATCTTCTTGTTGCTAAGAACTTCTCTCTGGCCAATCTCCTGGATGATCTGATCTAAAAAAAATCCAACCAACCCCTTTACTTGGTTGAGTAATATGATTATTTATAGGGGGATAAGGGGTGTAACCGACCCCTAAATCCGCTCCTAAGTTGGCAAAAATCCCTCAAAACATGGGATAAACGGTTTTGAGACCGTTCAACTTGTGTTTGAATAAGTCAAATGCCTAAATTAGCGTTACATGCTTTATCTCTACGTCTTAGACTTGAGACGCAGAGTTGGGTGCTTGCTAAGAATTGAAAACGCAAGGGCCACTTGCGTTTTGGGTCTTAACTCTGCGCCTCAGACTTGGGACACAGAGTAGGGTATCTGCGGATGATTGAAACACACAGGCCGCTTGCGTTCTGGGTCTTAACTCTGCGTCTTAGACTTGAGACGCAGAGTTAGGTATCTGCTGAAGATGAAAAACACATGGGCCATTTTACATTTCGTTTGATTGAAGGTGGAAAACACACAGGTTGCCTGCGTTTCAAAAACTGACATGCACAGGTAAACTCTGCGTTTAGAAGGGGCTAGTGATTAATAACCTCTTCTGTAAAACATTGTAAAAGACCGTTGTTCAGTGATCTTTGCCTTGGCTGTTTTGGGGTGTGAAAGTCGTCAGATTGTAACTCTCACAGTTGATGGTAAAGGCCACTGAATAGAGTTTTCGTTAGTCGTCGGGAGGGTCGTTGAATCGTAACTCCTCTTGATCTATGTGAAAAGTCCTTTATTTGCAGCTTTCATTTGTTGACAGGAAAGTCGTTGGATTGGAACTTTCTTTGTCAATATGTTGATAGAAGCTTGATAATGATTAGCTATCTATTGTGATTTTTAAACAGCCTACAGAACCTCCTCTAAAGTTTTTGAAAGTTCACGATTGACTGGGATGAATTTTCAAAATACTTTGGATCCCGAGATATTATTGCTTGATCATTCACTCTGTCTGATTTGAAGACATCATGAACCTAGTTGTCGGAACATAGTGATTCAACTTCCTTAAACCAAATAAGGTAACTTTTGTGTCTTGATAACAATGAACTTAGTCAAACAAGCCAAAGCCCATTGTTATTGAGCCAAACAAGGACAAAAATGATAACAAACTTGTCTAGATCCTTAAGATCCTCCACTCAATCTGAGATGAGGTGTATTCTTTAGATTTCATATGGGTCCTTAAGATACTCCACTCAATCTGCGATGAGGTGTATTCTTCAGATTTTGTCTGGATGATTCAGATACTCCACCCGATCTGCGATGAGGTGTATTCTTCGAATTTTGTCTGGATCCTTCAGATACTCCACCCAATCTACGATGAGATGTATTCTTTGAATTTTGTCTGGATCCTTCAGATACTCCACCGATCTATGATGAGGTGTATTCAGTAATCAAGAAAATTCTTGTAGGCATTGATGAACACTTATCACGTGGCTGCGGGCGTAATAACGAAGCTATCATAGAAATGCCAACTACAAACTTGTCAATGAGGTCTTCTTCAGTAAAGTTGAGCATCTTTTGTGTTTGTTAATTTTAGTGGGAATGTTAAGCCCTTCAGAAGAATGAGTTGCTTGACAGATCGAACTCGATGATTTTAATCATCACTGACTGTAATCTATCTGTACTCATTCTAAAGGCTACAAAGTTGTTTGTCATCAACAAGTTTCTTCTCGGCTTTGGTCACCTTGATGACTAACATTAGCCTCTCTTTATTTATTTGAAGCTATGTCGTAGCCCTATTTGTCAAAAAGTTCATTTTGAGGCGTTAAAATGCATAGGTGGACTTCTGTGCTTGATAATTGAAACGTAGAGACGAACTCTGCGTTCAGAAGTTTAACCAACACTAATGCAGAGATCGCGTTTGGCGGGATTCTTTTCTAGAATCCCATCCTGATTTGATAGCTTACAGCTATCTTATAAACATACCACTTGGGTCAAATCAAGAGTCATTCGACTCTTGCTTCTGTTCCTCTCCGAAAGACTAAACGAAAAAAATTTCATTTTAAAATCCGACTCACCTATTCATCTTCTTCGACTGTCACCTTTAATGGATCCCAGGAAGATGATTGTTTCTCGTCCTAAATCCGTCGTCGCCGTTGCTCAGAGTTTGCTGCTGGATTCGGTCGCCGGCGGTGCTGTAGTCCCGACCGATGCGCCTCCACTGCCAGTTCTTCTTGTCGGTGGTGAGTGTCAATTCTTGTGGCCATAAAACTTGCTTCGGCAAGTTCTGATCAACGAGGAAACTCATTTGAGGTTGTGACGCAGAGTTGGGCATCTGTGTTTAGAATTTGAAGCGTTGGGGTCCGACTTCTGCGCTCGAATTTTGTAACGCATGGTCTAGACTCTGCGTTTGAGTGTTTAATGCAAGATCTGAACTGTGTGTTTGGATGTTAAACGCAGAGTTTAATTTCTGCATTAATAATATTTGACACAGGGTCTGAACCATGCGTTTGGATGTTGAACGCAGGATCGAACTTCTATGTTAAGATATTTGATGCAGATTTTGAACTCTGTGTGTGTCCTCTTTTTCAAGAAGTTCAACCTCTGTAATTAAATAAGGTCTCTTTCATTTCATTTTTGTGCTAACTGATTGAGTGTCTTTCTTTTTTTGTGGTGCCTTATACCCATGAGCCTCTCACTCTTCGTCATCACTTTGGGCGTGAGGGCAGCGTGAGGGCGGTGTGAATTCGAACATGCAATTTAGTCTATGTCAAGAACTCTCGATTTTTTAGGATACTGACAAAGAACGTGTCACTCTAATCACCCAGGCTAGCCCGGCTACACTCGGGATTTTGGTTATAGATGCCAAGTTTGAAACTGAGTCCCATAAGAAGCTCACCAAGCCATCATTTCTGTTTGGAGATCATGTTACCATCTAGAAAGAAATCGTACACGGTGGTCATTACAAGTGGTTGAGGCAAATAGTGTTGGCCTTCTTGTTTTGATGATGTTTAACAAACAATTTACTTCTAATGTTGTTTGTCTAGTATTTGTGTTTTCTTATTTATTGTAGACAAATAACGTAGTTGGAGGTTGGATGGAATATGCGCTACAACGATGATATCCAATGGAGGTTGGTGGAATAGTGGAGTGAAGCCTTGCAATTCAAAGTTAAAGATCAAGTTCAAGCTTCATCCGCGAGATTACCAAAAAGAGCTTATTGAAGATCAAGATCTAGCTTGGGTAACTCAGTTTAGGTTTTATATTATATGTGTTAAGTATGTTAATCTCAATATTATATACACACATGTATTTGGTTTCTATGAATATATATAGTTGTATATATACATGCATGGTTTTGAGTTTTCATGCTTTTGAACACTTTTGCAAAATAATGAGATTTCACAATTGGGAAATGAAAATTAAAAAATTCTTTTTGTAACATGTTCAAAATATCATTTGCAAACATTTCTCAAAGTTTCATTAAGTTTGGAATTGATTTGTTATGTTTAAAGGAATTTACAAATTCACGTTTTCGTTCGTGCACATGTTCGTGCATGTTTTACAAAACTGATGAGTTTTCACAAATGGAAAGTGATATTTAAAAAATTCTTTCTCTGACATGTTTATCTACATGTTTAAAAACTTTTCTCCAGTTTTTACTATTTTTGGAGTTGATTTACTATGTCAAATTGATTTTACAAAATCGTGTATGTCTGCAGTTTTTCAGAAACTGTAAATCTGTGTTCAAACATTTATTTCTCTCAACTGGGAAATGCTTTTTCCGAAATCCTTTCTCTAACATGTCATTCTACATGTTTAGAACATTATCATAAAATTTCATAATTTTAGGAGTTCATTTACTATTTTAAATTGATTTTACAAAACAACTGCACACTGCTATAGTAACTCCGGTCGACCGGAAATGTCTCTGGACGTTACTCAGCTTTGTATTTGGCTCCCGGTCGACCGTACCGGTCGACCGAAGTTACTATAGCAGCCGACCATTGCTACAGTAATAACTAGTTCTGTTTTTTGTTTATTTTAATGTTTTGGGGGTGTTTTTATTGGTTTTTGGGGTTGTTTCATGAGCCTATATATACCCCATGCCCTCATACCTCTATGATGACAAAAGAAATGTTTTAAACAAGTTTAAAGAATTTTAAACAAGGGTTTAAGTTTGTTTAATATTTTTTAGAAGCTTTTAAGCAATTGGGTGTTTGAGTTTGAGAATTCAATTCCACAAGAGCTTGAGGAGATCATCTATTGGAGTTTGAGCAATCAACTATTCTCCCTCCATCTCTTGTCATCTATTGAGAAGTTTTCTAAACTCAATCTAGATTTATATTTCATATTGTTTGATTATCATTTTATTAAGCTAGTGTTCATATTGAGTTTAGTTGATTTTCTCTTTGTTTACACATACACAACCATTAAGCTTATTGTATTTACATTCATAGTATAATTTGGGGTTGTGGGCTTGCGACTAAGAGTTGTGCTTAATTGAGTTCTCACCTTGTTTAGAGAACAATCATTTGATTTATATTGTGCTTATCGTGAAAATCACTTTGTAATACACTTGTACACCGAGTGAGGAGTGTGTGGTGAGAGACGGGGTCGAATCCAAGAGGAGTGGCGTCGGTTGACGTGCCTAAGGAGAGGTTGTAACCGAGCACTTGAGGAGGAGGACACGGGCTAGGACCAATACTTAGTGTGTGAGGTGTGATTGCATAGTGATTGTATTGTGAGGTGTAAACGTTGTTCGGGTAAATGTAGAAAACCCGATTGTGATAGTGGATTTCTCCCCGGGAGTGGGGAGCGGAGACGTAGGACGGAAGGTCCGAACTCCGTGATCATATTGCTTGTTTGAGTGTGCTTTGGTGTTCTTTCATATTTATATTCATATCTTATATCGCCATTGTGCATTACTCATTTCTATATCATCCACTATCTTGTTTAGATTGTTTACCCTTGTGTTGTTTTTATATCCTTGCTCATACATTGTATATATTTCTATCATATAGGATATATCACCTTGTGTATATTGCATATTCTTGCACATAACTCTTTGTATATCTATCTTGCAAGAATACATTTGTTAATTAGTTTTAATTGACATAAAATCGGATTAGATTAGCATAAGACCCTAATCACCCCCCCTCTAGGGTCTAACAAATAGGAGGTCATCGCTTCTTTCTTCCCGAGATGCCTAGGATGTTCCCTATCTCCTATTATCAAAGTGCCTCCATCCCTCGACATATGAATTGGGACCTTGTTAGAGAGCAGGATGGGGTAGCCGCTGGGGCTTTGACTTATACAGGCATACACACCGTAGTTTACAACCGACAGTTGTCAGCCTTAGAACCATGTTTATTCTCTTGGGGATATCCTGTAGGAGAAACAACTAGTCTAACTAACACTTTCATGCGAAGATTTTTGGCTGTGAAAGAGGACTTCCCATCTTTAGTATTTAGAACTCCCGGATGGGTACATTCCACCAGGGCAGGATGGTGGACAAGGATGATAGAATTTGTGCTGAACGAATTAAAGAGGCTGTTAGCTCGCTCTGAACTTGGCTGCCCTATAATGGCTACCAGATGTGGTATTGATTATAACCACAACAATTTTTTTGCTATTTTGGAGAGGTACAACCCAGAGACATGTACATTCTTTACTCCGGTAGGGGAATTAAGATGTGCTCTCCATGAAATGTATGATGTTTCTGGCCTTCCCTTTGGAGACTTACCCTACGAAGAGTTCATCCCAGGGTCGAATGAGCTTAGGATTTTGAAGAAGACAAGCCTTGAGGTATATGACACCTTATGGGAAGTGATGTGTTATTTTCAAATCTTTACTCAACTGACGGGGACACGAGGACGTGGCATAAAACAGCTGTCCTGGGCTGAATATCTCTTTTAAAATCTATCTCACAAAGTTGCTGCTGTGTCTCGTCGGAGTATGATCACCCCTGAGACTATCCAACTTTGATCAATGATGCTACTGTTCATTACGTCAACGAGGGATTAGAAGATGACTTCCCTGCTCAGACTGAATTCGAAAGCTTTCACCATCAAGCTGCCACTCTTATTTCTGACATGGCCTTGCTGGCAGGTTTCCTCATGCTATGGCTGAAACGGTGTGTTGTTCCCACCAGGCCGATAGATGCTGTAGTAATAGAGGTAGTCTACCTAACTATTCTCTTAGCCCATGGGAGGCCTGTGAATTTACTTTCGGCTATGACATGCTGTTTGCAGCATGGTTTTAAGGGAGCTGTGCCTTGAATTCATTCAGGTGAAAGAGACAGGCACCGGAGAGAAGAAAAGTTTGATAACTCCTAACCCTCGAGTACCCTTGCTGTATACTTATCTGATGGCATGGTATGTATCCTATTGTACTCATTTAATGAGCGCACCACCTTCCTCGGATGACAGATTCGTCCCCTTCTTGCAGAGATTGGAAGGAGCTACCTGGGAGGGTACTTACGTGGTAAGGGTTCGTCAAATTTTATCGAGAGACCTCAACTATCAGATATTCCGCTACTTCCCAGACTTTGAAGGTGGGGGTTATGGACAAATAATTCAAGACGCAGTTGGCCCAAATGGTTTCACTCGATTAGATAGAGGAGTTTTCCACTGGTTACTTAACATCAGACCAGGTTATCTCCTTCTCTGGCAGAATGAGAAATGCATAATTGAACCGTACCAACCGTACAGGTTCGCTCGACAATTTGGGTACGATTAATTATACATTGGAAATCCATGGGGTCACCTTGCAATTGTTGGTAATATATGAAGGAGCTCGGGCCTGGTACTATTCCACAGTAGGATGCACTGGAGCTACATTCAGATTACCCCACAAGACGCCCAATTATCTTCTCTCCATGGCTTTCTACAATTGGTATCACACGGCCTCTATAATGCCTGATTATAGGTTGAATTTGTCCAGCTTATGGGAAATTAGAAGAATGTACTCATCTAGAAGAGGATCCCGAGTATCTCGTCTGAAAGGAATCAACGAGTTCTTATCTTATGAAGATGAAGCTGAAGAAGAAGAAGGGGACCAGGGACCAGAGAATGCTCCAGTAGTGAGTCCTAAAGCTGCCGAAACTCCGAGAACAAGGATAGCTAGAAAGAGGGCTCTTACTGAGGAGGAAGTAGTTCAATATGAGAAATGAACTCGTAGGAAACTATTACTAGACTCTCCTTCTCAGAAATTAATGGCGGATGGTTTTAAATCCACTAGGGGAGAGGAAAGACAAGAATCTACTACTGTAAGTCATCTCCTTCACACTGGACTTCGCTCTAGGGGTCCTACGTTATCTAGCAAATTTTCCTCTTATCATCCCTTGGACCAGGAGGAGGATGAGGATGGGTCATTAGCTAGAGATGCAGAATCTTCTCCCATAATGGACCATATTATTTCACACTTTTCGAGTTAAGTTTCGGATGCCGCTCTTCTAACTACAGGGGTGAGGCCCGCAGCGTCTCGATCTGAAGGTTTTAGGACTCCTACAGACGACCCTGCAATGGCTGAGTTTGAAAAGCCTGGCGACAATCAATCCCCTGCTACTTCTGCATTATTGCCACCTATGGGGGCTACTATACCTATCCTGACAACAGGCATAATGACTAAAGCGGATGCAATCATAGGATCTCCTAAACCTTCGGCTGCAGATGATGAAGAAAAAGTGGATTATGAGAGCTCTTCTCACGGCGACAGTGTTGATGGGGAGGAAAGTGATAGTGGTGATAATCTCATTGGCTACTCCACAACCAATCTCTTCTGACAAGGCGTCGGCCTATGTCCTCCCTTCCTTTATTGGTAAACATTACCCACTGTGGTCTTTCTGATATTTTCCTTCTTGTGTACTAACTGCCTTTTTGTGTAGCCTCCGTAGCTCGTGAAGCTGCTGATACGACTTCGCCTCCCGACTAGCGGGCAACAACTACTTCTCTTCCCGAGCAAACACAGGCAATAACAACTTCATTACAAGAGAAATCTGCTCTATTAACAATTTTTCTCAAACCTATGGAGACGGAGCATGTGCTAAGCTCAACCTAAGCGGGGGGTGCTCATGGTTCTCCCTTCAAGTCCTTCACAATTAGAGATTGCCATAGCTTCTCCGGCTTCTTCACGATCATCACCAACCGTTCTTACACCTAGGTCTACAACTTCAGGAGCCCTAGTGATGCCCGTTGTTGCTTCTCTAAGTTTGATGGTCATTCCTTCCATGCTTAAAATTCTTATGTGACCGTTGGAGGATATGATGAAGGTGGCGATTGAGGAATTCAGTGCCGGACAACCTTCATTTGATTCTTTCAGGTCAATACTCATGAATTCTCTGAACGATATTCGATATGTAGACAACGCTCAATGGTTTCAACACTGCTCGGACAATGTCTCTCGCTTGGAAAAGGACTTGAAGGCTTTAGAGGAGCTGCGCTGTGCTGATCTTGCAACTTAGATTACATCGACCTTTGATGATCTCAAAGCTGAGACTACTCATAAGTATGAAGCTCTTCAAAAAAATATAGCTGAAAAGGAGCTCAAGATTGCATTTTTACAGGAGCAATGTGTTCAGAGGAACCGGCCCGTGGTTGCTTCTAACACTGCTATACAGACGTCTCGGGCGGAGATCGATCGATTAGAGGTGGAATTGGCCCGCCACAAGGCTGAGCTTGGTCGAGAGGAAGAAATCCTAAATACGCTCACATTTGAAAGCGTGAGGTCCTACGCCACGTATCGCTCGTCGATCCAATCTCTTGAACTTATCCAAAAGGAAGCTGCCTCGACGGTGCCAGATGAACATGACCTTCAGAAGAAAGCTGAAGTAATGGTACAAGCTGCTCATGAGGAGAAGCTTTCTGCTATTAAGTCTCGGCTCGCATCTTTTAATTTTATGGGCCCAGAAGCTTAATTATGTATTGCACTTTTTTTTGATAAGAACCGAGTTTTGCATCGCTTCTTAGTATTTCTGACTCAAATAAAAAAGATTTTGGTTTTTCCTTTACTTCTTGCATTTGTCATGTTCTAACTTGAAGCAATAAAATTGTCTAAGAAATGCCATAATAGGCTTAATTTAGAAAATTCTCTTTTTTATCACTTAAGATAATTTCAGAAAATTTTCATCTGCTGAGGGATAAGTATTTGTCATTCTCTCAGGATAGGACTGACCGATGGAATTCTTCTTGTGTTATGTTTCTGCTTTAAACACTGAAAAAAATCCCTAAGTGCCAGAGGTGTGGTATTAACTTGGCATGAATTTTCACATGGAGTGAATTCTAAAAATTTTCCTTGTTACCACTAGGGATAATTCTGGAAAGAGTTTAATCCGCTGGGGATTTTATGAGAACACTTGTTATTCTTAAAGAAACAAAAAGGTTCAAATAAGGGGTCGATAAGTGAATTTGTCAGAGGTGTGATATTAACATGACAGGAAAATTATTATGACCAGGGTAATTTTGAAGACCTATCGCTCTATTGAAGAGAGTCGATAAGAGGATTTTGTCAGAGGTGTGATTTTAACGTGATAGGGAAAATATTACGATCGGGGTAATTTTGAGGACCTATCGCTCTATTGAGGAGAGTTGATAAGTGAATTTTGTCAAAGGTGTGATTTTAACGTGATAGGGAACATGTTGTGATCAGGGCAATTTTGAGGACCTATCACTCTATTGAGCATAGTCGATAAGTGAATTTTATCAGAGGTGTGATATTAACATGATAGGAAAATTATTGCGATCGAGGTAATTTTAAAAACCTATCGCTCTATTGAAGAGAGTCGATAAGAGGATTTTGTCAGAGGTGTGATTTTAACGTGACAGGAAAAATATTGAACAAGATTATAGGGGACTTAGCGTCTCGCTGAGGAGAATTCTCAAGTGGTTTACCATCAGAGTGATGACTTGTGAAACTTGTGATTTGAACAAGATTTTGAGAATTAGTGTCTCACTGTGGAGAATTGCTAAGTGTGTTTATCACCAAAGGCGACAAATTTTGGTATCCGTGATTTAAGAAAGGTTTGGAAATTTTATCACTCTATTGAAGAGAGTTGATAAATTGGTTATTTACTACTCTGTTGGGGAGAGTTAATAAATTGACCATGATTTGAGTGATTAAGGGGCCTTATCATTCTATTGATGAGAATCGATAAGTTGACTATGACAGAGGAATTATCGTCACATTAGGAGTGATGTAAGCTAAATTCAAGCTCTGTGGGGATGATGGTTGTCATAAGTGTGATGTTACTCTGACGAGAGTTTTGTCAACTGAAACGACTTAGATTCTGCTGACGATATACAAAGATCTTGATTAACATTCTGTTAAAAGAATTCATAAACTTAGAGAGTAAGTGTCATGTTTGAAAATACAAAGATGAATCCTTTGTTTGGATAATCCGTAACGCAAAGGTGACCCTTGTGTTTGAGGTTCGAAACGCAGAGTTAAGAACTCTCATAACATAGGTCTGGGCCTAGCGTTTGGAGAATTTGAACGCAGAAGTGAGTTCTGCGTTAAGGTTGAGGTCTAAAAGACTTCTTATCTATTAACGCTATGGATAGCCTCAGAACAGTTAGGATTCTTCCCTAGAATCCTGTACTCGATAGCTATTTATAAATAGACTTGTATGGTCACATCAAGAGTCATTCGACTCTTTCTATTTTAGCTTGGTTCCAAGAATGAGAATTCTCGTTTAACCTCGATCAGATTTCCGACAAATTTCATCTTCTCCGACCATATGCATCTTTTTTGACTGATTACATCAATGCCACCACAAAGAATGAGTTTCGGCTCCAAGAAGCTTACCGGGGCGACTTCAGAAACATCACTGGCTGAGGATGTCGGTGGTGTTGCTGCTTTTGCGAGTGCCTTGCCGTTGCCGTCGTGTGGGCCTCGTTGTTGTGGTAAGTGGTATCCATAGTAACTTGTTTCGACAAGTTTTCTGAAAACCTTAAATGGGTTCTTGTCAGTGAGGAAGATGACTCGTTTTGTTATAATTAGAATGCACAGTTAGAATTTTGTGTTAATTATGAACTCTGAGCGTGGGTTTTGGACTATGCATTTGAGATTAAAAACACAGATCTTGAACTCTGCGTTTAAGATTAAAAATGTAGATCTTGAACTCGCCGTTTAGGATTAACAATGGAGATTTTAAACTCTGTGTTTAAGATTAACAATCCAGATTTTGAACTCTGTGTTTAAAAGTAAAAACACAGATCTTGAATTTTGCGTTTGAGATTAAAAACGTAGATTTTGTACTCTGTGTCACAATCTAGTTCCTTTCATTAGCAACTCCCTTTAGTTACTAACTTCTGTTTCTTGTTTCACAGTGCTTTTTTTCAATGTACCACTTTTGCCAGAGCATCATTTCAGTTATACCGATGATCCATACGTGGGGAAAGTTTTTGGTCTTTATAGAGTAATTCCAATGTGCACTTTCCCTGGCTTAGAGCGGGCACAGATAATCAGGTTTGTCGGATGTTCCACTCTTAGGGCTCTTATCACTGATTTGGACCTAGAAACACCCGCGGGTCATGATCATTTGGTCAAACCGACGTTTTTGTTTGGGGACCATATCACAGCGGATGACAAAGTTGGACATGTAGAAGATTCTCATTTGCTGCGAAGAATCAACGATTGTCTCTTATTCCTCCCAACTATGAAGAGAATGTATCCGCTTTCTTATTTCCTAAGCGTCGGTTGCCGTTGGGGTTTGGCCTTCGATCTTGTCAAAGAGAGGGAGAGCATATCACTTGGGACTGGTCGACAATCTTGTGTACAAATTTACGAGAAACTCAAAGGTCTGAGATCTGGGAGATTTGAGAAAAAAGATCTTGCTCAGGAAGTGCCTCTTCCAGCGAGTATCTTAATACGCCAGTTTATTGCTGTTCGGGACGAATTTTCTACACAAGCCTTTCGTTCTCCAGGCTGGTTGTTCTCTAGAGAAGATGACTGGTGGACCCCGGATGGTGGATTTTGTTCTTAAGGAACTCAAGGAGCCACTTGCTCTGTCTGGCCTTACAACACCGGTGCTGGCCACAAGGCGTGGGATCACCCAGAACTATCCTACCTTCTTTGCTATGCTGGAGCGGTATAATCCGAACGGCTGCACTTTCTTCACACCTGTTGGAGAGTTGGGATTTGTTCTCCATTGTTAGACCCTAAGGTCGCTATGAAAGAACCCTAGGAGGGGGGGGGTGAATAGGGTTTATGCTAATCTAATCCGATTTAAATGATAATTAAAACTAATTAACAAATATATCCTAGTAAGTATGATATGTTACAAGATATGTACAAGGATATATAATATGAATAAGGGAAAACAAAATGATCATGCAACAATGGCGATATAACAATAAGCAATAATAAATACGCTAATGCCAAACTCAAACACAAGGAAATGATCACGGAGTTTGGACCTTCCGTCCTACGTCTCCGCTCCCCACTCCCGGGGAGAATCCACTACACAACCCAGTTTGGAAGCCGCAACTTCTTTACACACTCAGTTTTCTAGCTAACTGAAAACTCTACACACTCGGTTATCAAGTCAACCGACAACTCTCACAAATCCTCACAATGTACATACACAAGCTACAACCTCAAGTGTTAGTCCTCACGTATCGACTCCCTCAAGTGTTCGGAATTATCACCTCTCACTAGGCCACCGACGCCACTCCTCTCGGTATCGACTCCGTCCTTTCCACACACTCCTCTCAGTGTACAAGTGTATTACAAGTGATCTTCACAATTAAGCACAATAACAAAGTGATTGTTCTCTAAACAAGGTGAGAACTCAATTAGGCACAACTCAATATTACTATCTCTCACAACCCTAAATATATTATGAATGCAAATACAATAAGCTCAAGTGGGTGTGTGTAACAATGAGATTCAATAAATCAAAACTAAACTCAAATATAAAATCTAGCTTAAGAACAATGATGCTCAAACAAGTATATAAATGTAAAGCTAGAGTTTGAGTTTAGAAAACTTCTCAATAGATAACAAGAGGTGGAGGGAGAATAGTTGGAAGCTCAAACTTCAATAGATGATCTCCTCAAGCTCTTGTGGAATTAATTCACAAAACCGAAAACACTCAAATGCTTAAAAGCTTATAAACACACTTTAAACAAACTTAAACAAACTTTAAACCCTTGTTAAACTTTCTTAAAACATTCTCTTAGTTAAACTAAAAAATGAGAGCAAATGGGGTTTATATAGCTACCCAAAACCTCAGCCCAAAACCCCAAAGGAAAAGACTAAAAAGCCTAAGAATCAGAAATCTGATTCTGTACAAATATACTCGTTACAGTGTTATGGGTCGACTCGTCACTGTTCATGAGTCGACTCATAACTAGCCGTTACAGGCTAAAAACAACATATGGGTCGACTCATAAAATTCATGAGTTGACTCATCATACATGGGTCGACTCATGAGGTCATGGGTCGACTCAGCAGAAAGAAAACACATTTTCTAGCACAGTTTATGAGTCGGCTTATGACAGTCATGAGTCGACTCAACCTGATGGGTCAACTCATGATGTTGTGAGTCGACTCGTTAGAAACAAAATGTAAACTACATAATAATTTATGAGTTGACTCAACACTGTTCATGAGTCGACTCAAGATATGCACACTGTTTATTTTAAATAGAAATCTGATTTTCAAACCTCTTTTAAAAATAGCAAATAAAATCAAAAAAATGTAAAACTTTAGGAAATGATTGTAAACATGATAATAAACATGTTACAAAAACTGGTTTTTAAAAAGGACTTTCCAAATGAAAAATATCATCATTTTGCAAGGAGGTCCAAAACATAGAAATGTGATATACTTGGAATTTGATGTTTTGACCTAAACCAAGGTTATGAAAATTCTTGTATAGCTTTATAGACTTGATAAATGATATAAAATATTATTATGAAGTCTATAAACTAGAAACACAATATTTTCACAAATATACATATTCTATGCAATAAATACTAAAATACATTAGAGTATGAAATATGTAATTTCATTTATATTAACATAAAAACCCAAAACACATGTATGTATATATATAACTATATATA
>BQKN01065934.1:141733-157063 GCA_022839385.1 Asparagus kiusianus | reverse complement strand
TATGTGTGTGTGTGTGTGTGTGTGTGTGTACGAAGAAACCAATAAATGTGTGTGTATAAATAATTGAGCTTAAAGTACTTAACACACATAATATAAACCTAAACTAAATGTTACCCAAGCAATCTTGATCTTCGATGTAGCTCAACTTGGTACACTATGCAGATGAAGCTTGAACTTGGATCTTAACTTGAATTGCAAGGCTTCACTCCATAATTCCGCCAACCTCCGTTAGATATGATCGTGAAAGCTTGATTCTATCCATCCTCCAACATATTGTTTGTCTATAATGGATACAAAACACAAACACTAGACAAACAATATTAGATGTAAATTATTTGTTAAACATCATCAAAACAAAGAGGCCAACATCCATGAGATGCATGCAGTATCAGGGCTATCCCTTGGGCAGATGCCCTATGAGAAGTTCATTCTGACAACTGAGGAACTTTCTATTTAGAGAGCGGCTCATCCAGAGATATACGCCACTTTTTGGGAGTTGATGTGCTATTTTCACATCTGTGCTCAGGTTGTCGGGATGTGTGGAGGTGGCCTCATGCACATTGCATGGGCAAATTATCGCTTCCAGAATTTGGGTCAGAAAGACTTGGTGGTGACTCGTCTTGTTGTAAGCTCTTCTAAGAGCATTAAAGCCCGCATCAAAGCTCCTAATGCTACTTATAAGAATAAGTATCTAGAAGATGGATTTGAAGCTGACAGTGAATTTGAGAGCTTTCATTATCAAGCTGCAACTCCCATCTCTGATGCGGCCCTCCTTGTCGGCTTCCTGATGTTATGGCTGAAGCGGTGTGTTGTGCCATTGAAGCCGATTGAGTCGATCTTGGCTGAAGTAGTATACCCAGCCGTTCTCCTGGCTCACGGAAGACCTTTAAGTCTTCTCTCTGTAATGACAGGTTGTTTGCAAAGGGGCTTACGAGATCTGATTTATGAACTCCTCGATATCAAGGAGATGAACATTGCTGGGAGGAAAGTTTGGAAGACTCTCTACCCCGCGCACCTTTGCCTTGTACTTATTTAGTGGCTTGGTTCGTGTTACATTGTCCCTCGTTAATGACGGGGATCGTACACGATAGTGAGACCTCTGTTCCTTTCGTACAGAGGCTTGAGTCAGCCACATGGATGACTGTGTACATAGTCCGGGCTAAACAACTCTTATCTTTGGAGAACAATTATAATCTTTTTTGTTGCCGCCCTTATTTTGATAGGGCTGAAGAAGAAGGCATGAAGTTTGGAGATGTGGTCTTCGAAGGCTCCTCACTCTTAAATACAAAGACTTTTCAATAGCTTCTCGCTATCAGGGTAGGTTACCTAGTTTTCCGACAGGGTGAGAGATGTATAACTGAACTATATGTTCCTTCGCGTTTTGCTCGACAATTTGGATATGACCAACTTTATGTTGGTAACCCTAATCCGCGACTAGCTCACATCGGGAACTTATATGAAGGGGTCGTGCTTGGTTTTTCTTTTCTACCAGAGGAACTCATGCGCAATTCACTCTGCCCAGCTTGCCTCCTAGCTGCTCAACCGTTGCGGACTTCCGCGATTGGTTTGATGAGGCTTCTCGAATCCTAGAATATGATGTATACACTTCATGCATAAATAAGATTCAGGAACTCTATAAATCAAGAAGTGGTTCTACCAGGACTCGACTACCAGGGATAGAGGATTATTTATCTTGCGAATGAGAAGCGGTCGGAATCGAAGAGATCCTAAAGGAGTTACCAGCTGCTGAGCCTTCTGAAGAAGAGGCCACTAAAGAAATTCTTGAGGGAGCACCCCTTCCTGAGCCCTGCTCCTTAAGATCATCAGGGAAGAAGGCCCTTACTGCTGAGGAGTAAGGCGAATATGATAGGAGAATTTGCAAGCGGAAGCCCGTTGTGGCCAAGAACTCTAAGAGGGCCAAGTTAATGGGAGACACAATAAATTCTGTACCTATTACACGCTCGGCTGATAGAGAGGACAAAACGCTTCGACCAATTCCTTCCATTCCTGAGGAAGTGGGAGTCGGAGAGACGTTACCTATTAGGGATTCAGGGTCTGCTTCTCCCCCTCTAGTCCAGAAGCAGGGTTCGCATGAAGACTCTCCTTCCGAGGTTGTTCCCCAATCTACTCGTAATGTATATACGGGTCTGATCTATCCGACTACTCCTCCCCCATGCTCGAGAGCTTTGAGAGAGTGCCTCAGGCAGCTAGAGATGAAGATGCAGTTTACGATTGATATCGTTAGCTTAGGGCGGGTCCCCTTTGAACGTTTCAGACCCCTCCTGAATGAAAGCTTAACAGATATCAGAAGTCATGGGAATGCGTTGTGGAATGAGACCTGCAGGGAAGGTATCATCATTTTAGAAATGGAATTAGAGATGCTTTCGATTCTTCAACATGACGATTTGGGCGAAGAAGTGGACCAGACTCTTTCTGCGGCCAAGGCTTTGAGAGCACAATGCCATGAAGCTCTTCAGAAGAGTTTGTCTAAGAAAGACTCTCGCATTGCCCGCCTACGAGAGGAGCACCTTCAAATACAAATAGACATGGGAAGCCTCGTTATGGGTATCCGGGATGCTGTAGCAGAACTTGCTCGCATGGGTGTTGAGCTATCTCAGAGGAATGCCCAACTGGCTGACGATATGGAAGTCATAAAAGGGTTAGCTGCTCACTATGATGGGCTTCTCAAAGATTATTGTAATGAGATCGTCGCTGCCGATAAGATTCGACAAGAGATTGCAGAAGCAACACCTAATGAAGAGGAACTCAGGAGAAAGATAACCAAAGAAGTCAAAAAGGCTCGTGAGGAGAACATATCAGCGTTGAAGTCCAAGCTTAAGTCCTTTAGGCTGATGGGCCCTTATGTTTAAGATTTAAATTACTTTTAGCTGGGGAATAATTTTTTCTCGTCTTCATTCCAATTCTCATCACTTTGTATCAAGTTATCAAAATTAAATGAAAATGATATCATTTTGTCTTCCATCATCTCTTTGTTGTTGAATTTCCATTTAGGATAATGAACAGTATTGTAAATGTCATAAGTGTAGTGTTAACTTAGCATGAACTTGGAATTCTCTTTATTACTACTTAGAATAATTCTAAAAAATTTCAATCATCAGAGGTGTAGTGTTAATATGACGATATACAAAATAGAAAAATTAAACATTTATTCCCAAAATATACTCTGACTTGGCAACCCCCGGCCTGACTTGACTAAAGTTTGAGAGTAAGAGAGGAGGTTATATGACATACGTGAAGTATCTCTTAAGGAACTTCCCGTTAATTGGCATCATGAGCATGTCTCTTTTTTGATCAATGAGGCGATAACTCCATTTGAATAGACTGATTCTATTACAAATGGCCCTTCCCATTAGGGATTGAACTTCCCTTTGGTTTTGTGTATCATCATCATGGGTCGTCTTACGTCTAAGACCAAATCGCCTCTCTTAAATATCGGTTCTCTAACCTTTTTGTTGTAGGCTTTAGAAATCCGGGTTTGATACAACTCGATTTGCTGTTGAGCTTGAAGTCGCTTGTCGTCTAAGGCTTCAAGTTCCTGAAGGCACAATTGATGTTTTTCTTCCTCTGTCATTCCCGTTGCGATAGCGACTCTCAAGGAAGGGATCTGAATTTCTAATGTGAACACAGCTTCGCAACCGTATACCAAAGAGAATGGCATAGCTTTTGTAGGGTTCCTCACCGTTGTGTGGTAGGCCCACAGACATTCGTTGAGTCTTTTGTCCTAATCACGTCGGCTCTTGGAAACAAACTTTTTGAGAAGCTTCACGATGGTCTTGTTAAAGGCTTCTGTGAGGCCATTTGCTGGCGGATAATATGCCGTAGATGCAATACTTTGGATTCTAAACCTATCACAAAATCTCTAAAATCCATACCTGACAAATTGTGTTCCGTTGTTGTGAACTAATTCGTCTCGGGACTCCAAAATAGTAGATGACGTGATGTTTGATGAATTTAATCATGTTCGAAGTCTTGACTTCTTTCAGCGAGATTCCCTCTGCCCATTTGGAGAAGTAATCGGTCACGGCCAAAATAAAAATCGATGTCTATTGCAAGTCGGAGGAGAGATTGGTCCTACGACATCCATGCCCCACATCTCAAATAGCCAAGACGCAGATGTGGGATGTAAGTTACCTAGCACTTGATGGATAAAGTCACTAAGAATTTGACATGCGTGACAACGTTTAGCGTAGTCAACTACGTCTAAAAACATTTTTGGCCAATAATAGCCAATTCGTCGGAGGCGATCTCCTAACTTAGCCCCGGATTGATGAGCTCCGCACATTCCGTCGTGAGCTTCCTTGAGGGCCTCTTTTGCTTCCTTTCATGAGAGGCATCGAAGCAAAACTCCGTCATGTGATTTACGATACAGGATTTGAGAAACTGCATCGTAATAGAATCGGAGGGCCTTTCGTTTGATCGCGGTCGCTTCCTTAGAATTGTCAGGAAAAATTCTGTACACGATATAGTCGATGTACGGGAATCGCTAATCCTTAGATTCAAGCTCCATGGAGGTTGTGCAAACTTCTCCTGTCATTGTCTTGTCTGAACTTTCTTCTACAGGAAGTTTGGAATAATATAATTTGCATCTGGTGATAGGAATCGTTGTTCATCCCCTGGGGACAATGCTAATGAGGTCGCCAACGAAGCTGAAGCATCTGCATAAGCATTCTGAGCTCACGGAATATATCCAATGAAGAAACCTTTGAACTTCTTAGCTTGCTTTAGCATCACGAAGTAGTACGGGATCAGATGCTTGTGACGCACTTCGTATTCTCCTCGGACTTGATTTATGATTAGCTGAGAGTCACCGTAAGCCTCGAGATGTCGATTGTTGAGCTCTTCTGCAAATTGCATTCCTAATAGCAGAGCATTATACTCAGCTACATTGTTGGTGCAGAGATCGATCAGGGAAAATCCCCTTGGGATCACGTGACCATGTGGAGAGATGAATACTACTCCTACTCCCGCAGTAATTGCCCCATGAGGATTTGCTCTGGATGCACTGTCAAAGAATAACTTCCACACTTGCATAACTTTTTGAGTGATGCAAGTTTTGGTAACTTCATCGGGCAATTCTTCATAAAGCTTAGATGTCCCTGGCACCGGGTGATCAGGTAGGAAGTCCGCTAAAGCTTGACCATTGACTGCTTTTTGAGGCATAAATTGCATGTTATATTAGGATAAGAAGATTGCCCATTTTGCTAGCCGGCAATTCAGAGATGACAGTTTTGTCATCAGGACTCTCAAAGGATTTACCTTAGAGATGACATAGATTGTTTGTCCAACCTAGGTAGTGTCGCATCTTTTGGATGGCGAATACCAAAGAGAGACATTCTTTTTCCACCGGATTATATCGGTGTTCAGCTCCCATTATAGTTCTACTTAAGTAGTAGATGGCTTGCTCTTACCCTTGGTCTAGTTCTGGGCTAATAAAGCTCCAAGAGAATGGTCCATGGCTCTCACATATATCAGGAATGGTTTTCCTGATATTAGGGCCACAAGAATCGACGGTTGAGTGAGGTATCTCTTAATCTCCTCAAATGCTCTCTGGCAGTCTCCATCCCAAACGCACGATACTCCCTTCTTCATGAGCTTAGAAAAAGGTTGGCTTTGTCCCGAGAGGTTTGATATGAATCTCCGGATGTAAGCCAGTCTGCCTTGCAAACCTCTGAGTTCTTTGAGATTCTTCGGAGGCGGTATTTCTTGGATAACACAAACTTTCTCTGGACCAAGAGAAATTCCCTTGGATGTAACTATAAATCCTAGGAATTTTCCACTTGATACCCGAAGGAATGATTTTTTTGAGTTCATCTTCAGCTGATGTGTTTGCATGATGTCGAACATCGCCTTCAAGTATGCGAGATGATCATCTTTGTGTTGGCTTTTCACTGCTATGTCATCAACGTAACATTCAATCTTTTTACGTAGATGCTCATGAAAGATTGTGTTCATTGCACGTTGATAAGTTACACCCGTATTTTTCAATCCAAAGGGCATCACTATATAGCAATACACCCCCAGTAGTGTTCTAAAAACAATATGTTTTTTGTCCTTAGGATACATCTTGATCTAATTATACCCAGAGAATCCATCCATGAAAGACATCCTCTCATATCCACAGGTGTTGTCGATCATGATGTCCATGATGGAGAGTGGAAATTCATATTTTGGACAAGCTGTATTGAGGTCACGAAAGTCAATACATATTCGGACCATATCGTTTTTCTTAGGAACTGGAACAATATTAGCACCCCAGTCTGGATGCTGTTCCTCTCTGACAAAACCTGAGTCTATAATCTTTCTGACTTCTGACTCAATAGCTTCCATGATCTCTGGACGAAACCGACGCTGTTGTTGTTTAACGGGTTTTGAATCCGGATCAATGTTGAAACGATGCATGGTTATTTTTGGGTCAAGGCCAGGAATATCTTCGTAATTCCAAGCGAAGACATCTATATATTCTTGGATGATAGATATAAGGTCCTCTTTCTCGGATTCATCCCCCATGTTGACCTGGATCACTTTATCTTCAGTAGGCGGTTCGCGCTGTTCGAAACGCATATCCCACAAGATGTTAAGGCGTTTGATCCAGTGGTCATTGGTTGATTCAATCAATTCTTTATCACCCCCTGCCTCTTCATCTGGATGACTAGTTGAAACCATGTTCACGGTCAAACTTCTAAAGAAAGGTTTGACGATGACATCGGATTCCCACGATGATGTTCCAAATGAATGACCCTAACATAGACAGTTACTGGTTTCATTTTCTGAAAGAGAGGGAGTTGTGACGTAGCCCACACCTCTTCCGATTTTTTGATAATAATCCAAAAGTTTTTCTTTGGGAGTGAGAGACATTCGGACGGGCGTTCATCTTCCTTTCCCGAAGTTTAAACCCTGTTTTTCATTAAAGTTGTATCTCATTTGTTTCATCAGACGTATAGAATTGGGCTCATGGTAATAGAATTAAGGAATCCCATTATCTTCTTCTGAACTTCCTCATTTAAGTAATTCAGGTTTAACTTTACCGAAATGGATCGGCTTCTGCCATTTCCTTTTGGATGGGACTTTAAAGAAAACCTTCTAGGCATCTTCTACTTCTTCATCTGAAGTGAATGATGACTTAATCGACAATGTAAGAGATGCGTCTGCGCACAATATACACCATGGGTCGGTACCTGTATTAAGATCATTCTCTATTTGTTCATTTTTAGAGGACACATCAGACAAGTACACCCAAATAAAATCTTCATTAATGCACCACTCGCCCTCACTCGGTACATTATTATTGTTCTCGACCTAACCCATTACATTTAAATTCAACTCCCATGGACAATCTTCTTCAGGGTCTGGCTCGACGTTGGCTTCATTACCACTATCAACATCTTCTTTCTCCTGTGATTCTGAGTAGAAGATAGAATCCGTATGGAAATTTTCCACTCCTCTAAAGGGATACTTTTTCGCAATCAGGGTTTGAACTTCTCCTTCATCATTAGCATACTTCATGACCTGATGTAGGGTAGATGGGACAATACAGTTCGCATGAATCCATGGTCGTCCTAATAATAAATTGTAGGACGTGTCTGTATCTATGATGTAACATGTCACCTCGGACTTGAGATCTCCGATTTGACACCTGAGCTTGATCTTCTCCAGAGGCCAGGTACTATTGGTGTTGAAACCGAAGATAGTAGTCTGGGTGGTGTTCAACCGATGCATGGGAATCCTTAAGACGTGCATGACCCTGTAAGGCATGATGCTGAGTGCTGAGCCCGGGTTAACTTGAACACGGTTGATTTTCGAGGACCCAATATACCCTGTGTAGTACAAAGGTCTGTCAAGGTTGTGTTTTACTTGCATGTCGTCCTGAATAAATGATATGCAGGGTAAACTTCTTGCTACTTGTAGACACTATATACAAGACTGGCTTTCAAAAGCTTCAGGAATCGGAGTGACTTGTGTGATAAAGATTTCCGTGTTTGTTAAAGGTTCAATCAGAGCTTCCTTGGTGGTTTTAGAAAATCTTAGGAGCTTATATAGAGTAATCCTGGCTGATATGTTGGCCAACTACGCTAGGACATTGAATCGGAAAGGAGTGCTCGATTCTCCACTTATTGAAGAAGGTTCTTATTGTACCGGGTTTCTTTCTGCTTCCCTTTATAAACTAACTTCTTGGGAACAAAACCCCAACGCCTTGGTGTTGTTCTTCTGCTTCTTGAGCATTCTAATCGTAGTCTTTTAGGTAAGCTTTTCCTGACCGGGTGCCAGGATTGCCTCCCGGATATGCTGCAAGAACAAACCTTTCTTCCTTTGACTCGGTGAGAGGTTTGAGATGATCATCATTCTTATTAAGGGAGGGGCTAATCATATTAGATGGTTTAGCATTGCCTCTCTTCTTTATGGATGAGGTGCTCGTTGACTGTTGGTCTTCAACCAGGTCGGGATGGATCCACATGATCTCCCCTTTTAGGGTAGTGAGGGGTACCAATCCCATGTCCTTCTAACTATGTAAGTCAGTATTTTTTATGTGCATTTCCCCTTTATGGATGTGGATAACACCGTCTGTAGCTGTTATTAGAGGGAAATCACCAAATTGAACCGCTATCAAATTGGTGGATATGGTCTTCTGTTCGGGCTTCAGTGTGAGCATGTTAGCATTCACCAGATTTTGTAAAATATCCTTGAAGACATAGTATTTTCTGGTAGGATGTCCTAAAAACCTATAATAACGACAGTAATTAGGGTCATCCACCTTCCCTTCTTCATCTGGTTTTCTGATCTCAGGGAGCTGCACTTTGTTGTTTTTCCGAAGTAGCTGGAACAAAGTGTCCACATGCTCCTCTTTGAACGAGTATTGCTTCGGCGCTCTTTGTTGATTCAGTGCTTTGCCTAGCTTTGCAGGTGGTGTGCGCGTGTTGGCGTTGGTAGCTAAAGTCTCCTTTCCCTTGGAGCGTGGGGTATTGTTCTGATTGCGTTGCTGTTGTGACTTGGGTTGAGTAGCTTCTTCTGCCTTGACCTGAGCAACAATTTCTTCGGCTTGTTCTCCTTGCGACACTAGTTGTCTCTAGGAGCAACATTCCGCTACCCCCATTTGAGGGAGGAGTTAGGTCTACAAATTATGCCTGTAAGTTTCAACCAAAGTCGATTGGGTCATACCTGACGGACATCGCAATGCTATGCTGCGGAATTTTTTCACATAAGTTTTGATGGACTCTCCCTTCCTCTGCTTGGTAGCGAGGAGGGTTGGGACGGAAACTTCTGTATCATCTTCAAAGAATCTGGCTAAGAAGTGCCTTTCTAGATCTACCCATTTTTGAATGGATCCAGCAGGCAACTTCATGAACCACTCGAAAGCAACACCCTTAAGGGTGCCGATGAACAAACGGGTCAGGACAGCGTCGTTTGCCACTACGTCCCTAGTCTGTGACTTGAAGTAGTAGATGTGTTGGTTTGGTGATCCTGTACCGTCTGTAGAGTTGGGGCCTTAAATTCGACAGATATGGAGCTGTGTCCCATTTCGCTGGGTAAGACCGTACCACTCCTTCCTCATGAAGCTCGCTTCTGTTGGCGATTGCATTAAGGCGGGCTTCTAGCTCATCCACTTTAGATAACTGAGGATGTAGCTCTCTTTCCATCTCCTTTTCAGTTTCAGAAGAGGATTCCAGGTTGTGAGTTTCACGATCTGAATTCTCGTGCGCCTTCTGTTTTCCCTTTGGAATGGTCCTTCGGAAAGATTCAGGTTTTAGCCTTTTTCTATAAGGAGCTGGGCCAACATATCCTTCATCTGAAGAAGGGTCTCTTGCTGTGCTTGAAGCATGACCTGATGCTCGTCGACTCTCTTTGCTAAGTCGTCGTGGCCTCCAGTCATGTAAGCGGGAGATTTTCGTGCCATGACAGAGCTTGATGATTGAGAATTAGCAATTGTTGAATGTTCATCATCTGAAGTAATCCCCTTGGCTAACTTTTGATAATTAACCAAGCAGATAGCTCCTGTTCGAGTTCGAGTGCGGCGATATATTCCTTCAAACTCATCACAGATTTCCCAGACAGACGGAGAGTGGCTTCTTTCTGATTCGTCAGAACTGGGCGCTGAGGCCTTCCCTCTGCCGATCACGTTAATAGTGACTTCAGGATATTCAGCTTCAGACTTCTTATGATGACGTCGTCGCTTGGCAGGCCTGGCGACATTTGTCAAATGGTCAAACACTGATTGTCGAGGAGCGGTCGCACAACAGTGACACTTCGAGAGGACTACAGAGATAAGCCACTCATATTAGCATGAATGAGCTGTTTGTTGGGCAGGTCTCCCCCTCGATAGCAATTCTCACAAGTCAGAGACTTGGGATGAATAATTTGCCTCCGATCGTGAGTACGGAGATGGAACCCCCTGCCCCTGAGTGGGTAAGGCTGATTCTTATAGGACATGAACTTTGAACCCATGTCGACTACTTTGAACTTGGCAGAGCACGTCACGTTCTGGAAAATAAGCACGAGGGTCGCGTTTGGATTTATAAATACTAGGTCGAGGCCTATGTCTAGTTGATAAAACAGACCTCTGAGGGTCATGTTTTGGTTGAACGCACTCTTGAGGTGTGCGTTTGGTTGGTGAAACAGACCCTTGAGGGTCATGTTTTGATTGAACGCACTCATGAAGTGTGCATTTGGTTGGTGAAACAGACCCTTGAGGGTCATGTTTTGGTTGAACGCACTCTTGGGGTGCGCGTTTGGTTGATGGAACGTGCCTTTGGGAGTCAAGTTTTGATTTTGAAACGCATCGTTGAGGCGTGCGTTCACTTTTGAATACGCATTCCTAGGGTGTGCGTTCTAGTTTTATAATGCACTCATGAGAGTTGTGTTTTTCTTTGGAGACACACACCTGAGAATGCGTCTAGATTGAACAACACACCACTGGGGGTCACGTTTAAGTTGGATTCCACGAGGTTCGTAATCGGGCTCATTGTCACGAAGTGTACGTTCTGGTGCAGAAACACACTGTTCGGGCAAAGCCTCAGGAACGCGATCTTCGCGTTGGGCAAGAGATTGGTCGTTTTGTAAGTGCGCTCGTCGTATGGATCTTCTCCTCCGACGAGCGGCATTCTTCTTGGCTTGTTTCAGAGCCTTGGCAGCAATGTCATCGATGTTTATAGAAGTCGCCTCTTCCATGGGCCTTTTGTGACCCGTAACACGTCGTGTTGATGCGGACGTGGGATTTTCAACTCGTCGAATGAGTTTGGCAGAGGCTAAGCCCCCTCCTTTAGAAGAGGGGTTGTTTGATGAATCTTGGCTAAAGAAGAGGGCTTTCTTTGGCTTTTCCGCAGCAGTTGTGATCTCTTTAGAGATCTTGCGGGTGTTATGCCTAACCTTGGGGCTAAGCGATCCAGAGGAGAGGGCTTCATCATACTTGGCTTGATCAAACTCTACAACGAGAGTTTCAATGATCATTCCAGCGAGATGAACATAGGATTGCATCACCACTTCTTCGTCAGAGAAGCTCGTCCCCAGCGGAATCGCCATCCTTTGTTTGGTGGAAAATTTATAGTAAAAAGAATGAAAGAAAATTGACTTGTATTCTCTCGATCTTAATTATAATTTGGATTCCGATTACAAAAGAGAGGAGATTAATCTGGATTCTCCCCTTTGTTTAATTCTGGGTTCTTCACGGTAGCGATGGAGTGCCTCCATTGAATGCTCGCGTTGAATTTGCTCTCCGTTGACGATCCGCACGTCTTTTCTTGCTGGAACAACTAACTTGCGTGGCAAGTTTGATTAAGAACTCTTGACGAGTTATATAACTCAGAGCGAGTTGAAAACTCTATGAAAAGAGTTGTTGAAACCGAATAATCAGTTAATAAACCAAGTATCTTGATCCTTTGCTGCTGGTGGATACTCCAAGATCTTCTTGTTGCTAAGAACTTATCTCTAGCCAATCTCCTGGATGACCTGATCTAAAAAATCCAACCATTACTTGGTTGAGTAATGCGGTTATTTATAGGGGGATAAGGGGTGTTACCGACCCCTAAATCCGCTCCTAAGTGGGTGAAAATCCCTCAAAACGTGGGATAAACGGTTTTGAGGCCGTTCACCTTGTGTTTGAACAAGTCAAACGCCTAAATCAGCGTTACAGGCTTTA
Organism: Asparagus kiusianus; assembly: GCA_022839385.1. Lineage (NCBI taxonomy): Eukaryota > Viridiplantae > Streptophyta > Magnoliopsida > Asparagales > Asparagaceae > Asparagus > Asparagus kiusianus. Next base: position 144,915 of record BQKN01065934.1, on the reverse strand, counting down.
ACTCTGCGTCTTAGACTTTAGACGCAGAGTTGGGTGCTTGCTAAGAATTGAAAACGCAAGGGCCACTTGCATTTTGGGTCTTAACTCTGCGCCTCAGACTTGGGGCGCAGAGTTAGGTATCTGCAGATGATTGAAATGCACAGGCTGCTTGTGTTCTGGGTCTTAACTCTACGTCTTAGACTTGAGACGTAGAGTTGGGTATCTGCTGAAGATGGGAAATGCACGGGCTGTTTTACATTTCATTTGATTGAAGGTGGAAAACGCACGGGTTGCCTGCGTTTCAAAAACTGACACGTACATGTAAACTCTGCATTTAGAAGGGTCTAGTGATATATAACCTCTTTTGTAAAACGTTGCAAAAGATCGTTGTTCAGTGATCTTTGCCTTGGCTATTTTGGGGTGTGAAAGTCGTCAGATTGTAACTCTCACAGTTGATGGTAAAAGCCATTGAATAGAGTTTTCGTCAGTCATCGAGAGGGTCGTTGAATCGTAACTCCTCTCGATCTATGTGAAAAAACCTCTATTTGCAGCTCTCATTTGTTGATAGGAAAGTCGTTGGATTGGAACTTTCTTTGTCAATATGTTAATGGAAGCTTGATAATCATTAGCTATCTATTGTGATTTTTAGACAGCCTACAAGGTCCACCCACTCAGCATGAGCAATACGGGTCACCGTGAGAATAGTCTCAGTGACTTTTAAGAACTCCTCCGCTACTAAGGGTCCTTCAACACCAGAGAAGGAAGGCGGTTGTATGTATCAGAACTCCCTAACACCAGACTCTGCGCGAGGGGGAGGTTGATGCTATGGCTCCCTGTGCAGCTGCCCAACCAGGTGCTGCTGATTGGTGACCAATCCCTAAATCGTTGATAGAAGTTGGCTCGGGTCCACTTCGGGCTGCGAGGCACTGCTACTAGACGGATTACCATAGCCACGCGTACCCACCATGGTTCTGAAGAAAAACAAGAATAAAAAAGAAAACAAAGGTTAAAATCAAAACAATATATCAAAAAATAGGAATTAAAATGTAGTTATTAAAATAATAGTATAAGAACTTAATTGTAGTCTTACGGATGAAATACGATATGTATCTAAATTGTTTACTATATTCTTACTAGTGAGAACTCGGGACTGTGACCTGCATGGGCCACCAACAAAAACCTATCATGCCCCGCTTTCCAAAATACCTAGGAATCGAAACGTGAACAAGTCCATGACGTATTAGATTGAGAAGAAATATACACTATCATTTTTTTTCTTCTCAATACGCTAAGCGTCAAATACATAAATCTCAATCATAGATCCCCGATCACAATAGTAAGAATATAAAGACAATACAGAATAAGAAATAAATATATCATCCACAGTAAATCATCCCAGACATAAAAAATATAGGTCAAACATACCATTATTACAAAAAAGGTCCAACTAGGAATAAAAATACATAGTCTATGATAAAAGAAAATACTGATAAAATAACTGAATCCATCATCAAACTAAGGAAAATATGATAAAATAGTTCTAATGTTCATCAACTACTACAGGAAAGAAAACACGTCTAGGCTTCAGTTTGTTCTTCCACTCCATCGGAAGGACATTCTAGCTGGGCATACACCGGCTCGACTGCATCATCGAACTGAACATGTTCGTCTCCTAAGTCTGACGCACACCGAAGAAAATAGGTGTACGTCAGCATGCATTGCACACGGTAAGATCTCACATGAACAAATAAAACGGTCTAACGACCCATGCTATGACAATAATAATACTAACAAGAAAGACAATGATACATACAACTAGAAATCTAATGGTAACATACAGCTATGTGAATACAGTAACTGGGTCGAATACTAACCAACCTAAAGCTCAGTGGTCCACATCTCACACAGAGTCAATGCTCCTATCATTGGATAACTGGTTGTTCACAAATCCCCTACGTGTATCCAATCCCGCTACACATGCGGCCAAGGGACTACACATAAATCGTTTTCTGCCTGGTCCGAACTCAAGCAAAACTCGGGTGACGAAATGATTCCACTGACTAAAGTGATGTACACACTTCACTTTAGCCCTACAAACCAACCCTAGTGGCGACACCAACCACTGGCGTGAGCTTGGAAGATACATCAACAGTCTTATCTGATCACATGAACACTGACTTTCCCATCCCAACTCTTCTCATTTTTCTAAGTCAACAATTACAATCCCTATTAAACTCGGGTTCGCCACCTAGACTAGTCAACACACTCACACATGTCACTAAGTCTGTTCATGACATACAAGGCTACTAAATCATGAACTACTAAGGTTCTCAACACATCAACAGATCATTAATATAGTATGGCATGTTAAACATGATTACGCAGGTTTATGAAGCAGAAATGAGAACTATAATGAACATGAAATGCATAAACAAAATACTACAGCATGAATACATACATAAGGGACTTCATCACTACTGGAATATCCAAAATCCTCATGCAAGTTACACTTTTCTGATGCAAGTCCTCTTTTGCTAGTCACTCAATTAGCTATATTTTATTTTACAATATCAGAGACTAGAATATTCTTTTCTGTTTAAAAAGTATCGACATGATTTTCTTAAAAATATATACACATAGTAGCAATAATATATATACTTTAGTTCAACTCAAACATTAGTTTGAAACCATTTAGAATGATGTCCTTTCTACCCTAGAATGGTGACATAGTGATTACATAATCCAAAAGTCAAATAAAAAATTTCTACAAAGGAAAAGTAATTTAATATGTCAAATTTAAAATTAATTTATAAAATATACATGGGCAGTGCATATAACTATAGAAAGTAAGGTATATGTTGACCTTTTTGTTTTGATGATGTTTAACAAACAATTTACAACTAATATTTTTTTTTGTCTAGTGTTTGTATTTTCGTATTTATTCTAGGCAAACAATAAGTTAGAGGATGGATAGAATCGAGCATTCACGATCAAATCCAATGGAGGTTGGTGAAATAGTGGAGTGAAGCTATGCAATTCAAGTTAAAGATTCAAGTTCAAGCTTCATCCGTAAGTGTACCAAGCCGAGCTTATTAAAGACCTATAGCTTGGGTAATCTAGTTTAGGTTATATGTGTTACGCACTTTAAGCTCAATCATATATACACATACATTTTATTGGTTTCTTTATATATATATATATAT
>BQKN01065934.1:113129-131733 GCA_022839385.1 Asparagus kiusianus | reverse complement strand
GTACTTAGGGAATTTCAACACGAGCATAGGTACGTCGAGCGAAATAATCTAAACAAGGAAACCCTCATGTATATACCTTGTATCTCAAATTAAAAATCCCTAAGTACCAAACCCGGAGTCTAATACATGAACAATAAGAAAAAGACAACAATCCCATCTCTACCAATTATCATAGTTATGTCAAAGTTACACAGTTAAAATAAGTGTCGTACACAGCCTAGGTAGCTATCTGTTAAAGGTGAAATCATCTATGCTTTCTCACATATGTATGCCTTTATATTCATTTCATACACATTCATGAGGCATTTTGATAGGGGGAGCAATCCCTATATCTTTCTATGTTTTATACTCACCCATGCTTATTGATAGGGGGAGCTTTCGCTCTCTTCTTTCTTGTTGGTTTCCCCTTTTTGATGTTGTCAAAGGGGGGAAAATATTATGAGTATATTCTTTCTTGTTTATATGCATGTGTATTACAATATTATATATTCATTTCCTTCATGCATATATTTTATTTTGTAAATTGTTTGTCATCATCAAAAAGGGGGAGATTGTTGGCCTTCTTGTTTTGATGATGTTTAACAAATAATTTACTTCTAATGTTGTTTGTCGAGTGTTTGTGTTTTCGTATTTATTCTAGGCAAACAACGTTGTTGGAGGATGGATGGAATTGCGCTTCAACGATCATATCCAAAGGAGGTTGGCGGAATGTCGGTGAAGCAATGCTATTCAAGTTAAAGATCCAAGATCTCGCTTCATCCGCAAGTGTACCAAGTCAAGCTCATTGAAGATCAAGATTGCTTGGGTAATTTAGTTTAAGTTTTATATTATGTGTGTTAGTACTTTAAGCTCAATTATATACACACATACATGTTTTTGATTTTTGTATATATATAGTTATATATATACATATATGTTTTGGTTTAGCTATATAGATATGAAATAATATATATCTTCATATATACTTTTATATGTTTCATATTCTATTGTATTTGGAAGAATATTGTGTTTTTGGTTTATATGGCTTATAGACTTAACAACTATAGTTTATACTTTTTATCAAGTCTATAAAATCATTTTACAAAGTTTCAAAACATGGTTTATGTCAAATGTCAAAAACATGTTTGTTTTGTTTTCGTATTTTGAACCATTTTGCAAAATGATGATTTTTCACAAATGGGAAATGCAATTTGGAAAATTCCTTTTGTAACATGTTTGTTTTCATGTTTAAATACTTTTCCCAAAGTTTCATTATTTTTGGACTTCATTTATTATTTTTAACAATTTTCTAAAAAGTCAAAAATCTGTTTAAAACTGTCTTTCTGAAATGTCAGATTTTGGTCGACCGCACCGGTCGACCGATCCTGAACTCATGTGTTTACTGGGCGACAGAGAGTCTGTCGGTCGACCGGTACGGTCGACCGAGAGCTCTCATCGGTCGACCGAAAATTACGTCGGTCGACCGAAGCTGTTTCAGTCTGTTTTTCTCGTGTTCGACCTGGATAGCGGTCGACCGATAGAATTTTCGGTCGACCGACTATATGACCGTTGCTTTCTAACGGCTCTTTTCTGAGCCGATTTTCTTTGGGTCTTTTTGTCTTTTTCTTGGGTGTTTTTGACTGAGTTTGTGAGTGGGTATATATACCCCATTGCTGATGTCTTTTCAAGCTAATCAAGAAGTTTTTAAATAAGTTTTTAAACAAGGTTTAAGTGTGTTTAAGGGTTTGTTTTGTTTATGAAGAAGTTTTCACAAGTGGAGGAGATTATCTTCTTGTTTGGGCTTCAATCTCCATCTCTCCATCTTGTTATCAATTGAGAAGTTTTCTAAACTCAAACTCTAGCTTTACAATTATATACTTGTTTGATTATCATTGCTCTTAAGCTAGATTTTATATTTGAGTTTAGTTGTATTGATTTTATTTACTCATTGTTACACACACCCACTTTGAGCTTATTGTATTTGCACTCATAATATATTTGGGGTTGTGAGAGTTGTAACATTGAGTGTGAGCTTTCATTGTGTTCTCATCCATAGTTAAGAACAATCAATTATTGTATTGATCCTAATTGTGAGATTCACTTTGTAATACACTTGTACACCGAGTGAGGAGTGTGCGGTGAGAGTCGGGGATCATCCCAAGAGGAGTGGCGTCGGTTGACGGGCCTAGGGAAAGGTTATAACCGAGCACTTGAGGGAGACACAGCTAGGTCCAACACTTAGTGGGTGTAGAGTGGGATTACAATAGTGTGTTGATTGTAAAGTTTTCGGTTAGCTAGAAAACCGAGTGTGAGGTGTAAACGTTGTTCGGGTGAACGTAGAAAACCCGGTTGATAGTGGATTTCTCCCCGGGAGTGGGGAGCGGAGACGTAGGACGGAAGGTCCGAACTCCGTGATCATATTGCTTGTTTGAGTTTGTCTTTGGCGTGTTTGTTTTTGCATTTATCTCATATCGCCAATTGTGCATTGCTCATTCATTTCATCTACTATCCTATTTAGATTGTTTACCCTTGTGTTGTTTATATATCCTGCATATATTTCTATCATATAGGATATATCACCTTGTGTATATTGCATATTCTTGCACATAACTCTTTGTATATCTATCTTGTAAGAATATATTTATTAATTAATTTTAATTGGCATTTAATCGGATTAGATTAGCATAAGACCCTAATCACCCCCCCCCCTCTAGGGTCTAACACTATCATGTTCAACTCTCTATCAATATGTCATGCTCGAAACCCAAATGTGTATGATGCTCAAGGTTTAGCTAAAAATGTCCAACACATGGACTAAAGGTAATGCATGTCCAACACATGGACTGAATAAAATGCAGGTCCAACACATGGACTAAGATGATAAGTATCCAACACATGGATTAATAATAATGTATGCTCAACACATGGACTATGAACGAAGAGCCGTATTTATTATTAGTATATGAGAAAGGATATACACATCCCAATCTTGCACGTGTTTCGATGTGCGAGTCTAAATTTGTGTCACAAGTCAAACCCATGTGTAGAGGAATCACTAACATCATAAACTAGTGGGAGATAAATGAGGTGATCTCTCGAACATGCGAAAAGGGCAACAAAAAGTCAACATGCACAAAACTGTGCAGCGGTCGACCGCAGAGGCCATTCCGGTCGACCGTTCACAGCATCGAGAATCACTATGCTCAAAACTGAGTGGCGATCGACCGCTGAGGTCATGCCGGTCGACCGCTCAAAGAGCAGAAACATTCTGCTGAAATTGTCTTAGAGCGGTCGACCGCCGCGTCCGCCGCGTCCGACTGCAAAGCTGACAGAAGCCCAGTTTGGGTTTCTGTCGGCTTCAATTCACAATTAAACTTGACGATTTCTATATTAATGAAAATCTAACATCTATACCAAGTCATAGAACAGAAGACAACGAATTTAGACATTTAAAATCTATTATCAAGATCCCAAACCTATATAAGCATGATTTAATTGTTTTTTAAAAAAACTAAAAAACAGGATTTACCTTTGATAAAATATTTTTCAGACCTAGATCTCATTAATAAAAATTCGTTGGTGAGTTTTTAAAATCTGAAACACATGATTCTCACATCTCATGGCATAAAGATCTACTATATCTACATAAAATACGATTTAGGCCTAATAAAAACCGGATTAAAACCCAAATAAAGCATGAAAATACAAAAGGGGAGAAGTTGGGCGAGATGTCACTCGCCTCTGATGAAAATAAAGCCCTAGATCTGTAGGAGGATGATCCCTCTCACTGGATCCACCAAAAATCCGCCGAAAAACTCTTCAAAGCTCCTCCAAAATCACCCAAAATAAGAAATAGGGTTTAAGGGGAGAGAAGGGGGGCTAGGGTTCTGATTTCAGATGAAAAGAGGGCTCTCTTGGGTATAATAGTATATATACTAACCGCACAACCCGACCCGAACCCGACCCGAAACCCATTAAGACCCAACACAGAAAAACTCTCTGTCTGTTGTGCGGTCGACCGTCGCGCCCTTCGCGGTCGACTGTACAACAAGAGAAAAGTCTCCTGAGTGACCGACTGCTGTACGGTCGACCGCCGCGCACATCGCGGTCGACCGCACAGCAGAAAAACTGCCTGCTATGCCTGTTTATCATCATGCTGATCAATCCACCTATTTTCTCCAACATAGAATTTCTTGCTAGGCTCCCAAACACTATTCATCACATTCATTATATATATATGTGATTAATATTTACAAGGAATTATTTATCACTAGTAATTCAATATATTCATTATAAAATTTACGGGGTTCTACATCATGATACATAGAAATGGATTTTAGGAACTCTTAGGTGTTAGTTCTCTTGTTTTGATGATGATTTACAAACACCATTATTGGTGCTAATTGCTTGATTGAGTGATATTGTGTAGATTGTATTTTGCCAAGCAAGATAGTGCCAACTATTGGAGGATTGGACGGAATATGAGCTATAACGATGATATCCAATGAGGTGGAGGCAAGTTGATGAAGAAAAGATTTTAAGAACAACATATACAAAAGAAGATTCATCAACATTTGAGCAAATATCAAGACCAAAAGAATTGTATTCATAAGTGTGAGATATTTGTATTTTTATTTCTCTCTTGAGCTCAATATAGGCAAGTTATTAAGTAGATAATATTCAAAGAGATTGGGGTTCACAGATACACACACTTATAAAAACAGGTTTCTAAACATTTTTAAAAAATGAGTAGTTTTTATAATTGGGAAATGATTTTTTTGAAAATTCCTTTTCTGACATGTTTATATTTATGTTTATAAGAAATTACCAAAGTTTCATATTTTTGAATTTTATTTGCTATTTTTAAAGGCATTTCAAAACATTTTTTCAAACATGAACAGTGGTTGTGCACATTTATCAGTCGACTCATACATGTTATTAGTCGACCGATGAAACGCACTGGAAAGAGAAGAAGTTTTTGCTTAGTCGACTGATGAACCATCAGTCGACTGATGAGTTCATCAGTCGACCGATAATAGATGACCGATAACAGATGAGCAGCCTGTAACAATTGGCTCATCAGTCGACTGATGAATAGTATCAGTCGACTGATGGCACTGTTAATGGCTAGTTTTTATTTGAGCTAAAAATCCGGGATTTGGTGATTTGTTTGGGATTTAGGCTATTGTTTGCAGCTTATATATATACCCCTTGACCCTCTTCACTTCAGTAATCAAGTAAGCAAAGAAAAATCTCTAAGTTTTGTTTCTAAGTGTTCTTGAGCTCAAACTTTCAAATCTTCATTCTCAATTATTTCTAAGTTTTTTTATTTCTCAATTCCACATCTCACGTACCCTTAAGCTTGATTTGTTTATCTCTTGATCCTTATCATAGGATTATTGTGAGAGATTTTCTTTTATTTTCATCTTGTGATTATATGGTGAGATTGATCTCGAGGAGATCATTGTGATGGTTATAAGATCTCGTAGGGAGATCGTTGTGAAGAAGTTTCGGTTTCTAAACCGGGTGTGATAGTGAAGTTGCTATCGGGAGAGGTGGTCGGGGGCTTAGGTCGGAGGACCGAAGCTCGTGAACATATCGATGTGTTATCTTTGATAACTATTCTCTAACTTTTCTCCTTATTTATTGCCATAGCATTTAATTTGTGTCTTGTGTTACATTGAATTTTATTTATTACATATTTATTATTTTATTACCCTATTCACCCTACTCTAGGGTAATTTCATTAGGCTTTAAATCCTGATCCAAAATAGATCAGAAGATGACCCCACCTCATAAAATAAATTTGGAGACACTAGGCTTCTTCCCTGTTTTAAAATTTCAATCTCAAGATGTTATGGGGTTAAAGTACAAAATTGTAAACTTCGAAACGAGGGACCATGCACCTCGAAAGCTTTATGCTTCGGGAATAAAATTTTGGAGGCATGGACCACGATACATAGAAATGGATTTTAGGAGCCCTTAAGGCTTTGCCCCCAATCCAAAATAGATCAAGAGACGACCTCAACTCATAAAATAAGTTTAGAGACCCTAAATTTCTCCTTTGTTTTTTTAAAATTTTATTTTCAAGGTGTCTAGGGGTTCAAGTACGGAATTCAAAACTCTAGACTAAGGGGACCATGCACCTCGAAAGCTTCATACTTTGGGAATAAAATTTTGGAGGGATTGGCCATGATACATAAAAATGGATTTTAGGAGCCCATAAGGCTTTGCCTCTTATCCAAAACTGATCAAGAAACAAACCCAACTCATAAAATAAGTTTAGAGACCTTAGGCTTCTTCTTTGTTTTCAAAATTTTATTCTCAATGTGCCATGGGGTTCAAGTACGAAATTCAAAACTCTAGAATATGGGACCATGCAACTCAAAAGCTTCATGTTTCGGGAATAAAATTTTGGAGGCATGGACCATGATACATAGACATGGATTTTAGGAGCCCTTAAGGCTTTGTCCCCCGATAAAATAGATCAAGAGATGACCTCAACTTATAAAATAAGTTTAGAGACCCTAGGCTTGTCCTTTGTTTTTTTTTTAATTTTATTCTCAAGGCACCATGAGGTTCAAGTATAAAATTCAAGACTCCAGAATAAAACTTTCGAGGCATGGGCCATGATACATAGAAATGAATTTTAAGATCCCTTAAGGCTTTGCCTCTTATCAAAAATTGATTAAGAAATAATCTCAACTCATAAAATAAGTTTAGAGACCCTTGATACGAGTGTATCTTCTTTTCTACTTCGGGAGCTTAGCAATCCTAATGGAAGCTTGAGGATAGACGATTCTCATGATATCTTGGGAATAGGAACGTGGATGGAGCCGTAGAAGGCAACGAAAGAAGTCAAAAGGAGCGAAACGCAGAGAATGGGAAAACTGGCAGAACTTTGGCCGTCGACCACAGCAACAAGCGCAGTCGACCACCAACCTGCACGGTGCAGGGTTTGAGACTGGACTCTGTCCGTCAACCGTGCTACATGTCGCGGTCGATCTCATTGGGTTCCTGGGTGTTTTAGGACTCCTGATTGACGTAGTTTCCTAATTTGATTGAGCTTGTTTATTTACAAGTTTACCATGCATGTTGTGAACTCTATAAATAGAGATTGTTTAGGGTTTTTAAACAAAGGAGGTTGTTAGAGATATAGATCTAAGGAGATTAGGTCTAAGTGAGATCAGTTTTGATCTAGAGGGAAATCAGAGAGATCAAAAATATGAGATCTTAACCAAGAGATTATGGTTTAGAGAGAATTGGGAGATTGTTCTTGATTCTAAAGAGATTGTGAGAGAGGGATTTGTAATCTATTATTCTCATAATCTAGAGAAGGTATTTTCCTTCGCCAAAACTGAATTGTTCTTGTATTTTTTTTTCTTCTTCTTCTTAACCCACTCTTGATAATTCCGTGATCAATGGTGCTCGTCCGGCAGCTCGTATCAAGTTGGTATCAGAGCGATTAGATCCTATGAAGGGGGTCCTGTGTATGGTCCTTAATCGATCATAATACAAAAGCTAGGCAAGATCCTTATTTCTTTGGAAGGAGTTCAGAGATTAAGGAAGAAGAAGATAACTGTAGGAAACAAAGATGGAGGGGCTCGAGAGTTTCCTCAGGTGAAGTTCTAACTTGAACAGGAATTCCATTTCCTAAAGAGGGGATCCATGATACGGGTGTATCTTCTTTTCTGATTTGGGAGCTTAGAGATTCTCATTAAAGCTTGAGGATAGGTGATTCTCATGATATCTTGGGAATAGGAGCGTGGATGGAGCTGTAGAAGGTGACGAAAGAAGTTAGAAGGAGCGAAATGCAGAGAACATGAAAAACTGGCAGAACTTTGGTCGGTCAACCGTGGCAACATGCGTGGTCGACTGCCAACCTGCACGGTGCAGGGTTTGAGACTGGACTCTGTCCGGTCGGTCACGCCACATGCAGCGGTCGACCGCATCGGGTTCCTAGGCGTTTTATGACTCTTGATTGACACAGTTTCCTAATTTGATTGAGCTTATTTATTTACAAGTTTATCATCTACGTTGTGAACTCTATAAATAGAGATTGTTTAGGATTTCTAAATAGAGGAGATTGTTAGAGATGTAGATCTAAGGAGATTAGGTCTAAGAGAGATTAGTTTTGATCTAGAGAGAAATCATAGAAATCAAAAAGGTAAGATCCTAACCAAGAGATTAGGGTTTAGAGAGAATTGGGAGATTGTTCTTGATTCTAGAGAGATTGTAAGAGAGGGATTTATAATCTATTATTTTCATAATCTAGAGAAGGTATTTTCCTTCACCAAAACTGAATTGTTCTTGTGTTTTCTTTCGTTTTCTTCTCAACCCACTCTTGATAATTCTGTGATAAATGGTTCTTGTCTGGCAACTCGTATCAACCCTAGACTTCTCCTTTGTTTTCAAAATTTTATTCTCAAGGTGCTATAGGGTTTAAGTATGGAATTTAAAACTCCAGAATAGAGGATCATGTACCTCAAAAGTTTTATGCTTTGGGAATAAGATTTTGAAGGCATGGGCCATGATACATAGAAATGGATTTTAGGAGCCCTTAAGGCTTTGCTCCTTATCCAAAAATGATCAAGAAATTATCTCAACTAATAAAATAAGTTTAGAGACCCTATGCTTCTCCTTTGTTTTCAAAATTTTACTTTCAAGGTGTTAGACCCTAGAGGGGGGGTGATGAGGGTCTTATGCTAATATAATTCGATTTTATGCAAATTAAAACTTATTAAAGAACTATTCTTGCAAGATAGATATACAAAGAGTTATGTGCAAGAATATAAAATATGAACAAAGGGATATATCCTAGCAATGAGATATATGGTAAAATATATGCAATGATATATAAACTAACACAAAGGTAAATAATCTAAACTAAAGATACACTTGTGATAGGGCAACATAAACAATGTAAACACACAATATGATCACGGAGTTCGGACATTCCATCCTACGTCTCTGCTCCCCACTCCTAGGGAGAAATCCACTATCATAACCGGGTTTTCTACGCTCACCCGAATAACGTTTATACCTCACAATGTCGGTTTTCAACGTTCACCGATCAACGTTCACTCATCATACTCGGTTTTCTAGCTAACCGAAAACTCTACAACACTCTCAAATAACAACAATAATTGTTCTCTACAATAGATAAGAACTCAATTAAGCTCACTCTCAATTGTTACAACTCCCCCACAACCCAATTATACAATGTATGCAAATACAATAAGCTCAGTGGTTGTGTGTGTAAGCAATGAGAAAATAAAATCAAACTCAATTAAAGTCTAGCAAATATAAATATAACAATGTAAATGTAAATAAGCTAGATAATTGAGTTGAGAAAACTTCTCTAGAATAAGAAAGATGGAGATGTGAAGTGAAAAGCTCAAACCAAAGATGATCTCCTCTTCTATTAAAACAATCTTCACAAACTTGAAACTTTTAACCCACACTTAAACAAAATTTAAACTCTTGTAAAAACTTGTTTAAAACATCCCTTAGTAGTGGAAAATAGTTATGGAAAAGGGGTATATATAGGATAGAAGAAAACAACCCAAAAAATCAAACCAAAACCCTTAAAAACATTAAAATAATCAAAGCTGAAAACTAGCCGTTACTGTGCCAACGACTATATATACGTCGACTTATCAGGTGACACAAGTCGACTTGACAGAAGGAAAAACACATGCAGAAAGACAGTTTATAAGTCGACTTATAGTAGACTTATAACAATTCGACTTAGAGTCGACTTATGATAAGTCGACTTAGAGTAGACTTATAATAAGTCGACTTAGAGTAGACTTATAACATGCACACAACCTGATATGAACAGTAAAAATCAAGTTTAAACCCTCTTTAAAAATATCAAATAAATTCTAAAAAATATAAAATTTTAGAAAATGATTGTAACCATGATAATGAACATGTTACAAAAAGAAATTTTCAATTTGCATTCGCCATTTGTAAAATCTCATCATTTTGCAAAATTACATAAATATGAACATGTTGAAAACTTGATTTTGTCAAAATGACTTAAACAAAACTTTAAAACACTTTAGAAATGATTTATAGACTTATACAATATATGAAAATAGTATAAATAAGTCTTTAATCCATAAACATAATATTTTGCATAAAAACACCTATATTTTGGAAAATCACAAATATATATGTTGTGTATGTTTGAACTTATAGAATTAACACACATTATATAAACCCTAAACTAATTTACCCAAGCTTGATAGATCTTCATTGTAGCTTGACTTGGTTGTGGATGAAGCTTGAACTTGGATCTTGACTAGTATGCATAGGCTTCATTCCACTAATTCCTTCCATCCTCCAATGGATATGATCGTGAAAGCTCTAGTCCATCTATCCTCCAACTTGTTGTTTGTTTACAATAAGTAGAAATACACAAACACTAGACAAATAACATTAGTGGTAAATTATTTGTTAAACATCATCAAAACAAAGAGGCCAACACAAGGTGCCATAAGGTTCAAGCATGAAATTCAAAACTCCAAAATAGGGGACCATGCACCACCATAATGTAGAAACCCCTAAGGCCTTGCTCCCTGATCCAAAACAGATCAAGAAAAGAACGTATACTTAATGAAAAAAACTTTAGAAGCCCGTAGACTTCAGCACTCTTTATTGAGAAATCTACAATTAGGTTACAGATCACTTGGCGTGTCTTGCAATTAGTTGATTCATTATTTGATTAGATGGGTTTCTCAGTATTTTCCTAATTTATATTATTGGCTACCTAAAGATGAAATTGAAATGCAATTCCATTCTTCAAATCAAAAATCAGATGCTCCATTCTTACTACAGATTTTAGAAATATAAATATCAGGGTCCCCTTATTCTGCTAAAGAGCCTAGGAAATTTCTTCATGAAGGAGAAGATGAAAAACCTAAGTGAAGACTATATCAACTCTCACATTCTTCCAACCTCACTTCCCTCATGGATGCATCTAAGCAAAAGATGTCAAGCTCTTATTCCTCTTTTTTTTTTCAATCCATCGAGGCATCCTTCCTCCTAGGGTGGGAAAGAGGCTCTTGACCAAACCATATAATCCTCATATGTTTGCCCGCCAATTTGGTTATGATCAAGGAGTTCCTAGTCCTGGTTTGCCATGCATGTGTATTGAATCAAACTTACGCAAGATGTATTACTACTAGAGATTCATCTTTCGAGTAGGGACTGACAAGCATTTCATCATTCCTTCTGATGGTTGAACGGGGAAGCCTCTTTGTGGTTATGTTATTGGTATTAAAAGGAACATCGTGAGTTATTCGCTAAAGAAGTAAAGAAGTTTTATATTCTCTGTTATGAGCAAAATGAGGAATAACTAAATTTCTAACCAATTATTGATATATGCCAAACCTCAATCGCTAAAAAAATACAGTCATCATCATCATCAAAGGCTTTAGCAAGGTCTACTCTGACCACCAAACAAAAATGTTCTTTTGTTGATGATCCCAAGAAAAACAACATGTTTCTTCAAATTTAGTATTAACAACCGATCAAGCAACTTCCATTTCATAAGTAAGAAATAAAAGCACTAGTTCTAATAAGGTGGTTGTGGACTTAGAATGTGGTGAGGACCACCTTCTACCTGCTTCAATTACACCTCAAGAGCCTTAACCTCTCGACAAGGTGGTTGTATTCTCGTGATAGTTCACACACATGACTGGTTTTTTTAGGTGTATACTTGTAAGGATTTTTTATATTTCTTTTTAGATACCTGATAAAAATGCATTCTCTGCCAAGAGCCTTGATAGTTTCAAAGATTACAAAGAACCTAATTCTTCTGGCAACTCTTCTGTTGAAGATGAGACTTAACTTGAAACAAATGATATCCTTTCAAGCCATGAGGATATATCAAAACATGACACTCCAATTCAACATAACTAAATTATGGTTGTTCCCCAGATGAACAATGAGATGAGTAAAAGTACTAATTTAGTTGAGCAAGCCACTCAAGCTTCGAGACCAATGACGAGAGCCTCATACTCAGCTTCATTATTAGATGATGCTGAAGTCAATGTAAAAAAGTATGATGGAGATTCTCCTTTAGGGGTAACAAATACGAATCCAGCTCCTATCCCTATTCCTCGACTAGCTCTGTCACAATACATGACCCATGAAGGGGCTATGAAGGTAATCATATCATCATCATCAGGAAGATCATCTTCAATCTCTTTCTCTCCTAGTAAAGCATGAGCAACTAGAAAATCTGCTAAAGCCTACCCTTTAACAACCTTTTAAGGTACATAAACAATATCAAATTACGTAAAAAATATTGGCTATTTTGTTAAGCGACTTGATAAAACTAATTTTCCAAAAATAAATCTAAGGGGATCCACCCGAGATACTAAGTGAATAGTATGCTCTAACATATAATGTTGAAGTTTTTGGGTGCAAAGACAAAGGCCAAACATATCTTCTTCATACCAAAATAGTTTTGTTCTGCCCCCAACATCATACGACTCAGATAATATAAAGCAACTCTCCTTCCTTCATCATTAACTTGTGTAAAACCCCGTAAATCTGAACATTTTATGATAAATAATGATAAATATGTTATATGGCGAAAAATAACATATTTTGATGTTTTAGTATGATAAGAATTGATTTGAGATCAATTCAATGTATATTTGTGAAAATATGAGTGTAAATGCACAAAACATGCACAAAGGCCAAAAGAGAGAAATCTGAGAGAAATGACTAGTTATGAGTTTTTATGTTTTATGCACCGATAGTTAGAATTTAGAAAAGTGTAAATGATCAAAGTTGTAGGTATCTTCTTTATCTTTCCAACAAGTCTTAGATCACCTTATTTTGAGGTCGGATGAGGAAGTTACAGTCAAAATACCAAAGGGGTATTTTCCTAGGCAAATCAGGTTTCCTGGTTCAGGTTGGTTTCGGGTATTTTCAGGCCCACACCCGTTTTTCTACTATATATAACATGTATTCATGAAATTTTTAGTACTATTTCAGTTAAAACCCTAGTAGCCACCAAACTTTCCCACAAACCCTATTTTGATTTTGGAGGAAGATTCAAAGGCTTTGGAGCGTGATTTTGGTATGTTTTTGGCTTTTGGCTCAGGGATCTATGTTGGCATTGCATCTTGCATGTTTTTTAACATGTCTTAGGTGAGTTTCATCTCTGCTAATCCCTCTCCTAGTTTTTAAAATATTTTTGAAGAGCTTTTAATGAGTTTTATAGAGCCTAATCAATTAAGTTGTGTATAAAAATCAGATCTTTTGTATTATATGTATAAAGACTAGGTCTTTTCATGTTAAAGAGATTAAGCACGAATTTATAGAAGTATTTTAAGATGTGAAAATGATTTAAAATATTGTTTATCTAAATTTAGATGTCTTATTCTTCATTTTAAAATTCCACACATGGTTGAAGGTTTAAATATGATTTCTTGTGCAAATAATCATGCTTGTTACGTTCTGCAAAAAAACCGTTGCACATATATAATGTTTAACTAGAAATTTAAGATAACAAATGAAATCCAAATTAAACCAAACTAATGTCAATTGAAACATAGGTGAAGATAGATTTCAAAATAGAAAATCATTCCTAAAGATAGTTTTCCTAGAGAAAGATATGCTCAATTTACTGATGATACATTCTGCAGAAAAACTGTTGTATATATATAATATTTAACTAGAAATTAGAAATATCATATGAACTCCAAACGGAACCAAACTAACGCCAAATGATAGCTATGTGAATCTAGTTTTCAGAATAGGGAGATAAAACATATTTTCGTAGGACGATTGAGTAAGAATATTACAAAAGTATCATCATTTTATATATCCGGAATAGGGAGATAAAACCTATTTCTGTAGGACGATTGAGAAAGAGTATTACAAAAGTATCGTCATTTTATGTATCCGGAATAGGGAGATAAAACCTATTTCCGCATGACTATTGAGTAAGAGTATTACAAAAGTATCATTATTTCATGTGTCCGGAATAGGGAGATAAAACCTATTGCCACAGAGCGGTTGAGTAAGATTATTACAAGAGTATCGCTATTGCACAAGAAGATGCACACATGTAAGTATTATCAGTTATAGTTTGGCTTTCATATTGGATCCCGCGAGTAGGGTACTTTCTTTGAGATCGTGGCTTACATGATATAGTTTATGATTAACTTTTGTTTTGGATGAGATTCCCCTTACATTAGAACTGACTACTCGAGTGTAGTTTTAAAATGAGATATTTATTCTACATGTTTGAGGTTTGGAATGTTTTCTTTTGTTTGTTGTTTTTCATTTATAAAGTTTGGAGCTGGTATTTAGGGAGTCACAATTTGAGACTTGGTATATACATGAGGGTTTCCTTGTTTGGATTATTTTACTCGACGTACTAATTCTCGTATTGTGGATTCCTAAATACTAATCTCCAGTTAGAGTAATATGAATGCTTTCATACTTATATGTACTAACTCTATTTTTCTTATATACTCCTATCCCTTCCCCTTGGGAGTGGTGGAGATGATCTCACTAGCGGTTTGACGCTCGTTGTTGTTCCCTCCTTTCAGGCAACGAGTCTAACGCACGGAGAGTCACGGGTTGATGGGATTACATCTTAGATTCCATCTAGATATTATTATATTTATAGTTATTTCAGAACTCCACATTTAGTTATTTATTTTTCAGACTCTAGACTTGTATTTTATAGAGGCGGAATGTCTTATTGTGATTTTATTTGACTCATTGTACTTGAGGTTTATTTCAGACTCAGAGATATTTCTATTCTATTTTAGTTGTGCTCACTGATGATTACTCTCTTATTTCTTCTGTGTACACCGGGTTTGTTCTATCTTATTTACTTGTCGGCACTTTCACCTATTTATTGTTTCCACTAGAGAGATAGTGACTGTGATGGTAAAACATGTTGTATCATGGTGTTTGGTGCTTGGCAGGTTTAACATTTCGGGTTTCACCTTGGACTGCAGCCTTGTGTGAACCCTGGAGCGTCACAGTTGGTATCAGAGCTCTAGTTCCAACATCTTTAGGATCATTCTTGTGTCATATTGTGGAGCAAGGATAGAGTTTCCTAGGATTCAAGTATAGAGTCCGCTAGGAATTCCTAGAATGAGTGAGGACGTTATATACGTATATTCAAAAATTTCAAAATTTTTTATGACAATTATTTTATGTTGATTTAAATTATTTGTGTGAATACTATGTGTTATGAATAAGTATTATGATACATTTTGTATATATATATTTGTGACCTCGTTTATTGTATCCATTAAGCTCTCCTCTTAATATTATAAATATTGAGATGAGGATGCGGTCAAAATAAAACTCATACCTAGAGAGCTGGGTAAGCAGAACTCGAGCCGCAATAGGCTCTATAGTATTTGATCGACTTTATAACACCGTTTGTAGTAAGATTTTGTAACACTCGAGGAGCGAAAAGCACATCTGTTTTCGCCAGCAGTATTATTTTCTGGAGTTGCACCACCAATTGTACCAGTCATACCTATTGAAGAGGTAATACAAATGATTTCATCATCACCACAACCAGCTGTTGATAGAGCCGCAGAGCAGGAGGCTTGGCTCTGTAAGAATAGGAAAGGTATCAGACACTAAGAACACCATAGTGTAGGGCACACTGGATTCATATGCAGCTTATAAATAAAAAAGAATATGTGAAAATTTTTTAACGTAGACTCAGTACCAAACCGGAGGTTAAATGTATTAAACATAGGAGACATCACCGGGGAATAGCAGCAAAGGATAACAACAACTTTAGATTTTTGCCAGAGCAGCGAATATCACTTATTTGGGAAAATTTTGTTTACTTCTTCGACAAGCGGTTAGAGCTAGTTCGATTAAAATAGTGAGATATGCCTATAGTTAATTATATAATCAAGACCAGCATGATGGCAATAACAAGGGCAAGAGGCCTATTGCGGGATCTAGAGTACCCCAGCAGCGGGGTAAGATTTTTACAATCAGCAACAATTTACTTATTGTATCTTTACTAGTTTACATGATTTGTTCAGTAGCCAGTTGTGATATTCTAGTATTTTCCACCTGCAAACGGATGGACAAACGGAGAGAGTAAACCAAGTATCGAAAAATATGTAGCATACATGTATTATAGATTGGCAGGATAGCTAGGAGGATCATATCCCATTGATTGAGTTTGCATATAATATCATTTATCATAGACTATTAGTATGACCGTATGAGGCAAGGTACGGGAGGCCTTGTAGATTGCCTATTTGTTGGGCAGAATCACGAGACAGATTATTGCTTAGACATAAGCTTATAAGGCGGATTACAGGGAAGGTAGAGGAGATTCAGGAGTGCATTCTTGTAGCGCGTAGTTGTCAGAAGATTTACGCAAATCAGAAACGACGACTGTTAGAGTTCCAGATTGGGGACTATGTCTTATTAAAAATATCGTAGATGAGTTTAGTGACTCGGTAGACGGGGAAAGTTAACCCTAAAGTATATTGGTCTGTTCATGAGAGTTGAACATTTTGGAGCCGTTTCGTATCGGATAGATCTTCTAGTATCGATGTCGAGTATACACGATATTTTCCATGTTTCGATGATTAAGAAGCATTTGCACGACAAGGAGCAGCAGAGGGTGATTGATGCACCAAAATTTGAGTTTCGGATAGGTTTAACTAACGTGAAGATCACAGGTTGTATTCTTACTAGAGAGGATGAGAGGCTTAGAAAGAAAGTAATACCTTAAGTTAAAGTTCAATAGAGATGGAAAAGAGCTGAGAAGGCTTCTGGAAGCGCAAGGAGGATATGAGTTGTGACTACCCGCACCTATTCAAGTGAATAAATTGATTTGGTTATAGCTTATTAATATTTATGATTTTTTAATTGTTCTATATGGTCATATTTATATTTAACGCTAGTGATGCGACATAATTATGTACTAAAATTGCAAGTGCACAATTGATCAAGTTATAGTATAAAAATATCGATCCCACGAGAAAGGTGATTTTAAGAGATTATTAGAATTGGTTCTTATGTTTTATGCGTGACAAAAATAGGATTAGAGAATAAATGTGATTGTGATTAGTGATTATTATGAATATATGCAAGAGACAATAAATTAAATTTTAGAGGAGAGAAAAAAGAATCAAAGAATAAATGAAATCACAAGGTAAGAAAGAAGAATGAATAAAATCAAGAAATAAAATCAAGCATGAAAAGAAAATTCAAGAAAGTCAAGATGGAGGATTCAATTAAGATATGAGAAATCTAAAATTTAATCCACTAGCTAATCTCAATTACAAAATACAAACTATTCTCTTTTTATCATATTTCAACTTAGATTTATTAAGCATGGACTATCAAACCATTTAAGGAAAGTATAACCTATCAAATTATCATCTAAGTCAAAATTACTATTCATGATAAGAACAACAAAAAGATAGTAATCCTAGAATTCATAAGCATAACCTATCAAACCATTTAAGATAAGTATAGATTATCAAATTTTTCTTCTACCAATTAGTTTTCTAGTTGATTATCCTAAACATGAATATTTTAAGTGAAAGAGAATAATTCATATAATATAAAGGAAATTAGACTAGTTTCATACAATTTTAAGATTCCTACAAGAATTAATTTCACATCTTAAGAAATAAAAGCAAGAAGAAAAATAACTAATTACAAAAAGAAAAAGAAAAGAAAAATCTAAAATATGAACAAGAAATAAATCTAACTACAAAGAATTAAAATCTAAACTACAAAATAAATAGCAAAAATTGAATGCAAGAAAATAAATCTAATCAACAAATTAAAGTGCAAAGAGAAATAAAAAGATAAGAAAATAAATCTACACTACAAATATGAATGTAAATCTAACTAATAAGCAATAATAAAGAAATTACTAAAAAGAAATAAAAGAGAAAAATAAAAGAAAACCAAACCTTCGAACTTTTCTTTATCTCCATCATCATCATCCAACAAAGAGAAGAAGATTTGAAGTGGAGAAATTTTTTTATTAATTGTAACAAAAGTTACAAATTTGGATGGCCTTCTCAATTAAGAGTTACCTTCCTCTCCAAATAGAGTTACAAAATTTTTCACACCCCTAACCCCTCACTCTCTACCCTTATTTATAGTAAACATCAGTGAATGAGAACCCTTGGATTGAAATCTTATCCAAAAACAATAAATTTTAGCCTTTGGATTGTAACTGCCTGGCCGATGGTATCGATGCCAGCATCGATAGGGGTATCGATGCTGGCATCGATACGGGCATCAATGTTGGCATCGATGTGAACCTTCTTCTGGTTGTTGTTCGAAGCTAGCTCTTGTCCTTTTGGGCTTGGGCTTTTGGTTTGGTTTTTCACTTTGGCTTCTTGAATTCCCATTGTGCTTCTTGATTTCCCTTTGATCTTTTCTTCATTTCTTCATGCTTCATTGTTTTGATTTTGGGCTTTTGGATAAATTAATAATTTGATTTTCCAATGGGCTTTTTTGCTTCATTTCTTCATTTATTCAAGGGGTTTTTTGTTGAGAGATGAGAGTTTTGAGATTTATTCTTTATTACCTGCAATTAAAGATAAAAACAATTATTAGTGATATATTTATT
>BQKN01065934.1:69381-88129 GCA_022839385.1 Asparagus kiusianus | reverse complement strand
TATCAGATTTTTCGACTGATGATTTTGATGAGGAGGGTTTGCTTGTGGACACTCCCATGCTCCACTTCGTGTATGGCTCTCCTCAGATTAATGACCAAATGCCTGAATACATGTTTCCTGAATCTACATTTCCCAAGAATCCCGAGGATGGTACTTTTGAAGGTATATGCCTTTTCTCAGGTTAATTATAGGACTAGCCATTTTGTGACTAATGCAACTATAATGTGATGAATCTGCCAACTCCATTTTATGTTTGACAGAGGCTTTTGTTAGGACTGATCCTGTTGAGCCGGCTGTGAGACCAACTATACCAGTTGATGCATCAACAGCGGTTACATCTCCACTACCCCCAGTGACTCAAGAGGGTATGAATTAAGTAACTGAGAATGCTATTTATTTCTTCCTCAAGGCCTTTTTGACGGATTTCTCCTTCTTTGTGTAGGGCCTTCTTCTCGGCTTCATGTCCTTGTGAAGGAGTTGTTATCAGACAACGATCCTGAGAAGATCGTCCTCTGCATAGAAGTTCGCTCCTTCTTCTCCTTCGTGAACACTATGATCGGCAAGCTCTTCCACGACGGATTCTTCCTTCGCCAATTCAAGCCTTTCCTTGATCCCAGAATCAATTCGATAAGGGAAGCAGGATATCCAGATCTGGCGAAGGCTATAGTTGATGACCTTGATTGCCTAGAGCATGAGCTTCAAATATTTCGTGAGCTCCGAGATGCAGGTGTCTCTTCATTTATTGCTGCCGAGTTGGATGCTCATTTACAGACATGGCGCGAAACTCGAGTCCTTACTGAGTTCGAGCTTCAGGTGCAGCGGGATCGGGTAGATCGAGTTGAGACCAACCTTGCTGCTAGATCATCTTCACTTGCCGAGCTTGACATTTCCATTACCTCTTGCGAGACCGAGATAGAGCAGCTCAGAAGAGAACTTCAGGAGAAAGAGGAGACTTTGAGTATTCTTCAGATGACGAAGGTACAGGATCAACGAGCCCATATGACCTTATCTGAGGAGTTGAAGTCCATGAAGCAGAAGCTGGTTGAGACAGAGGAGGTTGCTGTGAAGACTCGAACCACCACTGAAGAATCCCTCAGAGCTGAATTGGAGGATGAGCTTAGGCAGGCTTATGATGAGAAGCTGTCTAAGATTAGTCAGCAGATTTTTAGCCATGGGCTTGATGTATGATTCCTTTTGTTGGATGTTTTGACTTTTGATCCTCTTAGTGAACACGTTTTTTTATTTTTATTATGATTCCTCATTCTGTTTGAAATGATTAACCATAACACTCATAGGATTTTTGGCAAACCCTCAGCCCTCAACGGATTTGATAAGCCTTTACCGACTATCATTTGAGTCGGGCTAGCATGCGGATTGTCCCAATCCGTTCCGCATGTGACGTTGCGCTAAAGGAATGAACTCTCTTGGACTTTGTGCTATGATGTTGAATACATAGGCTTCACCATTTGTTACGGGAATAGGCTACCCGGCGACGCGTGTTAGGCGTTAACTTTAGGATTTTTGGCTAACCCCCAGCCTTCAACGGGTTTGATTAGCCTTTACCGACTACCATTTGAGTCGGGCTAGCATGCGGATTGTCTAAATCCGTTTCGCATGTAATGTTGCGCTAAAGGAATGAACTCCCTTAGACTTTGTGCTACGACTTCGAATACGTAGACTTCACCATTGTTACGGGAATAGGCTACCCGGCGACGCGTGTTAGACGTTGACTTTAGGATTTTTGGCTAACCCCTAGCCTTCAATGGGTTTGATTAGCCTTTACCGACTACCGTTTAAGTCGGGCTAGCATGCGGATTGTCTAAATCCGTTCCGCATGTAACGTTGCGCTAAAGGAATGAACTCCCTTAGACTTTGTGCTACGACTTCGAATACGTAGACTTCACCATTTGTTACGGGAATAGGCTACCCGGCGACGCGTGTTAGGCGTTAACTTTAGGATTTTTGGCTAACCCCCAGCCTTCAACGGGTTTGATTAGCCTTTACCGACTACCGTTTAAGTCGGGCTAGCATGCGGATTGTCTAAATCCGTTCTGCATGTAACGTTGCGCTAAAGGAATGAACTCCCTTAGACTTTGTGCTACGACTTCGAATACGTAGACTTTGCCATTGTTATGGGAATAGGCTATCCAGCAACGTGTATTAGACGTTGACTTATCCCTACTTAGGCTTCGGGATAAAGGTCCCCAGAATCAGGTTCTGGTATCTCTTTCTACGGGTAAAGACTAAACCGGCGACGCGTGTTAGGCGTCGGCATATCCTTTCTTAGGATTCAGGATGAAATTCCTCATGCGTGTAAGGCATGGATTTTGGTGTTATTAATAATAACCTGCCACAATGTTGAATATGTGGGCGAGTGTTCTTTTTAACGGTTAAGAACTAACCGGCAGCGCGGGTTAGGCGCAGACTTATCCCTACTTAGGTTTCAGGATAGAATGCCCCAGAATCGAACTCTGGTGTCTTCTTCTATAGAGAAAGACTAAACCGGCAGCGCGTGTTAGGCGCAGACTTATCCCTGCTTAGGATTCGGGATAAACTTCCTAGGATGAATCCTAAATTCTTGGAAAAGGATTGGTGTGGGAAGGAAGAATTTTATATTCTATTCCCCGAATAAGGAAGGAAGAATTTTATATTCTATTCCTTGATTCTGGAAAGGAAAAATTTTATGTCCTATTTCCAGTGTAAGAAAGAAACTAGGAGTGGGATCTCCACTCCGAGAATCCGGAAGATCTAAATAAGTTTACCTTTTATAGGATTGGTTATCTAGATGGGTTTTTTTTCGTTTATCGAAATGAAATTTCAACTTTGGTTATAACCATGAAGAGGTTTAACCAAAGAGAAAAGAGGAGAGTTCTTTTGTTTATCGAAAGGAGGCTCTAAATTGAAAATAGACCTCTTGTTCGTGGAAAGAATCAAGAGGGGAATTTGTTGGTGGCTTAGACCAGAAAGACAGTTTTGGTGGACTCACTGTCAATTGAAATTGATCAATGAGGGATTTTGGTGGTAGAAATAATTTTGGGTTATCCTCTAGAATATTAAGTGTAATATTCTTCGAGGAACTTCCTGATAAATGGGTTATCCTGAATGTACTAGGGATAGTACTTTTTTAGGAACTTCCTATTTATTGGCATTAATTGTCTGATACCTTCTAGAGAAATGAGACGATATGCACCGTTTGAGTAGACCGTGTCTATCACAAACGGTCCTTCCCATTTGGGTTCGAACTTTCCCTTCTTCTTGGAATTGAGGATTATCGGTCGGCGAGCAGCGAGGACCAGATCTCCTTCCTTGAAGCTTCTTTGTCAGACTCTTTTGTTAAAAGCCCTAGATATTCTGGCTTGATAAAACTCAATGTGTTGTTGAGCTTCCAAGCGCCTTTCATCCAACATTTCGAGTTCTTCGAGACGTCTTTGATGTTGCTCTTTCGTCGTCATCTCTGTTGCGAGAGCGATCCGAAAGGGATGGGATTTGAATCTCCAAAGGTAGCACAGCTTTACATCCGTATACTAACGAATACGGGGTGGCTCCCGTAGGTGTGCGTACGGTGGTGCGATAAGCCCAGAGTGCTTCACCGAGTTTATCGTCCCAGTCTTGTTTATTGGTCTTCACGAGCTTTGACAGGATCTTTATGATCGTCTTGTTAAAAGCCTCAGCTAATCCGTTCGCAGCGGGATATTAAGCCGTTGACGAAACATCTTGAATCTTGAACTTGTCACAAAACCTGACGAAAGCGTTGCTTATGAACTGTGGACCGTTGTCATGAATGATCCGTCTTGGCACGCTGTGTCGGTATATGACATGATGCTTGATGAAATTGATGACGTTGTTCGTCTTCACTTCTTTAAGCGGAATTGCTTCAGCCCACTTTGAGAAGTAATCCGTGATTGCGAGAATAAATCGATCACCTTTGACTGAAGGGGGAAAAATAGGACCGACGATGTCCATGCCCCATGTTTCGAATGGCCAGGATGTGGTTGACGTGTGTAACCGCTCTGGTGGTTGGTGCATATAATTTGCATATACTTGACAAGCGTGACATCCTCGGGCGTATTCGATTGCGTCACGAACCATTGTTGGTCAAAAATATCCCATTCTCCTGATGCGATCGTACAGTTTGGGACCAGGCTGATGCGCACCGCATTCTCCTTCGTGTGCTTCCTTAAGAACTTCTTCTGCTTCTTCGTTCGAAAGGCATCGGAGTAGCAAATCGTCATACCCCCGATGGTATAATGTACGGGTCTCGGTATTATAGAAGCACCTTGGTGCTCTTCGACGGATTGATTCCCTTTCTTTTACATCCTCTGGCAGAATACCATATTGGACGTAGTCAATGATGGGAAAACGCCAATCTCGGGACTCAGACCCAATTTGAGTTGAGTTTACCTCCTTGGCGTCTATGTTTCTATCATCTTCCTCTTCGATATCCATATTGTATATGGGTATGCAGAGTTGATGCGATCTTACTGTGACTAGCAGTTCAGTTTCGGGTGGCTGCGCAAGTGATACTGCTAGTGCTGCCAGTGCATCCGCATAAGCGTTCTGGAGACGAGGGATGTATTCAATAAAGAATTCTTCGAAAGAATCTGCCATTTTGATGGCCTCCTGGTGGTATGGGATCAGGTCTTGGTTCCTAACTTCATACTCTCCACGGACTTGGTTGACTATCAATTAAGAATCCCCAAAAGCTTCGAGATATTCGACCCCCAGATCCTTAGCGAAACTGAGTCCAATGAGAAACGCGTTGTACTCGGCTACGTTATTGGAACATGGATCTGTCAGTGAATAAGCCCAAGGCATCACATGCTTCCCCGGGGAAACTAAGACAACTCCAACTCCGGAGGAGACTTTAGGACATCCGGGGGCTACTGCCTTATTAACTGCTCTCGAAGCACCATCAAAGTATAATTGCCATACTTGTTGGTGTGATGTAGTATTAACCTCGTGGGTTTCATCCGGCAAGTCATCATATACTTCTGCCGCATCTGTTGTCGGGTTTGCCACCAAAAGATCACAAATCGCTTGTCCTTTAACCGACTTCTGCTGTTTGAAGTGCAAATCATACTGGGACAAGAGAAGGGCCTACTTTGCTAACCGCCAATTCATCGAACCCGGTTGCGTCATAAATACCCGTACTGGATTAACATTAGAAATAACGTAAATCGTCTGTCCAACCAAGTAATGCCGCATCTTTTGTACTGCGAATACCAGTGCGAGGCATTCTTTCTCATTCATCGGATATCGAGATTCGGCACCTACCAAAGTCCGACTTAGGTAATAGACTTCCTGTTCGTGACCATTATCATCGTCTTGTGCTAATAAAGCACTTATCGTATGGTTCATCGCCTTGATGTAAATCAAGAACGGTTTACCTGATTTTAGTGCGACGAGAACAGGAGGATTCGTGAGATATGTCTTGATATCTTCGAGTGCTTTTTGGCAGGCGTCGTCCCAAATAAATGACACACCTTTCTTGTTTAGTTTAGAAAATGGTTGGTACTTCCCAGAAAGATTTGAGATGAACCGTCGGATGTAAGCTAAACGCCCTTGCAATCCTCTGAGTTCTCTTAGATTTCTCGGGGGTTGCAATTCATGTATCACCTTCACCTTGTCAGGATCGATGTGTATACCTTTAGTGGTGACGACGAATCCAAGGAATTTTCCGCTGGACATTCCAAGGAAGGATTTAGTAGGGTTCATCTTCAATTGATGACTCCGCATGAGATCAAACATCGTCTTCAAGTCTTTGATATGATCTTCTTTGTTGTGGATTTTTACAACCAAATCATCAACGTAGCACTCGACCGTTTTCCTGAGGTGCTTTTGGAAAATCTTAATCATCACTCGCTGATATGTGACGCCTGCATTCTTTAGACCGAAAGGCATTACCGTGTAGCAGAAAACACCGAGCGGTGTTCTGAACGCTGTATGCTTCTCATCATCCGAGTGCATCTTGATTTGGTTATACCCCGAAAAGCCATCCATAAAGGACATTCTCTCAAATCCACACGTATTATCGATGATGACGTCCGTGATTGGGAGAGGAAAGTCGTCTTTCGGACATGCCGCATTCAGGTCCCTGAAGTCGATGCATATCCTGATTTTACCATTTTTCTTCATGACTGGAACAATATTGGCTAGCCAGTCTGGATGCTGCTCCTCTCGGATGAATCCTGAGTCGATCAATTTCTTAACCTCTGCCTTAATGGCTTCCATAATCTGCGGACGAAACCGTCTCTGCTGCTGTTTGACGGGTTTGGCATCCGACTTGATATCGAGGCGGTGCATTGCCACATTGGGGTCGAACCCTAGCATGTCCTCATAGTTCCAAGCGAAGACGTTGATATATTCCCTGATGAGAGCAATTAATTCATCCTTCTCATCTGGGGGAAGACTATCACTGATGAATATGGGCTTTGGATTGGCTTCATCGCCCATATTAATTTGGACTATTTTATCCTCGGTGGGGGGTTCCCTCTGTTCAAACCTATCGCCGTACTGCATGTTTAGGTGATGAACCCATGGGTCTTCCCACGTTGGCATTTGATCGTCGTCCTCCATTGTGGATGGATCAGCTGTAGTCATGTTCGTCATTAGGGCTTTAAATACTTCCCCCAAACTTGTATCAGAGTCCTATTCTGAGGAATCTGACGAGTACCCATCCTTAGCTTTGTTAGCAATTTGATCGATAACTTGCCAACCACATTCATCATCAGACGAGAAGACGTAGCCTAAGCTTCTTTTGTGACGGTAATAATCATCCGGTTTCCCTTTTGGTACATGTGCCGCTTTGGCTGGAATACGGGAACCTCGATCAAAGTACAAACCTTCTCCGAGTGTGAAATCATATCCCTATTTTTCCATGAGCTTGCGCGCTTCTGGACTATACTTAGATAAATGCAGACCAGATTTGTCATCATTCTCATTTTCTCTTAGGAATGATCTGGCAACGGAAAATTCTCTCCTTTACCGTAAATCACTTCTTTTTCGCCTCCTATTTTGGCAGGAACGATCAGGGTTGTTCCGAAAGAATGCTGGAGGTGTTTCTTTGTTACATAAGATGATCGGAGTGACGTATATAAATCGGGATTATCATACAATCCCTTTATCGCATCATCAAGAGACAGTGAGTACTCTAAATCATCATTTATTTCGATATTGGCAAGTTGCCAGTTACAACTGCCATCTGACGATTGTTCATCGTCAAGATTGATTACAAAGGGTACAATGTCATTTAAAACAAAACCTCCATTGTAATCGAATCCGGCCTCGGAGTCAGCTTCTTCTCCGCTGTCCGTGCCCTGGACCGATGGTTCAGTATCGGATTCGTTACCATAAAGGAGAGAATCAGTAAAATAATTCTCAAACCCTTTAAATGGTTGCTTATCCGCGACCACCGTCCTGACTCTACCATCTGTGTCGACATATTTCAGACACTGATGGAGAGTGGAAGGAATTATAACATTACTATGGATCCAAGGCCGACCCAGTAGTAAGTTATATGATGTCTCAGCATTAATCACGTAACACGTGACCTCCGTCTTCAGATCACCCATTTGACATTTTATCCGGATCTTTCCCAAAGGCCTTGATCCGCTAGTGTTGAATCCGTAAATAACAGTGCCTGTAGACGCTAATTTGCTGACTGGAATGCCGAGGCTATGCATCAAGCGAAGCGGCATAATACTCACAGCGAAACCCGGATCCACTTGGATTCGGTTGATTTCGCTAGAGCCAATGTACCCAATGAAGTACAGGGATCGATCATGGTTCGAATTCTTCGTCTGCATATCCTCTTTGGTGAAGGTAATGCAGGGAAGGTTCTTAGCCGCTATGTTGCATTGTTGAACGAATACTTCTGGCTCTTCCGGCACCGGCTTGACCCGAGTAAGGAATGCTTCTGAATCGGCCAAGGCCTCTTGTAAGGCTTCCCTGGTCTCCTTAGATAACCGCAGCAACTCATACAGTGTTATCCGCGCTAAAATATTAGCTAGTTGAGCCATAATATCGAAGATGCGCGGGGTGTTCGAGCTCTCCGGTTTATCTCTTCCAATCGGACGATTGAAACGAGACTGCTTCGGATTCTGCACCTCCTGGGGTTTCTTTTCTTTCGGCTTATCCACCGGCTGTCGTCGAGCATTTTTAACCGGTTTAGGAACTGCAATCACCCTCAGCTCTGTGAGAGTTTTGGTTGGTCCCCGTTTAGTCACCCCCTGCTCAGCTAACTGATCACTAGGTGACGGATAGTTGAAGTGGTACTGGTTTCTGCTTCTGGTGGCAAAGACTTCTTGTTCTTCTTCGGAGAGCGGGAAGGTAGGAGCTTCATCGCCATCCTCTTCGAAGATCACGGAAGTAGCGTTGCAGGACTTGCCTTTACCCTTCTTGGTCGAGGAAGTCGCCCACTGATCATCTTCAATAAGATCCGGATGAACCCAGAGGATTTCGCCGTTTGGGGCTGTGTGTGGTACAAGTCCCTTTTGGCACTGTCCATATGGATCATCATTCACCATCTTCATTCCTACTTTGGTGACGCGTTTTGGCTCAAACCATGTTGTTGGCACCGATCCGAAGCTGATTGACACTGCATTTGCTCCTACATTCTTGGCAGGCTTCGGGGTTATGACCCCTACGTTAATTAACGCCTGGATCTTATCCTTGAGGTGGAAGCACGACTTTGTAGGGTGATGGACCGCTCTATGGTATGCGCAATACTTCGGATCCGTCACTTTGCTAGCCCCCTCTTGATCCACGATCGCCGGCAGCTAAATTTTGTTATTCTCCAACAAATACTTAAAGATGGCGAGCACCTCGTCATCTTTGAAGGAGTACACTTTAGGAAACCTCGGCTCCGAAGATTTCTACTTCTGAGGCCGTTGTTGCCAATGCTGCTGCGATTGTTGTGGCGCTCGCTGCTGTGGCTGTTGCTGAGGTTACAGTTGGAAAGTTTGATTAGCATCAACTGCGTTAGCATGTGCCTTACCCTTCCCTTTTGGGACGAAGTTCTGTTTCGGAGGATTTGTCGCCGGTTGGCCTCTCTCCGCCTTCTTTCTTCTGAGGAATCGCTCAGCTTGCTCCCCTCGGACCTTTAGATCCTTCCATGTTTTGGATGGTGCTGTCCCCATTGCTTCCAACACATCCAATGAAAGATTGTTGTGGCAGGTCTGGAGAATGAACTCCTCAGTGATCGGGTCCCGGCAATTCATCTCCTTGTTCCGGAACCTTTTGACGAAGGTATCGACTAACTCCCCGTCTTTCTGTTTTTCGTCCAGTAACGACCCGATAGATATCTCGGTGTCGTCGTCGAAGAAATTGGCGAGGAACTTAGTCTCCATATCATCCCAGGTGTTCACACTACTTGGCTTGAGGCGGCGATACCAATCGAAGGCGGCTCCGCGTAGAGTGCCAACGAAGGACCGTACCATTAGAGGTTCATTGCCAGAGATAACCCCCAGATGTGATTTGAAGTAAATCAAATGCTGGGTGGGTGAGCCCTTCCCATCAAACGGCGTGAAGTTAATTAAATTGAACTTCGCCGGATATGGGATTGATTCCCATTCTCTTGGGTATGGACAAGGAATGTCTGTTTTCTTCACCTCTTGAGCAGAAATCAATGTATTGATCTTGCTATCTAGGTTTTTGATCTTCAAACTTTCACCCGTGTTTTTGTTAGCATGATTCTGAGGTGGAAGCATGGCGTTGTGACTAGCATCCTCATTACCACCCCCTGCATTGACGGGAGGATTATTGGCATTGCGAGCTTCATCCGTATCTGTGTGCTCATCTTCCTGAACAACCTGGTTACGGCGGCTTGGTTCGCCTTGCTGGTTCGTCAGTGCCTGGATTTGTTGCTCATGCATTTCTCTCATATTCTGCATGGTCATCTGCATTTCGAACCTGAAGCTCTCCTGTTGTTTGGCCATGGCTTCTTCGAGCATCTTGGCCACTTGTTCCGTGCTTATCATGAATGACTCGCGGGGTTGTCCTTCGCTGATACGGTATTGTCAGATGCAACTGCCGAGCCGGCATCTGATTCTTCATCTCCTGAAGGTAATCTTGTCTGAACCCTACCATATGTTGCACGAATGATAGCTCCGGACTGCAGACGAGTTACACGTCGGGGCACCTCTGGAATCGCCTCGGGATTGTCCTGAGCCGATGTTCCTTTGCTGGTCATATTGGTGGTGACCCTCGGAAATTTTCCATCTTCGACCATCGTTCTTCTTCGTCGGAAACGCCTATGCCTTGATTTTAGCGTTTCAGCAGTGAGTCTTTCGAAAACCGAAATCCTCTCGGGGACTGTCTTGGCGCAGTTGCATTCAGACAATACTGCCCGAATGAGTTTTGAACAAGGACATTGAGTTGTCAATTCTCGGGGACTCCTTTTCCTTGCTTTACTCGTACCCCCAACACGATAGTACAACTCATCGGTTTGCAAGTCAGAGTAACCTATCGTGTGTTGGCACGATTTCTCAGGTATAACACCATCGTCATCGGACGACAACGTTTCCTTCTGAGGGTGAATTGCCTTCTTCGGGCTTTCAAGAGTCACGCGTCTCGAAACACGTCTTTGTGGGTGTGAATTCTCAACGGGCTCCTGAACTTCAATGCGCAAAGTGGTGCGCTTGGATGCCGTGCACTCCTTGTCATGTTGAGGGTGGCGGCAACTCCCAACATGTTGATTCGTTCGGGGCTTCTTTAGTGGGCCCAAACATTTTTGAACTGGAGCTTTGCTTCGCTCCTCGGGAAGTGGACCGAGGCGTTCCAAGGCTGACTTCCTTCTTTGGGATGGTCCCGCGGGATCTTCCGGAGCAGTTGTGGAAATCATCGGCGATTTGGGTTGGTTCGCCGGAGGTTGAACTTTTGAAGGCTGCAGTTGTTGCTCCTTGGTCTGAATTGCCGCTTTAGACTTCGGCCTCCAAACTTTACAGGTTGATGGCGGCTTCTTGGCGGCTTCTTGGCTACTTCTTTCTGCAGCTTTCTATGGGCTTCTTCGACTTGAGCCCGTGCCTGCGCTGACAGTGCGCGGCGCTTGCAAATGTGCTCCTCGAGCGTTGAACGATTCCGTTTGACACGGACCCATTCGTTCGTCGGTGGTTTGGAGGAACTGCCATTCATTGATTGTTGAGGTTGTTTGCCTCTCTTGTTCTTCAGATCCGCATTGTAGCGGATCCCGTCAACAGACTCCATTGCCTTTGCGAATTGTTTCACAAGGCGTTGACGTCGCCTTTGGCGGGCTCTCTTAGAGAGAGTCACCACGCCTTCAATGGCGGATTTGACCTGCTTGGAGGCCGGTGGAACTTCACCCGATTCAACTTCGGCACCAGCTGGGGTGAGTTCTGCGTTGGTATTCTCCATTTCCTCATATCAACGGACTTTCCTCTTGGAGGAGAACTTCTTGGACTTGCGGGGGGAGGTAGATCCGGACAAGGACGACACGTACTCCTCGAACTTCTGCTGGTCGAACTCATATTCGACCTCCTCCACGACCGGGATTGAGATCCACGGCTGCGATGCTCCGGTCTCGGCAGCGAGATCGGCGGCTCCCACTGTGGTCGTCAGATTGTTCGTGGGGAAAATCGTAGCTTTCTTCGTTGATTCCATTGCTATCTCAAATAACTGTTTTTCAGTTACAAAGATCCGGTCTTTTTATAAGATCCGGTTATAATAAAAATCAAATAAAAGAAAAGAAAAATTACAACTTTTTCTCCTTGTTTGTCGAACAAATCACGAGCTCCTGTTTTGCGGTCGCTCGCTTGCGTGGGTTGTTTGCCTGTGCCAGGGTTTATCCGTGGACCACCGCGCGATCTAGATCCGGTTGGATCTACGCAGTACGACGGGTATTATTTCACGAAGGAAATAATGCCGGGGGGATTAGTTCACCAAGGAAATAATCGCCCGATTCTCGGGATCAAAGACCAAGCTTTGATCCGGAGGATGACCGCGTAGATCTGAGATCCGACTTCCTCTCGAACTCTTGCCTTATTTGGCATCGACGGTCGCTGAGGATCAGATCTGGGGATTTAGTCCAAGTCTTTGAGGCTCCGACGATTCGAGGTTGAGTGCTCAATTCGGCAGAGTTTTCTCTCAAGAGTCCAAAAGTCCTTTCAAATGAGCCACACCTCTCCTATTTATAGCCTCTCTTCACTGTGCCCGGACACAAGTGGCCGAACCACCTAGCCACCCTGAGGTGGCTCAGCCACCGAGCCACCTCAAGGTGGCTCGGCTTTGGCCGAGCCACCAAGAGGTGGCTCGGTTTCGGCCGAGCCTCTCTTGGTGCTGATTTCTTCACTGTTGTGTCCATTTTCCGGCTCTGTAGTTGACTTGTCTGGACTTCATTCTTTGACCTGATTTGGCAGTAAATCCGGATCCTGATTTAGCAGTAAATCTACTTCTGAGTTCGAGTTCGAAACTGATCTTGATTCGATCTCGATTCGTCCGAGTCCGCTCTCGGTTGGATGACTCGTTGATTTCTTGACTCGTTAGCTTGCGTATGGTTCATTAACCTCGTCGCTTCGTTAACCCGCTTCATCGTGTCTCACTTAGCTTCGAACACGCTTGGATATATCGTCCGATGGTTCGTTGATTTGTCGAATCACCATACCGAGCTGTGTTAAGGGACCTATAGGTAGTTTTATACGCCTACAGTATTTCTTTATGCTTTCAAAAGCATTTTGACATGCTTCATCTCATTAAAAAAACCCTTTCTTCTTTAGTATTGTAAATGGTTGGCACATCGGCTAAATTAGCAATAAAATGCCGAATGTATGCAAGTCGCCATTGAAGACTTTTCAGCTCGTGTAAGTTTCGAGGTTTTGGCATCTCAATGATTGCTTTTGTCTCTGCTGGATCAATCTCAATATCATCCATATGAACAACAAACCCTAAAAATTTTCCTCATGAAATGCCAAATGCACATTTTGTTAGATTCGTCTTTAATTGATGTTTCCTTAAGCGCTCAAAAACCAAGGAAAGATAATGTAAATGTTCATTTCTATGCTTTGTCTTTTCCACAATGTCATCAATATAACACTCTACTTTAGCATGGAGTAGGTCAATAAAGATCTCCGTCATAGCACGTTGGTATGTTGCACCGGTACTTTTTAGTCCAAAAGTCATTATTTTGTGATAGAAGATACATTTTAGTGTCCTAAAAGCAGTAAATTCTTCATCTTTTGGTGCCATATAAATTTGATTGTACCCTGAATAACCATCCACGAACGATAACACTTCATGGCCTGTAGTAGAGTCTATTAACAATTTTGAGATGGGGAGAGGAAAATTATCCTTTGGACAAACCTTATTTAAATCACAATAATCGATAAAAGCATGGATTTGTCCATTTTTCTTTTTAATAGGAACTATATTAGCTAACCATATTGGATATTTGACTTCTCTGATAAAGTCAGCAGTAACGAGTTTATCAATCTCAACTATTATTTAAGGTACTATTTCTAGACAAAAGTAAAGCTATTGTTGTTTAATAGGTGTAATATCACTTGAAATTGCTAAGTTACAACTACATTTGGATCAAGTCCAAGCATTTCCTTATAACTCCAAGCAAAGACATCCTTGTTTTCATATAAAAAGTGTATGTATTCATCCTCTCCTTTTTTTTTCATGTATCAGCACTAATGATACGGGACAAGGGTCATCACCAATGCCAAAATTAATTTCCTCTAATTTTATTTGTTGTAGCTTATCCACCTTCTTTCAATTGAGATGGGGTTAGCAGCAAATCCACCAATTCTAGAGATGACGCCATGTAGACTTCATATCCCAAACTTTTTTTTGTAGATAATAATATTTTGTCATGGTAAAGAGCATCTCTCTGTTCTTGACTAAGCATTTCATCAAAAGGTGCAAGGGAACCACCTCTATTAATCAAATCTAAAGTTAATTTTATGTTGTAAACCATTTTTATCATATTAAGGGCTTTCTAATCATAAAATAAAATAGGAAGGTAGAATATTGATTGCTCGTCATTTTTAGATGTTGATGTTAATTATCCAACAAAGAGTTTATTTGTGGATTATGAGGGCTGTTAGGATTCTCAAACTTCTTCAAACGACTTATTTTTGAGCCAATAGTCCCATCCTACACATGAAGAATATGTAAGAGGTTGGAGTTGAGATATTCGGTGGTTCCTCCGATGATCAAGTCGGTATAAAACTTGAGTAGAGAAGGCAAGTGCGCAAGAGTTTTCTAGGGTAGAATTTTCACTTACCCTAAGTAGTAGGCATCACTCCCCTTTTATAGCAGATCCAATAGGGCAAAAGAGTAACTTAGGTTGAGTCAAGACAGGCAGTTTTGTAGGCATTTACTTTATAGGTGTTAGATGCTATAGGGGGTGAGTCACCCAAGTGTTTAATGTGAGGGTAACGTGGCGTGTGTGGTGCTGACCAGGTCTGATGAGTCATAAAGACTTTTGGTGTTGGAGCAATGATGATTTTGGTCATGCATTTAATATGATGGCAATTGACTATTGGCTTGGGGGCTCGAGGATGCACTGCTTTCTAACTCGTCATACTGGAGGCCAACAAGCACTGTCTTTTTAGTTGGCCTCGCAAGTTGTCAACTCTAATGGTAGGTCAAGTGAAGATATTTTCTGTCTCAGATTTGCGAGCAGGTGATAAGCACTGACTTTTTAGTCAGCCTTACAAGTTGTCGGCATGACCTTGGATTTGTATGGAAAAGTTAGTGCTTATGCTACTTGAGTCGTCCTCGCTTAGAGCGAGGCTGAACTGAAGGTTAGCAGTCATGGGACATGAGTCAACTCTAAAGAGAGGATTATGACTTAGGTTATTTATAAGATATAGCACTGGCCCCTTTTATTCAAACTCGGCGAGCCGAGTCTGAGTGAAATTTGAATAGTTAAAAGTTAGTATCTCTGAGGTTCATTTATGAGGAAAGAGATGGGCCACTGTTGGTGTGACATGCTAACATAAATGGAGAACATGTCTCGACGTTGCCTTGTTTCTTGAGCAAAGATGGTGTGTTAGCTGATGGGGTGTTTTGGTTTCTCAGTGGTTTGTGCGACTTCCAAGGCTAATCTTAGTCGTTCACTAATAATTGAGTCGGCTGCTCTAATCTCGCCATATGTCCTTGTTCAAGCCTATATATATCAGCTCTGCCAAAGGGTCTTGTTTACATATCTTCTAAATCTTCTAGACTTTGAACCCTAGAACTCTGTCTCGAGTGACTTTCAATCAACTTTCGTAGATCTACTGATGGCTTCTTCTACTGCTTCCGCTAGGCACAATGAGATGAGGATTAATCTGATGAGTTGATTCCATTCAAAGCTCTATGCGATGGAGCTCAAGGCTTATTATGATCGCTATGACATCCCCCGTGCGTTCACTTTGTTGGCGTCGGAGAGGGCTCAGGTGGTGTATGACCACAGTAGGGTCATTTCTTCGGTGTATCTCTGTCATCTCTAGTATGGCCTCCGGCTGCTACTCCATTCTTTCCTTAAGCATGTCTTTGAGGCTTTAGGAGTCTTACCCTTCCTAATCAAGCCAAATTTTATCACCATATTGGTGGGGTTCGTGGTGATCTATCATCAGGTTAGAGTCAGCCCGACTCTTCGTATATTTGACCACCTTATCAGTGTCACAACTAGGAAGAAGGAAGGGCACTACTAGTTCCAGAACCTCGACAGCTTCAAAGTCATCTTGAACACTCTTGAGTCGAGCAAAGACTGGAACGAGAAGTTCTTCTGGGTTTTTAGAGCTAACCCCGTCTTATCTTGCTCAGCTTGGCTCGGGATCAACAAAGATATTCTGAGGCTAGGTTTTCTCACTGCTGAGGACAAGGAGGGTCTTGAAAAGGTTTGGGTCTATATTGGGTCCTGAAGGATCGAGAACTTATTCGACCCTATGGTGCTGAGGGTGGTCGGCATCTCCAGAGACTTGCCAACCCATGATGATAGTTTCCATGAGGCGGTCTTTGCTTTGCTACTAAAGGAGATAGACGACACCCGACTAAGGTCCACATCTAGGCCCTAGAAACGTCTAAGGTACGAGTTAGCCCTAGCTAAGACCACGGAGGTGGCGGCGAATACTACTGAGATTGCGGCCCAGTTTGCTTGGTCGGGTTCCACAACCGAGGTGGTTGTACCTACACTTGATCACTAAGCTAAGGAAGGCAAAAACCTCGCAACTCCTCTCCCTACGACAGCTCCTAGAGACCAAATTAACATTGTCATTCTATATGAGGAATCCTATGCTGGAATCGAGGGGGTGAAATGGTGGAGTTTGTGGCTGTTGAGGCCCAAGCTCAACCCTAAGAGGAAATGGCTGAGTCTCCTCTAGTCAGGTCAGTCCATTGAGAGGGAAAGGAGTCGGCCACCGAGGAGCCTGCTGCTGAAGAGCCTGGTGTCGCTACTATTGCTGTTGTTGCTACTTTTTCTACCCTGGTCGCCTTCTTATTGGCCTGGGCATCTTCTATATACATATACCTATGTGTGTTGGCTATCAACTGCTCATACCTAGTGACTTGTTTCTTGATGAGCGAGTCTGCTAACTCATTGCTCTCTAGTCTGGCCACGATCGCAGCCACGGTGGCCATGTTGCCAGGGTCGTTGACTTCTTGCCTCTTTGTTTGGAACATCTTGAAGTAGTCCCTTAGGCTATCTCCAGGTTCCTTCCTCATCTGTAGAAAGACGTGGGAAGGCAGTTTTTGATTAGTGTCGACCAAGAAGTGGTGCACAAACTTTTGGTTAAGCTGCTCGAAGTTATTGATGGACTTATTGTCCAATGAGTTCCACCATAACTTAGTGCTTCTTGTTAAGGTGATTGGAAAAGATTTACAAATGATTGGCTTTAATACTTGTTGCATGGTCATCATGTTATAGAAATTCTATCCATGCTCAGCTAGACCTCCCTCGCTATATACTTCTCAATGTGAGGCATCTTGAATTTATCACATGGAGTGTTCATGATCATGTCGGTGAGGGGAGTATTCCCTCAATGGTCTTAGAGACTGGGTGGAATGTCCAATCATAACTAGATGTAGGGTTGGTGGCTGAAGGACTTGGAATGTTATGAGGAGGCCAGAGGCCACAATATGTCATCCGTACGACATGCTCTCGACCGTCATGACCGAAGCTGAGGCTTTCCCCTGTCGCTTCTATATACTACTGAGGCTGCTGAGGAGAAGCTGTGAAGCGAGTCTGCTAGTAGAGCAAGGGAGATATATACTCAGTGTAGTCCTCTGGAGCTTGCTGTTTAGCCTAAACAGTGACTCCGGGAGGAGGGATGAATGGTTGACCCACTAGAGGCGGATGAGGAACAAATGATAACGAGGGTTGTCGTGGAGGAATCCACCTAAGTAGCTCATTAGTGAAGGTGACAAACTTTTGTTGGAAAGATTAAGAAATCTTCTAAACGGATTCCTACAACTGGCTTGAGTGACATAGCCCATATGTGGCTTTTCAGCAGACATGTTGAAGAATCGACCAGCGATCAGAACCGGCCATCTTATGTGAAGAATAATAAAAGGCACCACGGTGGGCCCTAACTATCGATGTTAGTTGTCCAACTGGGAGTTTGTTTGTTTTGAGGTGTGCTACGATTCTCAAACTTCTTTAGATGGCTTTTTTTGAGCCGATTGTCCCATCCTTCACATGAAGAATATGTAAGAGGTCAAAGTCAGGATCTACGGTGGTTCCTACGATGGCCAAGTTAGTGCAAAACTTGAATGGAGAAGATAAGTGTACAAGAGTTTTCTAGGGAAGAATTTTCATGTACCCTAAGCAGCAACAGCACTTCCCTTTTATAGCAAATCCAAAGCGGCAAAAGGGTAACTTAGGCCGAGTCAATACAGTCGTCTTTGATGGCATTTACTTTACAATCGTCAGTTGCTGAGGGGGATGAGTCACCCACGTGTTTAATGTGAGGGTGAAGTGGCATGGATGGTGCTGACAAGGTTCGATGGTCCATAAAGACTTTTGGGGCTGGAGTAACGATGCTTCTGATCATACATCAAATGTGATGGCAATTAACTATTGGCTGTAGGCATCGAAAATTGCCGATAGGTCCCCGAACATAGCTCGGTGTCAACGAGCGACGATCGAACGTCACTACCCGGTTCACAAGAGCTCAAATGACGCCGGTGAGCGACTGAAGCAAACCGACGGATTACGTGAGCCGACAGAATATCAGAATCACGAGGATACGGGTTGACCGAAAACCCCACGATCACCGCAATCGGACCAACGCCCGCTGTGCCCCGATCACCCCACAGATAATCCAACCATCGGGGCCTACAGAGCTCGCCGTCACGATTCCAACGCATCCGAAATCACTCAAATCCGAGTTCGGACGAAAAGTCAACGGCGAGTCAACAGCGGGACAACGGCACGGCCCCGGGCTGAACCGGGGACACCCAAACAAGTCTCGGCTGGCTCGAGACACCCCACATGGGGTGTCCCGGCCTTGGCCGAGACACCCCACATGGGGTGTCCCGGCCTTGGCCGAGACACCCCATGGGGGGTGTCTCGGCCTTGGCCGAGACACCCCATGGGGGGTGTCCCGGCCTTGGCCAGGACACCCCTAGGGGGGTGTCTCTCCTCTTGGGGTGTCCATATGGCCCCTAGGTGCTCTCTTATGGCTATAAATAGCCCCCTTAGCCCTCCATTTACAAGGGCTCTTGATTTGGCTCTGATTTAGCTTTGGGAGAAGAATTTCCGGTCTTGGGATTATCCTCGAGATCTGAAATTCCGGAGTTTGGAAGC
>BQKN01065934.1:42361-69281 GCA_022839385.1 Asparagus kiusianus | reverse complement strand
ACATCGACGTCCCCGTCACAGGCCAACAACCCACGCAAGCGAGACCGTACCAAACCGGGCTCTCGTGTTTATTTTCGTTCAAGTTGTAACCCCTTTGTTTTCATTTTTATTCTGTTGTAACGATCGAAGTTGTAACAGATATCAAAGTAATGAAAACAGCAACTTTTACCGGAAATATTGGCAGGGGGCTCGAAGATGCACTACTTTCTAACTCATTGCACTAGAGGCCGACAAGCACCGCCTTTTTAGTTGGCCTCGCAAGTTGTCAGCTCTAATGGTAGGCCAAGTGAGGATATTTCCCATATCAGATTTGCGAGCAAGCTGACAAGCATTGCCTTTTTAGTCAGCCTTGCAAGTTGTCGGCAATGCCTTGTTTCCTGAGCAGAGATGGCATGTCAACTAATGGGTAGTGTTTCGGTTCCTAAGTGGTATGTATGACTTCTTAGCCCAATCTCAGCCATTCGCTAATAATTAATTCGGTTGCTCTGATGTGTCCGCTTTCAAGCCTATATATATCGGTTCTGGCGAAGGGTCTTGCTTACAATCTTCTGAATCTTTTGGACTTTTATAGATCTATTGATGGCTTCTTCCACTATTACTGCTGGGTGCAATGAGATGAGGATTAATCTGCTGAGGAAATTCCATTCAAAGCTCTACGCGATGGAGCTCGAGGCTTATCATGATCTGTATGACATTCCCTGTGCGTTCATTTTGTCGACTTTGTACCAGGCTCATGTAGTGTATGACCAAAGCAAGGTCATTGCTCTAGTGTATCTCCATCATCTGGAGTATGCTCTCCGTTTGCTACTTCATCCTTCCCTTACCTATGTCTTTGAGGCTTTGGGAGCCTCACCCTCCCAAATCAAGATGAATTTTATCACCATGTTGGTGGGGTTCGTGGTGATCTGTCATCAGGTTGGAGTCAGCCTGACTCTCGTATGCTCAGTCATCTTATCAGTGTTAAAACTAGGAAGAAGGAAGGGCTATACTATTTCCAGAAGCTCAGGGACTTCAAAGTCATCTCAAACGCTCCTAAGTAAGACAAAGAATGGAAGGAGAAGCTTTCTTGGGTTTTTAGAGCCGACCCCGTCTTATCTTGCTCAACTTGGCCTGTGATAATCATATGTTTGTTATATTTTATACCCTCATTATCTATTTTATTTAAATAAAAATATCACTAATAAATGTGTTTTATCTTAATTTGTAGGTTAATGAAGGATTAATGAATAAAAGCCCAAAAGAATCAAACTCCCTGATTTCTTACCATTTATTGAAGCCCAAATATAAATATAAAAGAAGGCCTAAGAAATCTCAAGGATCCATGAAGAAATTGGGTCAAGAAATTACAAAAAAAATTTAAATCTATTGCAAACCTATCGGTCGGCCAACCGATTGGTCAATCGGTCAGCCAACTAATTGGTCTACCGATTGATTTACAACATAAACTATTTTATGGCTGAGATCTAATCCTTAATCTCTAAGTAATATCCAAGGGATCTTATTCATTACTGTAAGCTGTAAATAGGGGTAGAGGGTGAGGAGTTTGAGTATAAAAATTTTTGTAATAACTCTATTTGGAGAGGAGGTTTACTCTTAATTTAGAAGACCTTCTAAAATTATAACTTTGTTGCAATTAATAAAGGAATTTTTTGACCGCTTCATATTTTTTTCTTCTCTTTGTTTAATTATGAAGATGAAGATGAAGATGAAGACAAAGGTTTGCTTTCAAGAGGCTAGAACCCTCTTACAATGTAAATTTTCTCTTTTATCTTTTATTTTCTTGCAATATTTTCTTTTCTTATTTTAGATATTCAAGGGGCTAGAACCCTCTTATTTTAGATTTATTTTGATGCATTGTAGCATAGATTTACTTTCATGTCATTATTTTTTAGTATAGATTATTTTCTTGCATAGTTTAGATTTTACTTCCTTGCATTAATTTCAAGAGGCTAGAACCCTTTGTAATTAGTTTTTATTCATTTTTTTCCTTTTATTTTCTAGGAGGCTAGAACCCTCTTAGGAATTAGTTTTTATTTTCATTCTTTTCCTTTTATTCTCTCTAGTATAGATTTTATTTTATTTATTTTTTTCTAAGATGTGGAAGTAATTCTTGTCGGAATTCTAGAAGTGTATGACACTAGTTTGATTTCTTTTATAATTTATAAATTATTCTCTTGTGCTTAAAATGATCATGCTTCAGATAATCAACTAGAGTACAAATTGATAGAAGAAGAATTTGATAATCTATGCTTATCTTATGTAGTTTGATAGGTTATGCTTATAAATTCTAAAATTACTATCTAGTTGTTATTCTTTTCATAATTAATAATTTTATTTGGATGATAATTTGATAGGTTATGCTTTCCTCAAGTGGTTTGATAGTCCATGTTTAATAAATCTAAAATAAAATATGATAAAAAGAGAATAGTTCATAATCTATAAGTAAAATTGGCTAGTGGATTCAATTCTAGATTCCTCATGTCTCTAATTGAATTCTCCATATTTTACTTTCTTGATTTTCTACTTTATTTTTTGATTTTTCTCTTATTTATTTCTTGGTTTTATTTACTTTTATTTTCTTTATCTTTCTTTCTCTACTCTTAATCTAGTTTTGTTTTTATTTACATATAGTCACATCCACCCTCTTTATCTCTCCACAACCACATTCTTTTATGACTCCTAAATTGTCACACACATAACCTAGAAAACCAATTTTTAATTAATTCTTACAACACCAGACCCTAGAAACATCTGAGGTACGAGTTGGCCCTAGCTAGGCCATGGAGGTGGTAACGAATGCTACTAAGATAGCAGCCTAGTTGGCTGGGTCAGGTGCCACTACCGCTCAGGACAAAAGGTCTAAGAAGAGGAGGCGGCTACGGAGAGCAAGCAAC
The DNA here is from genome assembly GCA_022839385.1 of Asparagus kiusianus. NCBI lineage: Eukaryota > Viridiplantae > Streptophyta > Magnoliopsida > Asparagales > Asparagaceae > Asparagus > Asparagus kiusianus. The sequence continues at coordinate 66,387 of BQKN01065934.1, read as the reverse complement.
CAAGGTCCTTCTAGGATTACTAAGCTGACTTAGGATAGGGACGGGGCATGGACAACATGGTCGTACCTGCGCCTGATCAAGAAGCTAAGGATGGTAAAAACCTGGCCACTCCTCTCCCTATGGCCGCTCCTACATACCAAATTAACATTGTCATTCTAGATGAGGAACCCCCGTTCAAATTGAGGGGTTGAAATGGTGGAGTTTGTGCTTATTGAGTCCCTAGCTCAACTCGAGGAGGAAACGGCTCAGTCTCCTCTAGTTCGGGTCGGTCCATCGAGAGGGCAAGGAGCCGGCCGCTGAGGAGCCTGCTAATGAAGAGCCCATTATCATTGACATTGCCGCTGTTGCTGCTATTTCTTCCCTTGCCGCCTTCTTATAGGCAGGGCATCTTTTATATTCATATAATCGTGTGCTTTGGCCATCAACTACTCATAGTTGTTGACTCGTTTATTGATGAACGAGTTGGCTAACTCATTGCTCTCTAGCCCGATTGCGATCATAGCTACGGTGACCATGTTGACAGGGTTGTCGACTAGCCTCTTGGCTTGGAACCTCTTGAAGTAGTCCCTAAGGCTTTCTCTAGGTTCCTGCCTCATCTGTAGCAAGATGTGGGACGATAGTTTTTCCTTGGCGTCGATCAAGAAGTGGTGCACAAATTTCTAGCTGAGCTGCTCAAAGCTATTGATGGACTTTTTGTCCAATGAGTTCCACTATAACTTAGCGCTTCCTATTAAGGTGATTAGGAAAGATCTACAGATGATTGGCTCTGATACTTATTGCATGGTAATATTATCATAAAAATTCTTTGCATGCTCAGCTAGATCTCCCACACCCTTATACTTCTCAATGTGAGGCATCTTGAACTTGTCACAGGAAGCATTCATGATCCAGTCGACTAGGAGAGTATTCCCCCCAATGGTCTTAGTGACTGGATAGAAATTCTGTGCGTGCTCTCGACCATCATGACCGAAGCTGGGGCTTTCACCCGTCTACTGAGGCTATTGAGAAGGAGCTTTGAAGCGAGTTTGTTGGCGAAGCGGGGGAGATATATACTCAACATAGTCCTTTAGAGCTTGTTGGCTAGTGTGAATAATAAGTCAAGGATGAGGGATGAATGGATGACCCGCTAGAGGCAGAGGAGGAACAAATGATGATGAGGGTTGTTAGGGAGGAATCCGGCTAAGGAGCTCATTGATGAAGGTAGTGAACTGCTATTAGAAAGATTAAGAAATATTCTGAGCGGATTCCTCCAACTGGCCTTTCCTCCAACTAAGCTTGAGTGACATAGCCCATATGCTGCTCTTCAGCAGATAGGTTGAAGGATTGACCAAGGCGATCAGAATCGATCATCGTTTGTGAAGAAGGATGAAAGGCCCTATGGTGGGTGCTAAACTATTGATATTAGTTATCCAATATGGAGTTTATTTGTGGATTATGAGGGGTGTTAGGGTTCTCAAACTTCTTCAGATGGCTTGTTTTTGAGCAAATAGTCCCATCTTACACATGAAGAACACGTAAGAGATCAGAGTTGGGATCTCTGTTGGTTCCTCCGACGGCAAAGTCAGTCCAAAACTTGAGTAGAGAAGATAAGTGTACAAGAGTTTTCTAGGGTAGAATTTTTAACTTATCCTAAGCAACAAATAGCACTACACTTTTATAGAAGATCCAAAGGGACAAAAGAGTAACTTAGGCCAAGTCAAGATAAGTGGCTTTAATGGCATTTGTTTATAGGTTTCGGCTACTGAGGAGGATAAATCACCTAAGTGTTTAATGTGAGGCTAGCGCGGTGTGCGTAGTGCTAACAAGGTCTGATGATTCATAAAGATTTTTAGGGCTAGAGTAATGATGATTCTGATCATGCATCTAATATAATGGCAATCGACTGTTAGCGAGGGCGCGATGAAGCACTGCTTTTCGACTCGTCACAATGGAGGCCGACAAGCACCGCCGTTTTAGTCAGACTCACAAGTTGTCGTCTCTAATAGTAGGCCGACTGAGGATGTTTCCCCATCTCAAATTTGCGAGCAGGCAGACAAGCACAACATTTTTAGTTAGCCTCACAAGTTATTGGCTCGACCATGAATTTGTTTGGAAACAATAGTGCTTATGCTGCTTGGGTCATCCTAGGTTAGGGTGAGACCAAACTAATGATTAGCAGTCATGGGACACGTGTTTGACTCTAGAGAGAGGATTGTAACTTAGTTTATTTGTAGGATATAATAATAGAAGAGGCTAGTACAAAGACTGCAAACTATAAGTTTTTCATTTTTTTTCCTTTTGACCACTAAACACTTTACCTTGATTAGAATTTGAGACTTCATCCTCAAGTATTTGGAAGATAGGGTTTCCATCTTTCCTTTGTTCTCGAGGTATGTAGCGATAGATAACTTTCCTTGGATTTCCTCCATTATAAGTAGTTTCTTTTTTAGGGTTAACTTTATTAGCTTTGAAATCTGTTCCTTTGATCTCTTTAGCAACAACGCCTTCGAAGTAAAATTTTGCATCAGCATAGAAGTCTTCTGCATTTGTAAAAGGTTTTGTATCTGTAAATACTCATCTGACTTCACTCTTAGATATTTTATACTTGAAGCTTTGATGCAAGGAGGAAGATATCACACCGTATACATGCAACAAAAGACTTCCTAATAATGCATTGTAAGATGTGAAGGCATCAATCACATGAAAGAGAGGAGTAGAAATCCATCCTTGAAATCTTAAGGTCAAACACATAGTCCCCAGAGCTTGTTGCTCTGTTTGATTAAATTCCTAAATGACATTGTTGTTTCTTATAAAATTTCTTATAATAAACCTTAACCTTGTCAGTGTCCTCAAAGGGATTAAATTTACAGCAGACCTACAATCCAACATGATTCGATTAATTAGCTTATCTTTTAAATCACCTGTGACTAGAAAAGACAATTATGAAGCTTTGAGCCTAACAAAAGGTCTTCATCAGTAAATCTAATATCTAAGACTTCTAGTGGATTTATATCCACATTAGCTACTTCTACCCTATAGTCATTAGGAAATTGCATTGCGGTAATAAATTCCTTTCGCAAATCATATGATAAACATAAAGCATCATACACACTAAAAAGGGATGGTATTTTTTTAGAAGTGCAAGTACATTGTATTTGACAGCCACATTTGGAATTACATTATCATGAGGATGAGTTTGTTCCTTGCGATGTATGATGTACTCAATAGGAGGAGGACGGATCTCTTTTTTCTGAACTCTAAAGCAAGTAGTAATATTAGCCTTCGAAGTTTCTTCCAGGAAGCATAACAGTCCGTCATCTTCTTCCTGTTGATGGTTTATATGATCACACAGTCAAATCCAGGATAGGATTAGTTTGTTCACTAGTGAAGAGGGGCCCGCTTTCTTCTCTGACTTTATATCCGTTTCTTGAGTTGGGTATCTAAGGAATCTGCACTAATAGAAATTCATGAGACGGCGGGGATTGGTTCCCCCGTTGTGCCTCCAACGATCAAGTTAGTTGATGAACGTGAATGGGGTCAAGAAAGAACTATGTTCTTGTAATTATGCAATGTATGCGTTAGAGGATCAGATTTTTGAACCCCTTTAATGTTAAAATAGTACATGTATTTATACTCAGTGCATAAGGGTGGATTAGTCACTTCGGTTGAGCACAGAAGGGCGGTGATGAAGTGTGGGCTGGCAGCTGAGTCAGCCTCTGCTTTACAGGTGTCGGCTGGTGACTAGAGGGAGGATCTCCTCAGCATTAAATAAGAAGTAAGAGGGAGTATGACGGTGGCCTACGTGGTCCAATGGGTCATAAAGACTATTGGGGTTAGAGGCATGATGATGCTTGCTAAACATTAAATACGACGTGGACACGTTGTCAGTGAGGATAAGCTCAAAGCAGAAGTTATCCTTTAGCTTCACCGAGAAGTAACACCTTTCGAGTCATCCTCGTGAGGCGTTAGTCGAATGGTCGAGTAAACTCCTGGTGAGTCATCTTCGACTAGAGGGTCGACTAGTACTGCTTTTCGAGTTGACATGAAGGAATATCGATTCGTCCAGTCGGCTAAGTCAGACTCTCTATTAGGCTCGGGCCTTAGCCGAGACACCGCGAGTGTCTTGGCCAAGGTCAAGACACCTTGGGTGTCTTGGCCATGGCCGACACCCCAAGTGTCTCGACCAGTCTTGGCCATGTGGTCGAGACACCGCGGGTGTCCACGAGCTCCAAAAAGCCATTTTACGCAGTTTTGAGCCATTTTTCAACCGTTAACTACCTGAATTTGTTTCAACTAATCTAATATCATCCAAGAACATGATAAAGTGGTCACAACTAAGGATAAGATTAAATCGTTTGTTCTTATCTAAAAACAGGGCTCCTGAAGCTTATAAATACAACCCTAGGGCCTTCATTTGCAGAGATCTGGATTCTCGAGCCTCGGTGAATCCCTGCTAAATTGGAGACTGAAGGAGCACGAATTTTAGAGAGGAGGAGAAGATCGTATCAAGTTCTTCAGCATAAAGAAGAAGAGTTCGTCAGATCTATAGTTCCCGATTCTTTCGCTTGAGATCGTACCTAGCTGCGATCTCGAGAAGAGTGGTTATCTCGCTGTTGCCGAGATAATCGCTTTGATTTCTTGATTCCTTCACGAATCAACAAAACTCCAGATCGATCTGATCGTTCGGTGGTTCACAGATATCAACGTCCCCGTCACAGACAAAGATCCCGCAAAAAAGCGATAGGCGATAAACACATGTTGCGTATTGTTTGAAAGAGAGTTGTACTTTACTTTTCATTGTATCGAAAGTCTTATAAAAAGACTATTTTTCTGAATTTATTGTAATGCCCAAAGTTATAATGAATTCTGCAATGAAAACAATTTTCTCCCCAAACAAATACCAACTCTTCAAAAATCATAGGACGTACTCCTTGAAGGTGAACTGTCATTTCTGGTCAAAGGTTGTTCATGCACCTCCTTACATCCTCTTGTTCTATGATGGGCTGAGGACAATGGAGACTCAAGTTTCTCCATCTATTAATGAAATTAGATGTCCTCTTATTATGTGCTTGTTCAGTTCAAGTTAATTCAGTGATGCCCATAGTCTTTTGAGGACTATAGAGGTGATGTAAGAAGGCTTCTTGCATCCGCTCCCAGTTTCTTATTGATACAAGTATAAGCTTGCTATACCAAGTAAATGCAGGACTTCAAAGTGTTTGAACAAACTATCTTAATAGGAGAGCCCCATTATGATCAGTCTCTTGGCATGCTGCTAGAGAATGAGAGATGTGCTCATGTGGTGAACCATTCGCATTGAATTTGGCGAATTGAGGTTATCGGTAATTTACAGGGAAGGGAACCATGTCAATCTCAGCAAGATAAGACTTTATATAGCCTGGTCTCATTGCATATTGATTTTGCGTTAATCGTGCCTTAACCTCTTCAGTGATGAGTTTTTATATTGTATCAAGTGAAACTGTAGTTGAGTGATGCTGAAAATCTAAAGCGTTGGAGCAGAAGGATTTGCAAAGATTTGTGCCCCAAGTTGAGCAATTTCTTCTTCTTTCTGTTGGAGATCTCTTTGAATTTGTATCAATTTATCACCAAGAGACATTTCTATTGGAGATCATGGCATGCCTTATCTTGTAAGAGTAGTCGATATTCTCTAGCCGTCAATCATCATGTCACTACACGACGTCCTCTTGGGGTCAATGTTGTTTCATATTGATAAGATGGTTGTTGATAATACCGATGTTGATGATGGGTGCTTTCATAATAGTTATAAAGAGGATGTTTTGCCTTTCATTTCTTTGAGGCATGACATGTTGCACATGATGTTCAAAGAAGTATCATCCTCCAATCTCATAATGAGATGGTTCTGCAGAATGATATCAAGGAGATTATCTTCATTCCCAGTAATCTTTATTTGACTCAGATACACAACTACGAGAGGATAGGGTTGAATCATATTTAGATTCAAAACTTACAGATTTGCTAGAATAGAATTGATAGTGCCAAGAATGTGGAGCATCATTTTGATGAGCCCTCACTCTAGGCCTCCCTAGGTGAACAAAAGAGGAGCTTGTAGAACGTTGCTCTGACGTCTCCCTTGTGGGGTCATTAACTTGAACTTGTTGCACCGGGGCAGACACTACCCTACTCAGGGTTCTTGAAAAAATTTCCTTCTTGATAGGGCCTTTTGGTTGTTGAGGATTGGACAGTTGAAGAGGAGGGAACTCCTTACTATAAGAATTTGGTCCAAAACCCTCCATGTCTCAAGAGCATTCAATGTGAGGGAAACGCCTTTGAGCAACACAATACCTTATTTCAACCGAAGAGGAACCTGTGACTTCTTCCATCACTCCCTTACCCTTTTCAATATGAAAAGTAGATGATTTCTTCTTGTTGTTAAGGGTATCTTTAGGACCCTCATCGATGATAATACCAGCGATACTCCTCATGTTTGCATTAAGCTTTTGAACATTAGCAATAGGAACTTGGACTGAGGGTGATTTCCTCATCCTTTTCTTCACAGCCTTAGTCACCACAGGAGTAAAGCCATCATCATTTGCTTCAACATGTATTCGAATGAACAAGATATTCATGTTGTGGGATAGGGCATGGTGTTGATTGAGGACTGTTCTACTCTAATATGTGGCAGTTACATGCCATGAACGTAACTGCTAATGCAGTTTCTTAGTTTGAGAAACTACCCATGACTCAAAAGTCCATAAATGAACATCTTCCACTTCAAAAGCGTAAAGGAAAAAGAAAAATGAACATTTTCTCTTCTACTTAAATGTACCTGAGAGAAAAAGATTGAGGGTCAAAACTTGTGGGTTGTGAGAGACATTTGATTTGTGAATTATACCTTTGTTTGTTTCTTAGTAATCAAGGGTTCGATATCGAAGTTGTGGAGCGCGTGAGTCTGGCCAGCAAATGAATACGATCATGGAATGTTTCGAATCGATAATAGACTAATTAAATTCCGCAATTTACGATTTGATGATTATTCTCTATTTCTTACATTAGTATTAGAGCTATACGGCTAGATTTCATGCTTTTTTAGTTGGTATGGTTATTCATATGCCTTGGTTGTGTATATGCCCATTGAAAGAAAGCTTCCTATATGTTTAATGGCAAATTTTAAAATACTTGTTGTTATGATCTCATTTTGGCACATATGATTAAATTATACGTATGTGATCATCTTTGCAAAATTTCATTTGAAATCGTTATGTGGTTTAAGTGATATTTGAATTTGAAGTTTTATATGTCTTAAATAACTGAAAGTTTGTAGTTGTGTATCTCTTAATACCTTGAGTTATATGATATGTTCTTGTTTCGCACATGTAGATCTACCAGATATATAGCTTCCAGTAGATATATCATTTGCAACTTTTGGATCACCAGTTGAAAAGTTATGATATTTCAAGGTTTGCATGACACAATAGGTTTCCATGTTACATGGTTGAAAATGATGCGTTTTGCAAATCGACCCCTGAACATTTCTTTATGGCAGCTAATGTAAATTGTCAGTTTTGCATAATTATGCCTAAGCCTGTGCCTTCACCGGAATTGGCAAACAATTTTTTTTTTTTGGGAAAACTAATTTTGATCCAAAATTTCCCTAAAAGTGTAAATAGACTCGAATTTGTTTATATAAAATTACAGTGAAACCCAAAATTTTCTAGAAATTTGCGAAAACACTCAGTTTTATGTAAACTTGCAGTTTAGTCCAAAATGCTTTCTGTTTTTGCAAACAGGCCCAATTTCCAAAAAAAAAAATACAGTTTTGACTCAATTTCTGGAAGATTATAGTTTTGACCCAGTTTTTGAAAATACAGATTTGACCCATTCCTAAAAAGTTACAAATTTGACCCAATATCTACAAAGTTATAGTTGTATCCTTTTTTTGGAACATTATAGTTTTACCCAAAATTTTATTAAGTACAGAGAATTTTCGCAAATTATTTTTCTAGTATTTCATTGCATGTTTAGTACAAAATTACATGTAAGTTTCTACAAATTAATTGATATATACTCAATTTTTTTTAATTAGCATGATTGATAACATGTCATGATATGTATTTGAGTTGAAGATTTTAGGATGGTAGAATATTTTTCTATAAATTTTCTCGCCTAATTCCTGAATTTTGGGCACAATTGAATAATTTAATAATGATAAAACTCTGTTAACGGGAGATGATTGGATGTATTACATTTTTTTTTAATTTCATAACTTAGTTAGATATTATTAGTTTATTCAAGATAATGCGGTAAAATATGAATTGTGCTAGTTATTGATTATGTGTCATTTATTATATTTCTAGTTGACTAGGGATGCTACCAAGAGCATCGTTGTTGACCTCAATAAGGGAGAGCAACTGAATGAGAAGAACTATGATGTTTGGCATCACAAGATTTAGTATCTCCTCAAGAAGCAACATATGCTAGAAACTATAACACAATCAATGATTGAGCATGAGCAGGGCAACATTGCATAGCATAGGCGTGATCAGGTAGTCTTCCAAGCCTGGAAGAGGAAGGATCATATTGCTCGCATATTAATGCCAAGCAGCATGAGAGATGATATCATGCTACGTTTTGAGAGGTATCAGTCAGCTATAGTAGTTTAGGGTGTTGTTAAGCTCCAGTATGATGGGACTTCTACTAGACAATGCCAGCTCACTCTCAAGTTTTGACGGTTATAAGAAGCGCCATGATCATTCGAGGAGGCAATATATTTACTGTTATGTCAAACATGATTAGCAAGCTAAGGCGACAGAGCATGAGCTTTCTGATGAATAATAGGTTCAGGTTGTCACTCATGGGAGCATATACGGGTTAACCTCACTCACAATGAGAACATCAAAACTTTTAATGATGTTGCTCATCATATGTAACTCGAGGAGGATTACCTTCTGACTAAGAAACCCGACGGGAAGGCATACATGATCGTGACTAGCTTGCACAGAGCATTTGGCTCTAAGCGCGAAAGACGTAGAGGTGAAGTACCTAAATGGGGTAGATAAACCAAACTGAATCCTACGAAGGCTAGATATGCTAAGCGCAAACGCAAGCTTGGATAACATGCTGGCAAGAAAGATGAGACTAAAACAGTCTGTCACAATTGCAACAAGTTGGGTCACTTCACTCATGAATGCACTGAGCCAAAGGTATGTGATACAACGTCCAACTCTACTTTGTTAGTAGTTGTTTGATGCTTCCTAAAACTGTTCCAATTTGTAGTACTGTAGACTCAATAGCAACCGACCACATCACGAGAGATCAGACAACAAACATGGAGTCTCATCAGGATCTAGTTAGGAGTAGATGTATTACACAGTAAACAACTCCAGCGCAGAGGTCCTCGGGGTTAGCACCTGCAAATTGGATTTGCCAAGTGGATGCGTGTTACATCTTCATGACATACTATATGCACCTTACGTTCGACGAAGTCTTGTTTCAGTTCTAGTCCTCTAGGTTTAGGCTTTAAACGTGTGTCTGGAAAATGGTTGTGTTATGTTGTATTTGGGAACTACTTATTATGGTTGTAGATATTTGTCAAATGGTTTTACGGTGTTGGACACTATTTCTATTTGTAACAATGACAGTACTTGTTTTTCTTATATTGTCGCATCTAACAATGATGTTATGTGATGATTTAAAATGGCATGCTAGATTAGGTCTTATTAGGCAAGAATGAAAAAAATTGTTAGCTCCAGAAGGTCTTCATAGCCCACTAGCTAAAGTTAACTTGCCTTCTTGTGAGCCATGTTTGACTGAAAAGGTAATTAGAAAACCGTTTGGCAAAGCAGTGAAAGCCACCATACCCTTGTAGCTTATTCATTCAGACATTTGTAGCCTCATGACTATGAGGGCAATACATGGTGCACCACATTTTATCATAATCATAGATAATTTCACTCAAAATGGTCATATCTACTTGATCTCCCATAAGTCATAAGTGTTAGATTGCTTCCAATGTCATATCAGATTGGTTGAGAATCAATTAGACAGAAGAGATAAAGCTCTTAAAACTGATTGTGATCGTGAATATCTATCTGAACAATTCACAAGATTATGTGATGAAAAAGGTATAGCAAGGCAGCTAACTATTCCTAGAACTTCCCATTAAAATAATATTGCAGAGAGGAGGAATATAATACTGACATGGTTATATCAATGACAATACAAGCTAATTTACCTAGCTCCTATTAAGAGATGCATTATTGACTGTAGCCTACATCTTTAAGCATGTTCCCTATAAGTCTATACCTTCCACTCCACATGAGTTATGGACCGGTGAAAAACCTGAATTAGATAATTTGTGGCCACGGGATCAGCGGTTTTGCTCACCAAACTTCTCAAACGTATGGAAAGTTAGGTCCTGGAAGAAAGAATGTATCTTCATTAAATATCCTAAACATTCTAGGGAGTATATTTTTATTAGTGAAGAAGCCGGTGGAACTGTGATAGAAATTGAGTCCCGAGATGCCACCTTCTTAGAGGAGGATTTTCCTAGCAGAGGGTAGGTAACAAAGAATTTTCAATTTATGAATTGAAAGATTCATATTATGTCACCCATAACAAACCAATTGAGGACATAGATGAAAATTACTCATCCTAACATGGCTAGTAGGAGCGGCACATCTGGTGGTCTAACTTCAATGGTGCCAAATTAGATAAAACATCAACCATGTAAAAGTGATCAAGGTAGGATCCCTCATCGTCATTTTGAGATTGAGGGGTAGGCCTTCATAATAGCTCCAATGGATGACGAAGAGCCTAGAACTGTTCAGGAGGCTCTTGTAGGTCCCATTGCTAGGGAATGGATTAACCAATATAAGGGGAAATGAAGTATGAAGGATAATCTTGTTTGGGACTTAGTTTACCTTTCGCCTGGGCTTCGAACAAGTAGGAACAAGTGGGATCTCAAAATCAAACGCAAGGTAGAAGGATATATTGATAAATATAGATATAAGGCCCGTCTTGTGGGGAAAGGCTATACTCAAAAAGAGAGAATCGATTATGAGGAAACATTCTCACTGGATGTTAGTTTTGCCTAGATTCGTCTCATTGTAGTCATTCTCTCAAATATGAACTTAGATCTCTATCAAATGGACGTGAAAAATACATTTCTCGATGAAGAATTGGATGAAGAGATCTATATGGACCAACTTGATAGTGTGACCAAAGGTCAAAAGTGCAAAGTCTACAAGCTCCGCCAATTTGTTTATGGCCTGAAACAATCTTCAACATAATGGAACCTCAAATTTTATTGAGCTATTCTGGCAATTGTGTGTAAATCAAGAGGTCCAAAGATGGTTTAGTAATCCCATCTTTGTATGTGAATGCAATACTCTTTGGCTGGAAATAAAAGGGAGTTGATTGATACCACTAAAACATGGTTATCTTTCAATTTTGAGATGAAGGATATGAGTGAGGCTCGTTATTTTCTTGGAGTAAAAATTGTTAGAGATCCCTCTAAATGACTTCTTGATTTGTCTCAAGAGGCTCACATAAAGAAGATGCTTGAACAATATCAAATGTAACTGCAAACTCATTTATACTCCCATGAAGAGAAATTTGAGCCTAAGCGTTGATATGGGTCCTAAGACTCCAGAGGAGAAGAAAAGAATGTCAAGAGTCCCCTATTCCAAGATCATCAGAAGCCTCACGTACACCATGATGTATAGAAGACTCAACATATGTTACGATGTTAGAATTGTCAGGCGGTTTCAAGCAAATCAATGATATGCGCATTAGAAGGCGGTCAAGAGGATTTTGAGATATCTCAGAGGGACATTAGACTACGTGTTACGTTATTATAAAAGAGATTTGCGCTTAGTATTATAGCGATGCTAATTATGCTAATTGGGGAAGTGGTCTAAATGAGCGCAAATTGACATCGGGATATGCTTTTCTGCTCAACAATGGTGCTATATCTTGGAGAAATAAGAAACAATCTTGTGTTGCTTTATCTACCATGGAGACTAAGTACATAGCAAGATCCGCAGCAATGCAGGAAGCTATTTGGTTGAGGAGATTCATGCGGCACTTAGAGATTGTTACTTACGTATCTAACCCTATGAGAATCAACTATGGTAGCATGGCTGCACTTGCTTACTCTAAGGATCCCGAGTACCATGGAAAAACCAAGCACATATAACTGAGATATCACTTCATTAGAGATAGATAGCACAAACGGAGGTGGTCTTACAACATATTTTTACGAGTAAGATGGTAGCGGATCCATTTACCAAGCATATTACTAAGGGTTTATTTCACATGTTAAATCTCAAGGAATGCGTAAAATATGGTTGTACCTACAATTTGTAAACTACTATGTCGTTGCACGTGTACTTTTGATTATATTGAGTAGATATATATGATTGGTTCGCGTACTTTTGATTATATTGAGTAGATATATATGATTGGTTCGCACACGTGTATTTTTGATTATATTGAGTAGATATATGTGATTGATTCGCATATATCTGTGTCACAATATCATTTGACAAGTAGCACATTTTAAGAAGTACGTCAATAAGTTAAGATTTACTCTCTCACACGAGCAATCACCTTTGGCATTAGTGGAGTGAACGAAGATGAGACTTAAGTTAGTCATAGCGCCAAGAAAGCGATTGTAATTTAAAATTCTGTCACCTTGGTAAGGACCAAGATAAGGCTTTTAAGAAAATAATGAGCTGATATAAATATTTCCCATCATTAATGAAACCTATATATAAAGCCAAGTGTAAGAAATTTATTTTGCGCCATTGCAAGTGAGCAAATGAGAATTTCGAGTTAGGTGCTTGTGACGTGAATGAACTAACACTTGTACAGTGTTCAGAGTTTAAGACATACACTCTGAATTGACAGTGCTTTCCTCCGCAACATGCATTTCATACTGTATGTGCTTAGCGACCAAATAAGAAAGTGAGTGAATAGGTCCCTATCACTGTGTGAGTCATGGAGGTCATAAACTAATCTCATTTGTACCCTATGTGACTTTGACTATATCATTAAGTGGAGAGTTAACATTAGCTACTCTAGTGTGTTACACATGATCATGATTGACGGGACATTACTAGCCAAGCAGTTAGCTCGAGACTAAGTGGCATGAAGGCGAAAGGAAAACTAATTTCGAGGAAAACTAATTTCGAATTACATACATCACTTATATTCACTAGCTAGCCTCGTTTTAATACGATCGGACACAACTGTGGATACATGTAAAGTTTAACAGGATTTGAGCGTGGATCTAGTGAAGAATTTAGATACGCTTAATTTTGTATTACCAAATAAATCAGGGATACTATATACACTACTGTTTGACTGTTTTCTTATTTTAGGGTAGATGCCTCCATCGCACTCCCAACGGTTTCTAGTTTGCAGCTCGCAGCTCTCAAGTACAGGTATATTCGCTTGTTTTCTAGTTTGCAGCTCGCAGCTCTCAAGTACAGGTATATTCGCATGACTCATTTGTCTATATGAACGTGACTCAAAGTTTGGCTACTACAACATGACAGTCATCCCCATCATGCGCAAGTGAGAGATGTAGGCGGTGGGGGCGTGCCCCACTAACGTTGCCATCCCACTTTTGTGGCAAGTACATGCCCTGAAAGCAACTGTTAGCGCGGTTTCTTAGTTTGAGAAACTAACTACGACTCTGAAGTCCATAGATGAATATCTTCCACTTCAAAAACGTAACAAGAAAAATGAACTCTCTCTTCTACCTAACGCACGCGAGAGAAAAAGATTTGAGGGCCAAAACTAGTGAATTCTGAAAGACATTTGAGCGGTAAATTATAGCCTTGGCTCCTCTTGATAATTAAGGGTTCGACAACAAATAAAGCGGAGCACGTGAATCCAGCCAGTGGTGAACATGATCCTAGAACGATTCGAATAGGTAACATACTAAATTCCGCAATCTTCAATTCTTAGATTTGATGATTATTATCTATTTCTTACAAATATGAAAACAATATCATAAAACTTATTGGAGAAAAGAGAAGAAAATAAAAACTAAAGAGGCCATTATTTCATTCCTGCCGAGTTCTGACTTCAGACCTTTACCTAATCAATACATTAAAATCCCTTCCACAAAAATTTTATAACTATCAAAACTTACTATCTCCTACTGTCATAAACTTCAATCCTGCCATGGGTCGTTCTCAGTCCTCACTTCAGAAGGCTCAACCACCTCTGACTCTCCTGCTGCCTCAGACGATCCAACTTCTGAGCTCGATTCAGAGTCAGCGTTTCCCTCTTCTCCTGACTCTGATCTTCCCCATCTTCCACCGAGGGCAATAGCCATCATCTCATAGATTTTGTTACCCAACTCCGTGGGGCTATCAGGCTGCATAATTTTTTGAGCAAAGCAAACAGTAAGTACTTGGAACAAAAGATTGCTAGATCCATTTAGTCCCACATTCAATAAATCAGGACTCATTTGCGGGTTCAGAAGACATTTCTCTTTAATATCTAGGTTTAAAGGGTGAGTTTACATCTCTTACAAATATTATCATAGTCAAACCCATCTTCCAAATTGCAACTTGCAAGTTAGCATTGTTCGCCCGATACGTGTCTATTGTTAATGGAGTGGCACACTTGAGGGCATCATGACTACGAAATTGTGGTGTATACTAGGATCAAGGTCATCGATAGAGGATAGTTTCGAGTAGCGGTGAAACACCGCCAAGGCAATTTGGGCTATTGTGGTAAAATAGTGGTAAAAAGCGCAAAGTTAACAGTCTATTCTAGATATGTATAAATATTTAAAAAATTAAAGAATAACTAGAAAACCTAAAAATGCAGTACTTGATTTAAAGAAATCCTAAGCATGAAATAAACATGTAGCTACCACATAATATCGAAGTGGACTAGAGAAGTCAGAGAGTCGTCATCTTCGAGAAGATAGAGCTGAGCGGTAAGAAAACTGCACTAGGAGCACACTGCAAGAGGTGCGAGGTGTTGTGCCGGTGAGAGGCATTGAGGGAGGTACCGGAGGCTATGCGAAGTGGTGGAAGGCGGCAGGAAAACGTCGAAAGTCAAGGGAGGCAATGGGAGGCATCAACCTTTGTAGGGGCTTTTTTTTTTAGAGTTGGATCACATGAGGGAGACTTGGTAAAGAAAAAATCACGGCCAATGACATAAAACATCAGTTCACGCGGACACAGGTTGCGTTTAATTAAAAAATAAACTTAAAATTGCTTTTAAATAGTAGTCAAAAAGAGGATTTTACCCGCAATCACCTGCTATTCACCGGTATGGCGCGTTATTAGCCGCTTTTGTGACATACTCCGCAAAATACCACTGCTATTGGGCGATATTGGGCGATATTGGGCGATATCGTTGTGAAAAGGGCCGCTAACGTTATTAGCGCCGCTACTTACCGCTATTTAACAATGCCTAGGACCCTTAGTCCTGCATTGTGTATATGGGTGGTCAATTGTGAATTCCCTCCCCCTAACACTAGCTTGGCTTGGTTTGGTAAAGGGAAAGTAAAAAGGTAAAAGTCAAAAGAGGGGCAAAAAACTAAGGTGTGTTTGATGGAGGGTTTTTTGAAGAGAAGGTAGAGTAAGGTGGGGTGAGAAAGAGAAGAGGACAACTTAAAATCAATAGGAAATGAGGAGAGAGAAAAATCCCTCCAAATTGGAAGGGTTTAAGAAAAGAGAGAACGAATTATAAATAGATGTTTTCCTCCTCTCCTACCAAGTAACAAACACAAGATGTATATACTTTGTTGCACCTCATTGCACCTTAATTTACATTCCCCTCCGGAACCCCTTACCAAACCATGCCTAAAGGGTGAGATTTTCTAGGTCTCTTACAAATGGTATCCAAGTAAACCCCATCTTTCCAGTTGAAAGTGACCAAACTTTGCCTGGTACTAGTCTACTGCAAAGACAAAAGGTGAGTCCAGATTGTAGTGTTCAACTAGGACTAGACTTAGACTAGTGTAAAGTCAGCCCATGCGATGTCAGATTGTGGAAGCATGGTGGTATATTGGGATCTATGCAATTCCCATATGGGATGTAAATTGTGGGTTTATACAAAATTTAGGTTCTCCCTCCTGACAACTAGAGTTTAGGATGAGTTATCCTCGATCTCTCCCAAATGGTCCCAGAGTCAACCCCTTCTAAAGTCAACCCCAGTTATAGTTTAGCACAAACGCAAAATGCTCACACTTGGTTTGCAATGTTTCAATCTGAACTATACTAGTGCAAAGCCGGCCCGTGTGAGTGCAGGGGAGTGGAAGAATGATAGTATGTCAGAATTCATTAGTCCTACACTGACTAATTTGAAAGTCAATTATGGGTTCATAAAGAGTTCCGGTTACCCTCATTTGATAGCTAGCTTTCAGGTCTGGGTAATAGGCCTCTCATACTGATAACAGAATATGACAAGAAGGTTTAGATAGCCTTACAGTGAATCCACTGGCAATAAGAGCTGTATCATACAATAGATCAACAGCCCTCGTGGCTTCCCCACTGCTTGGGTCGTTCTTGCATGCAGCCTGTAGATTCTATCGAGTTATGACACGTACTAGTAATAAAATAATAAAAATGAAAAAAAAGATGATTTATGCAAGAAATATTACGTTTAGGTCTTTAATGATGGGATGGTCTGGATTGATTTCTAGAATTCTCCTTCCTCTCATGAACTCTAAACTTGATGTATCACCAAGAGTCTGCGCTTTCATGAGCCTACATATCACAACCAAAGTAGCTGATTGACAATTCATAAAGGAGATGAATGAGGAACTAATGAATAACCTCAATACAGAAAGATAATTCTACCTTTCCATGTTAGCTGACCATCCAAACTTGCCAGAAACAAGTACGCAAGGAGAAGCGCTAAGCCTCTTTGAGACTTGCACTTTAGCTACCTTGTCACCAAGTTGTTGCTTTATCCAATCACACAACAAGTTGAACTCCTGCTGGTTCTCCCTTTCTTTTACCTCATCCGCATCACCTGAGTCAGAAATCATTGTCAGCAGTGATATCCCAAATTATATTACGTACTGACTTGATCAACATATTTCAGTGAAACACTAACCAAGTTCTAGATCTTCTTTGCTGATGTCAACAAATTTCTTTTCCTTGTATGTCTGCAAGTTCTGGATTGCAATTTCATCAATCGGCTCCACCAAATATAGAACCTATAAGAGATACAAAATAGTCAGATGAAACGCATAGTTAGACAAAGGGTTTATGAACAAGTACGTTAAGAATTGAATGCTTACTTCTATGTCTTTCTGGAGCAACTTCTCCAAGAATGGGGCAGTTTTGGCACTTTTAAGGCTATCTGTTGCCAAGTAATATATAGCCTTCTGGCTCTCTGGCATGTTCTCAACATACTGATCTAAGCTTATCAAATCTTCTTCACTTTTAGAAGAATAGAAACGCAACAAAGGAGCAAGACGCTTGTGATTCCCGGAGTCCTCAATCAAACCTAATTTCAGAAGCTTGCCAAAGTTCTCCCAGAAACTTTTGTAATCCTGCAACAGAGATAAAAGTTGGTAAAAACAAAAAAGTTAAACCACATGATACACTGCCTAAAGTCATCTCTGCCCACCGCTTTATTTTCAGATTCAGATATCTCTTGAATCATGTCAAATGTTTTTCTAACAAGCCTTTTCCTCATTATTCTCACCTGCACCAAAGAGTAAATGTATAAATGAGTCAGCATGGTAAAGGGCAATTGGTGAATTATAACGGACAATGTGAAAATATATCTCCAGCTTACAATTCGACTTTCTTGAAGAATTTCACGAGAAACATTAAGGGGAAGGTCATTTGAATCCACAACACCCTTCACAAAGCTCAAATACCTCGGGAACTGCAATTTGATCATAACTAATCAGCAACTAATACACTGATCGACCAAAATAACCAAAGTCTCGAATAAACACACAAGTCATAAGAGACATTACATATACCAAAAAAGTACAGTTGTAAACATAACTTATTTCTAAGTTGATTAACTTACCAGCTCACCATCAAAATCATCTGAAATGAAAACACGCTTGACATACAAGCGTATGTTCTTTGTCTTTGAATTAACTACATCTTCATTGTTCAATGGTGCCATTCCAGGTATATATAGGACACTTCTAAATTCCACCTCCCCCTGTTAAGTTGAAAACCATGTAAATGATGAAATTTTCAACAAGAAATCACTTAAATCACCTTAACATAACATCTAGCATAGTTTCCCACTGCATACCTCAGTTGTGAAGTGGATATGTGCAAGAGGATCTAAGAATTCATTAAATGTATTCTTGTAGAACTCATTATATTCATCCTTTTCAACCTCCTTCGGGTTTCTCATCTGCATATACATAACAAAGACATGAAGTTAACGGTTTGCTAAATAATACACATAAGATTGGATCACAAACACAATACCGCTAAAGGGACTGATCAAGCATTATAGGGAGGAAACTCCACATTTACGAATTATCTTCAGAAACATATGCAGGTCATAAGTTATGTAGTTACCCATATAGGCTTTGTTTCATTAGCCAACTCCCAGTCCCAGTATTTCTCCGTTACTGTTTTCTTTTTCTTCTTTTCACCCTGCCAAGATAAAGAAACAAACTAGCTTAGTTATGATAATCAAACGAAAGAAAAATGACAACACTACTGACACCATATTACTTTATATACCTCAGGTTTCTCTTCTTCACCTTCTTTTGGTTCTTCCTCCTCTTCCACCTATAAAAAAATTACAACAAAACATCCTTGAACTGAGCGAAAGAGTTAACATACTAAACAATTCGGAGTAGACAAACTGCCACAATCCTTCAACTTCATCAATGACTAGAAAATTCTTGATGTCAAGTAATCACACTTACCTCTACAGTTCTTGATTTCTCTTGCCACGTAAATATGGGGAAGGGCACAAACTGTGAGTAGTTCTTTACTAATCCTTGGACCCTCGTGGGTTCCGCAAATTCAAACTTCTCATCAGGCTGACCAGTTAGGGAATATCTTAGGACCATCGCAAAGAATTGAGACACCAAAATATGAGAGCATAAGGAGAAGACATACTCTGAGATACAGGGTAATTTGAGTTCCACGCCTTAACAATTTCTCTGGGTCTGATTCTTCTTTTATCACATATGAGCTACTGTCAGCCACTGCTTCCCATACATATTGCTTATCTGACTTTGGACTTTTTGTTGACACAACAACCTGTGCGCCAATGATCCCAATTTAGTACAAAAACCTCAATTAAACTAATGATTGAAAGAAATATAGAAGTCCTATCACACATGTCAAACCACCCAACAATTCTAGCAAAATGAGGTAGTTTGTTAGAAACAAGATTAGTTTTCAGTTAACATGATCCTACTTTGCCAGTCTACTATCTTCCAAAAAACTTGAGCCATTATCTGGTGCGATTAAACTTGCCTCTGATTGTTTTCATTAGTATAAGACAGATGATTTACCCTTTCAGCAACAAGGAAAGCCGAATAGAATCCAACACCAAACTGGCCAATCAAACCATTGTCTGCTCCAAGATCTTTGTTTTCCTAGTATAATAGACACAAGTAGAAAGCCAAATTAACTAGTGAATAAAAGCACAAGAAGTATTTTGCAGGAAAATTATTTTTGAATTCAATGGTAGATGAGACCTTATCTATCAGGAACAGGACCAAAGAATATACCTTAAGGGCTTGTAAAAACTTTGATGTTCCACTCTGAGCAATGGTTCCAAGGCAGTCAATCAATTCTTCTTTGGTCATCCCAATACCAGTATCTCTGTAAATCCAAAGAAGCTTGTTAATTTGCATGAGTAGATTAATTTGCACACTCATGCTAATGGCAAGGAAAAAGTGAATTCTTACGTAATGGTGATAGTCCCATTTTCTGGATCGGGCTTGATGCGAATCTCCAAGTCACCAGCATCACCCAGTAGAGAAGGGTCAGTTACACTTAAAAATCTCAACTTATCTAGTGCATCACTTGCATTGCTGAAACAGATGTAGACCAAATAAGCTATGACTCTTGACATCATAACGAAAGATAACAATTTTTTGCACATAAACCAACAGAGAAGTCGCAAAGCAATAAAGAACCTGTATCCATCAAAATTAGAACTAGCTATTGTGTTGCCAAACACATTAAGGCACTTCAATATCCTTGCATTTTAGCTGTTTCATCTTTGTTGAGAACCAATACTGGAAATTACATGGAAGTTAGAATACCGAGGAAAAACAATCGGAGTGTTGGGCGATTTTCACATCTGGAGAGATCTACCATAAGAAAACTCCATTTATGAATAACTGATATTAACTCTAACCAATATGGAAAACCATTATCATACAACAGAGGTTGCACAGGTACAATGCAGGTGCGGATATAGAAATCATAAATTTGTACAAGACAGGCCCACACACGCACACGCACGCGCACAATAAAGACAGAATAAACTAAAGTGGATTGAGGGCTTTGCCCACCACTTTTTTTATCCATTGGAATTTCTATAAGATTTGTATTGGTGTGTGATACATATCATGACTATCTTTGACATGTGTGCACCATATATATCACACATTAGCACGAATCTCAAAGGAAATCCAACAAATAAAAAAGTTGGTGGACAAGACTCTCAACCCACTTAAGCTTACAAAAGCCTTCTGCTCTATACAGGTATGTTCGTATAGAATATTTACATTAGATCAAATATTGAATTAAAATACCTATAACATCTGTATGTTTCTTTTACTATCTACAATAATTACGAATCAAGTTACATCAAACTCAGAATTATGGTCTAACAACAAAAGTTCAGTTTTGATTGCATGGGATATGATGGGTATTTCTTAAATCTTTAAGTAATGTGTTTTAGTTTTTGAGCCAAAACCCTAATTGTTTTGAGCTCAGTGTACCAAAAAAATAGTTTATGGTTATAAGTAATAGGGAAATCAGGTTTGGCTTAGAACCACACGTCCATGGCTTGTCCGCGGTGAATTCATGTCCGACATAGATAGGACACCCAAAACAAAGTGTCCCGGTAACCTAGAGCAGAAGTAATCAAAGAGACTTATAATGACATCTTCTGCCAGAAAAAAAAAAGAATAAACACAAGTCAAACAGCCAAACTCAAGATGCCTGATCACAAGAAGCGGATGGAAGTTTGGGTAAGTACTTGAATTTTAATCAGCAAAACATTTAAAAATTCATTAAAGCATAGAACTTTGCTGCTAAGAATGCAATCTAAAATATTAGAAAAGCGATCAAACTGCGAAATGAAGTTACTGATTCATTCCACAAGGTCAAATACTTGAGCAAGCTTTAACTTTTAAGTCCGTCAGGATAATACTACACAATTCAGTCTGGAACCTAGTCATATTCAGTTTGAACTCATATATTGATGTTGCAATGAACAAAGTTTCTATATGTACATTCATTACATAAATGTTAGAATTGACTGAGACACATTAGCACTACCCACATAAACAGAACGTCACTTGGAACTTCGAAAAAGAAAACAAACTTGATGCACCAACCTGACAAGCTCCCGAAGAAATACTTCTTTATGGCTATAGAGGCTGTGAACAATTAAATCCATGAGGCGGCTAACCTGCATCATTAAAAAATACAGTCAGTTACTTAGAACTGCAGCATGCCACATATATGACAAGTTGGACTTAATTAGAGAAGGGTATATCACTTACTGCATTAATCACAAATAACTAGACAAGCACATATATTTAGGAATAACTGAAGATGATGCAAAAAAAAATCCTAAGGAACGCGATCAGTATCAACGTATACAAAGCAACGATCGACATGAACAAGAGACTGGTGAAGATCAGGATCCAAGATTTAGTCGCAACTAAAAGAAGTCATAGCTTAATGGCTTGGTCTCTTCAGTGCTAACTAGGCCACAATCTTTTGTCATATAATTGGCTCAATTCATGATATATATATTTATAAATATACGAGAAACGGAATTTTCACTGCTGGACAAGAAGTTGAAAGAAACTGAAAACAATTGCAGAGTAAAAGAAACATAAACTAATAAGTTACCCCAGTTTCTATGAAAGAAGTCCGAACCATTTAAGCAAATTAAACACAGACCAAACTCAATCTGAAAACAGAAACAACACCCACTTGGATAAAGGGCCTGTTTGGAAAACTGAAAGTGGTTCTGAATGTGTACGAGACACTTTTTCAAAGGCGTGAAAATGCATCCAGTCAGTCATCATACAGGTGTTAAAAAAAACCCCACCTAAAAAAAAAAGAAGGAAATCTAACCTCAGCCTGATACTCAAACTTCTCACCACCATCAGAGGTCTCCTCAGCTTCCTTCTCGGCAACAGCAGCCTCACATCGAACCCTCATCTTCCCTTCCCTTCTCCTCTCCAGGTTCCATCTCAGGCTCGCCAAAGCAAAACCTCTGCTTCTTCGCCCAAGAATCGATCGGGGGGCGAAAGAGCTCCCAAATCTCAAGCTTCTGTTTGATGGGGCTGTGGTCAGTGGACGAGAGAGGCTGATGAAGGAAGCGCTCAAGCTCGTGCTCGCCATTAACATTCGATCACTTCTCCTCTCCTGTTAATACCCTTTTTTTTCTTTTTTCTTTTTTTTTTTTCCTCCCTTTCTTCCTTTATTGGGTTTGACAGGGGAATGAAGGGATAGGGTTAAGGGTTTAAAAACTTCTGAATTCAGGAGAGAGGTTTAAAGAGGATGATGTAGAGGGTTCTAGAAACGAGACAGGGAGAGGCGAAGACGATGCCCTAGAGATATTATCGTAATTTCGCGTTTCCTCCGCTGCCTCAAGGATTGGAAATGGACGCGAGAGGATTTGATGGACGGCTGAGATGGTCTTCAGTACAATCACATTTTTTTGTGTTATTATTTGGCGCTAGTCCCTCAAATATATGAAATTGTTCATTTGCTCCTCAAATCCTAGTGTTATTGCCATAGAGTCCCTTTATGATCAAACACCCGGCTAATTTTGTTTTTTTACTTTCTTACACTTTGATGTTGGAGAGTTTTTTTGATACTTTGATACACCAGATTTTATAACTTTCTTGCACTTTCACATTTCGATACCTCAAAGTTTGCAACTTTTTTTTACCATTTAATTATACCAAAAAGATTGCATAGTTTTTTACCTTGATACCTTAAAGTTTATAAATTTTTAATTTTGATATATTAAACTTTAGGGTATCAAAGTGACAAAAACAAAACTTTAGGGTATCGAAGTGAAAAAGGTAAAAGCTTTATATTAACAGAAGAATTACTAGAAAAAACTTTAATGTATCAAAGTTATAAATATGTAAACTATAGGGTATCAAAGTGTTAAAATACTTTGGAGTATGTAAGTTAAAAAGGTGTAAACTTTAGAGTACTAAAATGAAAATAACCCTTTTAGGTATGAATTAAGAGATATTTTGATTATTGATGCACCAAATTGCAAGACTCCTCAAGAGTGTTTAGAGACTAATGAGCAATTATTGGGATTCAAGGCACTAATATGGAATTATTGAAGATTTGAGGAACTAATGAGCGATTCTTGAGATTTGAAAGACTAGTATGAAATTATTAAAGATTTGAGGGACTAATACTAAGCAAACTTCTTTTTTTTAACGAAAAACATATGTTGAATTTTTCGCCATTCATCTTAAAAGAGTGTGTGAAAAGCAAGGAAATTCTAAGGGGGGTTATTGGTTTGGGACAAGTTGGAGCCAAGTGAGATAATTGTTCTAATAGAATAATTTTATCTCTTTAAGATATTTTGAGTACAGTAAAGTGTGATAAGTTGAGATAATGAAACAATCTTAACTTTTGATTTAACAATTCATATAGGATAATTGATGACATGACACTTTGTAAAATATAATAATAATTTATTAATTAAGCTTAAATTAATTTATCTAATTGTTTACATATATTATTTAATATGTTATTATAATATAGTACATTATTTTACAATATCCATGAAAATTTGGGCTTTTTTGTAATTATACAACTCTCAATTAAAAATGAGCAGTTCTTCATTTGAGTTGGTTCGGGTAG
>BQKN01065934.1:13903-42351 GCA_022839385.1 Asparagus kiusianus | reverse complement strand
AGATAAAAATTAGATTTTCAGTTATTCTTTATGGATGTTTTTCTTAGTTTTTTTTTTTTTTGCTAATGAAGACCACAACAACAACATCATCATCAGTAAAGTCTTTATCCCAAATGTTTAGGGTCGACTACATGAATTCTATTCTTCCATTTCATTATATATATTATAGGATATCTCCTCTTCTAAGTTAAACATGATTATATCCTTCTTAATTGCTTCCAAGCAAGTTTTTTTAGGTCTACATTTATATCTCATAGCCTCATTAACTATAATACTATCATTTTTCCTAACCAATACAATAAGAGGGTCAGTTGTACATGACCAAACCACCTTAGTTTATTCTCTCTCATTTTATCTTTAGTAGGAGCAACATTTAATTTACTATGAATGCACTTATTTCTTATACTATCTTTTAATGCAAATCCACAAGACCATTGCAACATTCTTATTTTTGCTATACTCATTTTTTGCACATGTTATTTTTTAATTGCCCAACACTCTGACCTATAAAGCATTATTGGTCCTATAACCATTCTATAGAATTTTTTTCCTATAGTTTCATTAGTATTCTATAATCACATAAGACTCCGGAATCACTCATTCATTTTAACCATCCTGGTTTGATTCAATAGACAATTTTATCATTAATCTCACGATCATGCTAAATGATTGATCCTAAATAGCGAAAATAATTATTTTTAGACATTTCTTGGACATCAATAAATATTATAGGCGCTTTTCTTTTCTTAGTTATACTAAAAATGCACACCATATATTCTGTTTTTGTTTTATGAATTCTAAAACTTTTACATTCAAGAGCTTGTCTCCACCTTTTCACTTTAAAAATTATATCTCTTCTAGTTTTGTCAACTAACACTATCATTCACAAATAATATATGCTATCGGATTTCATCTTGAGTGTGCTTAGTAAGTTGGTTAATAACTAGTTCAAAATTTTAAAAACTTAAAGTTGACCCTTCTTGTAAACATATGGTAATAGGAAACGACTTAGTTTCTCCTTCATTATTTTTTACTCTAGTTGTTACTCTATCATACATATCTCTGATCATATTAATATGTATACTAGATACATATTTTATTTTTAAAACCCACCACATTACCTCTTAAGCACTCTATCAACAGCTTTTTTTAGATCTATAAAAATCATATGTAGATCATTTCTCTTATCTATATGTCTCTCCATCAACCCTCTCAAAATATGTACATGTTCTATAATTGAGCTCCAGGGCATAAAACCAAACTGATTTTTAGATATATAAGTCTCATTTTTTTAGTTTTTGCTCAACTATCCTCTCCTAAAGTTTCATAGTATGACTCATGAGTTTTATGCCATGATCATTTAAATAACTTTGTATATGTCATTTATTCTTGTATATCAGTATCAAAGTATTAATCATCTACTCATGGGACATTCTCATTATCTTAATAATCTTATTAAATAATTTAGTTAATCATCCTAAGCCTATGTCTCCAAGATATCTCTAAACTTCAATAGGGATATCGACTGATCCCATAACTCTTTCACTTTTCATTTTCTATAAAGTATCTTTGACCTCACTAATCCTAATCTTCCGATAATAACTATAGTTTCTATCATTCATTATATGGTCAAGCTTTCTATGTTACTCACTTGTATGGTTATTATTAAACAATTTATGAAAGTAACTCCTTCACCTCTCTTTTATTTTACTTTCGGTTACTAGAACTCTTTGATCTTCACTTTTAATAAGCCTAATATTGCTGAAATCCCTACTCTTTTTTTCTCTAACCTTGGCAAGCTTATATATATCTTTCCCTCCCTCTCTCCATGGACTCTTACTTCTTATAGAAATTTTTAGATGACTTATATTTAGTCTCACTAACTATTGTTTTCGCTTACTTCCTTGCTAGCTTATGTTTCTGCAAGTTTTTCTTACTCCAACATTTTTACTACTCTTTATATAATATTTTATCCTCTCTAATTGTCTTTTGCACATCCTTATTCCACTAGTAACTCTCCTTACCATCTAATCTATAATCTTTATATTCTCGTAGTATATCTTTTGCCACCTTTTTAATACAAGAAGACATGCTATTCCACATAATATTAGTCTCATTATTCATATTCCTTACATCTTCTTACATTATCTTATTTTTAAAATGCATTAAATTTTCTCATTTTTAAGTTTCACAATTTAGTTCTCAGTCTCTTGTTTATATTAATTTCTCTACTCCACTTCTTGATAGACCCCTTGTATTACTATCTTTGCGAGTAGACCTCTTGAGTGCACATTTTGTATACTCTAAAAATCGTTAAAAAGGTTTAAGAAGATCGTAAACACTCTGTTGTTCTACTAGTAAGAATTTACCTTCAATTGTTATTTTTTTTTTTACTTTTAAAAACGCCAAAAAAGTTCATAAGAGAGGTGTGTTCGCACTTGGGCCAGCCAATGCTACAAGGGGTATGTTCACCACAAATAGAACTCAGGAAGGCCTATAAGCAACAAAAAGTTTAGAAGTGCTTTTTTGCCCCCCCCCGCCCCCCCCCCAGTGAGAAGTTGAGCTCCATATTTAAATAAAGGTATAACTTGGATAGAAAACAAAGTCATTATATTCTTTTGGAATAGAGTTGTCACCAAAATAAACCCATTCTTAAATTCAATCATTTACCATTTAGGATGCCACCTGGTTATGGTGTTTTTAGTCGCCAAAGTACGACCATTTGCCAGCAACAGACAGGTGCCCCCCCTGCTTGCACTACTCAAGTCAGATTGATAGTCAAAGCAACCAAGGATCCCGACGTAGCCGACCCGTCGAGTCAACATCTCCTTATGTTGATACGAATAACGGTACTTGTCGGTTCTCTTGTCGAAGACGACTCGCATCGAGCCCATCCGACAAGTTATTTGATGCCTCGCGAGGTCTTACTTCTCGGCCAAGCTAAAGGACGACTTCAGCCTAGAGCCTCTCCCGCTGACAATATGTCGGCGTCATATTTAATGCTTGGTAGGCGCATTATGCCACTAGCGCCGATAGTCTTCATAACTCATCGGACCACGTCAGCACCGTCATGCCTCTGATCACTTCTCATTTAATGCTGAGGTGATCTCTTCTCCACTCGCCGATCGGCACGTGTAAAGCAGGTGTTGATGCAGCTGCCAGCCCATACCTACTTACTGCCATCTTGTGCTCGGCCCAAGTGTCCATTCTACCCTTCCATCACCATTATAAATAGAGGTATAATTCTCAATATAAAGGGATTTTTGACTTTTGGAATATCTGCTAATAATACTACACTACACACAAGAACTTTCACAGTTCTTCATTTTTACCCATTCAAGTTCACCAGCTGACTTGATCGACGGAGGTACAATGGGGGAACCAAGCCCCATCCTCTCACGAATTTCTATTTGTGTAGGCTGAAAGCCACTAAACTCAAAACCATATATTCAGAGAAGTGAGTGGCCCCTCATCAACCTCACCCTGAAATATTTGACTATTTTGTTACCCATCATCAACAGTTTGGCACCGACCATGTGGTCTTCTTTCTTTTTTGAGAAAACATATCTGATTCTGAGGATAGGGCTGGCCAGTCTCACCATGTAGAACCACAACAAAGCTATGTTACTGAAGTTCAGCTTGAAGAAATAGCTCAAAAGATTTCTCAATCTTTCCAACAGCAACTCTCTACATTCACCAGCGAGCTCCTCAATCGGCTTCCATAGCCGCAACAAGCTACTTCAGCTATTCGCCCACCTTCTGGAGACCTACGGTCAGAGACTCACTCTCATTCCAGAGCACAGCAAGTAGTCCCACCTAGGACTCCTCATGCTACTGTCAAGCAGTTAAGGGATTGCGTTGAGTACGCGACCCAGCCATCTCATCGGTCAACTCGCCCTGGAGAGCCTCGCCGACATCTCCTCTCTCATCTAGAAATCACTGGCGAGAGTCCTCGCCCTGGTCACCCTGGGGACCGTATTAGAGGAGCAGTCTCTAAGACTTTTCCCCATGACGGTGCCTCTCTAGCCGCCTCTGCTACCGTGGGGGCCTCTAACTACGATTGGGTGTACAAACCGGTCACAAAAGCCATTAGGGGGAACACCTCCCTTTCAGATGATCTTACGAATGCCCCATCTGAGAAGTTCAAGATTCCTCACGTGGAGAAGTATAAGGGCGAGGGCATGCTCCAAGCATCGGAAGCGGTTATCTGTTGATGCTTCCCTATCACTCTTTCATGGATTGTTAAGCTCCGGTGGAACGCTCTCGAGAAAAAGTCTATCAGTAGCTTATAACAAATCAGTCGAAAGTTCATCCACCACTTCCTAGCTTACACCAACCAGAAGCTGCCTCCTTATGTGTTGATCCAGATGAAGCAAGGGCCCAGAGAGAGCCTTCGAGCCTACTTCAAGAGGTTCCAGGAAAAGAGGCTAGAGGTCAATGACCCAGGGAGTGCGGTCGCTATGTCTGCCCTCTGGACCTATTGAACAACAGTCGGTACTCCTACATGCGCTACACCCTTCTCCTAGTATATGGATGTGCAGTCATGCAACCATTGGAAATCCAAATTCTTTCACTGAAAACTATTATTGTAGAGAAGATGATGACAAAAGAACATCGCTAAAGGCGTCTCCAAGAGTTAGAGGCGCTGGATGAGTTGAGACTTAAAGCTTAATAAAAAATCGAGATGCATCAATCTCGAAACTTAAGAGTCTTCAATAGGAGGGTCAAAGAAAAATCCTTTAAAGAAGGAGACTTGGTTTTAGTTATTCGTCAATCCATGATCATGACACGCATGACCAAAGGTAAATACTAACCTAAGTGGGAGGGCCCATTTGTAGTAGAATGGTCTACTTAAATGGAGCATACCGCCTGATTGATCTAAATAGCAATAAGCTTATGGCACCAATCAAGGGGAAATTTCTCAAGAAATATTACTTTTGAATTGAGCTTTTTTCATCTCTCCACGGAGATCTTAGTTACGTTGAAGTTTTCACCTCTGACCATGAGAATGACATCTCAACCCAAGTTATCAAGAATTCAATTCCAACAAGATCCCAAGTGAGTTATCAAGTTAACATTATATCTCTGTAACATTGGGAATCTCTTGCCACCGTCATGTTAACATTACATCTCTAAATAGTTTGCATTTTCTATAGACCTGGTTTGTTAATATTACACCTCTGTTAGTCTCTTGTCTAAAATTAATTAGTTAACATTACACTTCATTGATTTTTTTTCTTACCGTTGAGTTAACACTACACTTCTAATCAATAGTTGTCCCATAGACTCCTTAGAACCCAACTAGTAATATTACCCCTCCATCGATTGTTCCATTTGATATGTTAAAATCACACCTCTGTCAAATTCTTCTACTACCGTCATGTTATCATTACATATATGAACAGTATTAGTTCTTCAAACCTGATATATTAGCACTATTCCTCTATCAATGTAACTTCGCTCACCGGTTAACATTACACTTTTATTGACTCCTTTCCTCATTTAGGTGAGTTAAATTCCATAACTCAGTCATTTTCCCCATAGATTCATTCACTATTCTAAATTTCATACGACATGTTAATTGTTTTCATCGAAAGTGGTTTTCATTATCGAGTTCAATACAACTTTGATCGTTTACAATGAATTCAAATAAAAAAATAAAGATTACAACTTTCTAGAAAATAAACCCAAGAACTGTTTATCAACTCTTGCTTGCGTGGGGCCTTCGCCTGTGCTGGGGATGTTGATATCCGTGGACTGCCAGGGATCAGATCCGGTTGTCAGAAAATTGACAGAGCTCCTACTTCACCAAGGAAGTATTCGCTTGAAGCACTAAAATCGACCAAGTGAAATCAGTAGCTCTTCTCGAGATTAAGACCAAGCCAAATCTTAAGGAACGAACAGGGGGAAATACGTATTTAGATCTTTCGAAAGCTTTCCTCTTTATGTTGAAGTTCACCGGGATCTGACTTGCTTTCACTATAAATTCGTGCCCCTTTGACTCTTCACTCCAGCAGCACCTCACCCTATTGATCAATTTTTCCCCGTGCTGTGAAATAAGCCCTTAGGCCTGTATTTATAGGCTTCGGTTAGGGGATTTTCGGATAAGAACAATAGATTTGACCTTATCCTCAGTTGATAACTGTGTAACCACGTTTGGAGATTATATCTAGTCAGTTGAGAACCTCTGGAACAGAAGAAATCCTGTGAAAATAGCAAAAAACATGTTTTAGACGTTATGGATAGTTCTGGACGCGGGACAGACCATGGTGACCCGCGCGTGCGTGGGTCACCAAGAGGTTCCTCACGCACCATGCGAGTTCCAAACTTCTTTTGACGTTTTCGATGTTTCTTGACTTTCCAGACTTGTACTTTCTGTCATTTCATTTACTTGCCCATCGTGTTGACTTGTACACTCCACTTGGAGCTGATCGACATGCGCGAGCTGACTGACGAGGGCATCCGACTACTTGGATCTGACCGACACGCTCGGGCTGACTGAGGAGCGCACCTGGTCACTTGGAGCTGACCGACACGCGCGAGCTGACTGATGAGTGCATTCGTTACATGGAGCTGACCGACGCGCACGAGCTGACTGAGGAGCACACCCGATCACTTGGAGTCGACCGACGCGCGCGAGCCGACTGACGAGTGCGTTCGGTCACTTGGAGCTGACTAACGTTCGCAGGCTAATTGGATAATCCTTCTCGACTTAGATAATGATGTTCATCATCTTCTCTTTGTCTCGAGCTTCATGCAGGGACCTATGGGTATTTTTAGACACCTACATATACCCCCTCTAAAGTGTTTCAGACTTATTCTTTTATAGAGGAGTCTGGAATGCTTTGGATAATATAGGTCCTGTCTTCAACCTCTTCAGTATTTTGTCGAGGAGATCGTGTAAGGCCTGTGAATAGATTCAATTCTTGGCTTCTTCAGCTTTTAGCCTACTCAGTATTTTGTCGAGTAGATGAAGTTCTTCCAGTACTGCGTTTATCATCTGACCGTTGTCGAAATCTCGAACTAAAGTTGTTGAGTAAATTTTCGAATTTAGCTCGTGTCATTGAGTTGACGTTGAACTGATTATCTTCATCATGAATTCATATCTGAAATGTAATTAAACTCCACAGAATCATCTTTTGCCTTATTTTGGCAAAATTGTTGATGCGTTGACCGGCATCGACCTTCATCATAACGCGCTGAACCAGTGTTGACTTTCATCGCAAAGCATTGACCGGCGCTAGTTTAAGGTTACCCGTTGAACGTGTTAACTCAGGGCCGCATGTTGATTCAGGGTCACGCGTTGATTGATGTTAACTTTATCATAATGTACTGACTGATGTAAATACAGTTTATACTCATACATCAGCTAGAGTCTACACTGTTTAGACTCTTAAGACATTGGAGCGTGGTGGTCCTAAATGTTGAGGCTGTAGGACCAACTGTTGAAGCTGGTTCATCTGCATGTATGGATTTTATCCTGAAGTTGTTGGATGCTCAAGTCACGAGACCAACTAATAAAGCTGATGTGTCAGTGACTTTCGTATATATAGGATTTTTGGCAAACCCTCAGACATCAACGGATTTGATGAGCCTTTATCGACTACCGTTTGAGTCGGGCTAGCATACGGATTGTTCAAGTCCGTTCCGCATGTAACGTTGTGCTAAGAGAGTTAACTCTCTTACTACTACGATATTGAATACGTAGACTTCGTCTTTATTACGTGAAAAGACTAAACGACGGCGTGTTTTAGGCGTAGACTTTAGGATTTTTGGCAAACCCTCAGCCTTTAACAGGTTTAATGTGCCTTTACCGATTACCATTTGAATCGGGCTAGCATGTGAATTGTTTAAACCCGTTTTCACATGTAACGTTATGCTAAGAGAGTTAACTCTCTTAGTTCTACAATATTAAATACGTAGGCTTCGTCTTTCTCACTTGAAAAGACTAAACGATAATGTGTGTTAGGCGTAGACTTTAGGATTTTTGGCAAACCCTCAGCCTTTAACGGGTTTGATGTGCCTTTACCCATTACCATTTGAATCAGGCTAGCATGTGAATTGTTTAAACCCATTTTCACATGTAACGTTATGCTAAGAGAGAACTCTCTTAGTACTATGATATTGAATACGTAGACTTTGTCTTTCTTACGAGAATAGACTACCCGGCAACGCGTGTTAGGCGCTGACTTATCTCTTCTTAGGATTCGGGATAAAAGTCTCGAGACTTGGATTCTGGTGTCTTTTTCACTCGGTGAAAGACTAAACCGGTAACGCGTGTTAGGCGTAGGCTTATCTTTATTTAGGAGTTGAGATAAAGTTCCCTGCGCGTGTAAGGCGTGGATTTTGGCGTTATTAATAACGACCTGCCATAATGTCGAATATATGGGCTTTTTTCCTTTTTACGGTCAAGGACTAACTAGCAAAAATGCGTGTTAGACGCTGACTTATCCCTACTTAGGCTTCAAGATAAAATTCCCTAGATTTAGATTCTAGTGTCTTTTTCACTCGGTGAAAGACTAAACCGACAACACGTATTAGGTGTAGGCTTATCTCTATTTAGGAATCGAGATAAAGTTTCCCGCGCATGTAAGGCACGAATTTTGGCGTTCGGCCTACCATAATGTCGAATATGTGGGTTTTTTTTCCTTTTTAAGGTCAAGGACTAATCGGCAACACGTGTTAGACGCTGACTTATCCCTACTTAGACTTCGGGATAAAATTCCCTAGATTTAGATCCTGGTATCTTCTTCACTCGGTAAAAGACTAAACCGGCAACGCGTGTTAGGCGTTGACTTATCCCTACTTAGGCTTTGAGATAAAGTTCTCCATGGTGTAAGGCACGGATTATGGTGTTATTAATAACAACCTGCCACAATATCGAATATGTGGGTTTTTGTCCTTTTTACGGTCAAGGACTAACCGACAACGCGTGTTAGGCGCTGACTTATCCCTACTTAGGCTTTAGGAAAAAATTCCCTAGATTTGGATTCTGGTATCGTATTCACTCGGTGAAAGACTAAACTGACAACGCGTGTTAGGTGCTGACTTATCCTTACTTAGGCTTCGGGATAAAATTCCCCATGCTTATGAAGCACAGATTTTGGGAGTTATAATGTTGAAATATTGTGTATTCTCTTGGGGCAAAGACGAACCCGATACGGGAGAGGAAGAATTTTATATTCTATCCCCCAAAGCTGAATAGGAAGAATTTTATATTCTATCTCCAATTACCAAAGGAAACTCAAAGTGGGATCTCCACTTTAAGAATCCGGGAAGGTGAAACTAAGAGTGGGATCTCCACTCCGAGAATCGAAAAGATTCAAATAATCCTAACTGTCGGAAGGTTTAATTACCGAACTAAAGGTGGGTTTCTTGTTTATCGAGAGTGAATTATGGTTTTGGCCCTAACTATAGGAAGGTTTGACCAAGTGGGATTTTGAGGCGATCTTAAATGTAGGAAGTTTTGATCACTCGATTTGAAAGTGGACCTCTCATTCATGGAAGAAATCGAGAGGAGATTTTGATTGTGGCCCTAACTATAGGAATGTTTGACCAAATGGGGGTTTAAGATGATCCTAATTGTTTAAAAGTTTGATCGTTCAATTTGTGGACCTCTTGTTTATGAAAAGAATCGAGAGGGGATTTTGACTGTGGTCCTAACTGTAATAAGATTTGACCAGGTAGATAGTGGGAGTGGGAGTAATAATCACAGTGGGAGTGTTGACTTGTATCGATTACTCAGTGGGGGTTCTTGGTGTCAAGTGATAAGAACTTAACACGAAGGGGTTTGACAATTCGTTAAGGATTAACAAATCAAAATTCCAAGCATTATGTCCAGACTCTAACCATGGAAGTGTTGAGTGCACGGACGTAGCGGGAGTTTGAGTGGATTAAATCAAAAAAAAATTTAGTGGACCCACCGTCAATTAATTTGATCAGTGAAGGATTTTGTGGTGGAAGATAATAAGTCGTCAACAACAGTGAGAGTTTTTTTTATGAGGGAAGATTGATCCAACGAAGTAATCAAATCTCGTCTTAGCAAAAGAGTGCTTGGAAGTTGGTGGAATTGATCCCGACAATGAGATGTGTTTCACCCTTGAACATTCAGAGTCTGAGTGGGAGTTTCTCATTTATCACTTCTTTGTAGTGACCGGGTTATCCCTAAGAATACACCATATAGCATTCTTCCGAGAACTTCTCGTTACATGAATCATCCACCCCTAGCTTTTTTTGCAAAACCGGGTCTAACATTGTACTTAGTTGGATGATCGGGTTATCCTTAAGAATATCAGACATGGCACTCTCCAGAAACTTCCTGTGAAAGAAAGGAAATAGTTTAGACTCATATACCTGTTGGAGTATTGAGAAGCAGTTTATACTCGTATACTCTTCGGAGTGTTCGCCGTTCTCATTCGGCTTGTTTTACCATTATGACGCCGACGTCAACCAAGGCATAAATGATGTTCTTGAGAGTAAAACACGCCTTAGTAGAATGAAGGATCCTTCTGTGGTATGCACAGTACTTTGGATCCAAAGTATTATCAGCTTCCTCCTAATTTATGATAAGTGGCAGCTTGATCTTATTGTTTTCAAGAAGGGATTCGAAAATGACCGGAACGTCTTCGTCTTTGAAGGAGTACTCTTTTTAGAGTCTCGGGCCTGAATTCTTTTGCTATCTCCGGGATTACTGCTGTGACGTCTAACTAACATCAACAGCTGCTGCAGGTGTCTTCCCTTTACCACGGGAGGCGAGGTTCGAGTTCGGAGGGTTAGTCGTCGATTGGCTCCTCTCGGCCTTCTTCCTTCTGAGGAAGCGTTCGGCCTGCTCTCCGCACACCTTCAACTCTTTCCAGGTATTGGACGGTGCTACTTTCATAACTTTCAAAATATTAATGGATAGGTTGTTATGACAGGTTTGGAGGATAAAGTGTTCTGTGACCGGGTCTTGATAATTCATCGCCTTATTTCGGAAGCGTTTGATGAAGTCGTCGACCGTCTCTTCATCTTCCTGTTTCTCCTCATAGAGTGTCTTGATTGATACCTCAGTGTCATCATCAAAGAAGTTACCGAGGAATGAGATTTCCATGTCATCCTAGTTGTTGACGCTTCCAGGCTTGAGACGACAGTACCAACGAAGGCAACCCCACGAAGGGTGCCTACGAATGACCGAACCATCAAGGCTTCATTACCGGAAATCATACCCAAATGAGACTTGAAGTATATTAAATGTTGAGTGGGGAAACCCTTTCCGTCGAACAGTATGAAGTTGATCAAATTAAACTTTGCCAGATACGGGATTGATTCCCACTCTCTCGGGTATGGACACGGTATTCTGGACTTTTTTACTTCTTAAGCACTCATCAACTCATCAACACATTGATTTTGCTCTCTAAGTCCCTCATCTTCTTATCCTCGCTCGTATCTTTCTTTGAGCGATTGTGGGGAGAAGCGACATAGTCATCCTTTGTATTGTTATCATCCGGAGGACCATCCCCAGCATTGTTGTCAACGAGAGGGGTATCCATGTTGGTATTCTCATCCGCTTCCCGATCACTATCAACTTGGTTGGGATTATTACAACGACTGGACTCTCCCTACTGATTCGTCAACGCCGTAATTTGTTGGTCATGCATTTCCCTCATCTCCTGCATAGCCATTTCCATTTCGAATTTAAAATTCTCTTTCTGCTTGGCTAGAGCGTCCTCGAGAATCTTAGCCATTTGTTTGGCGTTGATCATAAATAACTCATAGGATTATCCTGTGCTTGATGCTGTATCATCGAAAGCCATTGTAGAACAAGCGTCTGACGTTTCGTCATATGAGGGTAGTCCATTTTGCATTCTTTGGTAATCCTTTTGTCTAATGGTTCCTGATCGCAATCGGGTCATACACTGGGATACTGTAGAAAACTGATCTGGACTAAAGTGTCGTGTTAACTTCCCCTACCGGTCATGTTGACGAACACCTCTGTAAATTCATCGTCTTGAGTGGCAAGTTTCTTTCTACGAAAACGCCTTGGCTTAGACTTGGATGTTCCGGTGGAGATCCTTTCAAACACCGAAACCCTCTCTGGAGGAGTCTTGGGGCAGGAACATTCTGACAATACTGCCTTGATTATCTTGGCACACAGATAGTGAGAGTCCGTTTCTCAGGTACTTCTTTTTCAAGACTTGTTCGTATCGTAGCCCGATAGTACAACTCATCGGTCTGATGACTAAAGCAATCTATCATGTGTTGGCATGAATCCCTAGGTATAACGTCGTCGTTAGACGAATACGTTTCCTTCTGGGGACATAACACTTTGTTAGCATGTTCAAGAGTCACACGTTTAAATCCACGCTTTTGTGAGCGCGGGAACTCAACGGGCTCCTGGGCTTCAACATGCAATCCCATGCGGTCATTTATAGGGATTTTCCCACCATATGGCCTTTTCCATTGCTCAGGAGGATGAGCACGACCCCCAGTATGATGAACTGCATGAGATCTATTCAACGGGCCCAAGCGTTCTTTAACCGGGGCTTTGCCCCGATCCTCATGCAAAGGACCAAGGCGATCTGTGATCTTTATCTTAAATCGGGACAAATCCATGCTGTCACGGGGCTCCATCGGAGGTGCGGGATCAATTGAAGTAGGGGCAAAACTTGATGGAATCGGAAAAATAGGTACAGAATGTCTCATGTCTTGGCCCTGGCACGGGTCATGACTTGGTGACCCGCGGCTGGGCGGGTCAGACTTAAGTGACCCGCGGTCGGGCGGGTCATACTTGGGTGACCCGCGATTGGGCGGGTCACCAGGATGTGTCCCGTATTTTTTGATCTTTTCGGCCGCCATCTTGGACTTTGGCCTCCATACTTTATGCAGTCTTGGTGGCTTCTTTTCCACCTCTTCCTTCTGCAATTTTTGGCTTCTTACACAAGGATTCTTGCATGCACAAGAAATGCACGGTGTTTCTGAATTCGCTCCTGAAGAGTCGAGTGGGTCCTTTTGACATGGACTCATTCATTCTTCACTGGTTTGGAGGAGGAGGGGTTGTTTGCTCACTGTTGTGGCGATTAGTGCCTTATGGATTTCAGATCTGCTTCGTAAGGAATCTCGTCAACTGGCTCTAAAGCCTTAGCAAGTTGGCACGCAAGTCGTTAGCGTTGTCTTTGGTGTACTCTCTTTGATAGAGTTGGCGCTCCTTCAGCAATTGACTCCTTAATGGAGGAAGGGTCCAGATCTATGGCTTCAGCCTCGTTGGAGGCCGGAGGGGCGTTGTGAGGCCCAAGTGCAGCAGCGGCCAAAAGATCTTCTTCTTGGATCTTCGAATCTGAAGTCCAGCAAACTTTCTTGGAGGAGGCTTTCCTACATCTGCGAGGGGAGGCAGATCTGGAGGAGAAGGACAAATACTCCTCGTACTTCTGCTGGTCGAACTCGTATTCGACCTCTTCTTCAACTGGGATGTAGATCCTAGGTTGCGACACATCAGCCTTCGCAGAAAGGCTATCAGCTCCCACTGTGGTCGCCAGTTTATTTTCATCGAAAGTAGTTTTTATTATCAAGATCATTACAACTTTGATCGTTTATAATGAATTCAAATAACAAAAAAAATAAAGATTATAACCTTCTAGAAAATAAACACAAGAACTGTTTATCAACTCTTGCTTGCATGGGGTCTTCGCCTGTGTCAGGGATGTTGATATCCGTGGACTGTCGCAGATTAGATCTGGTTGTTAGAAAATTGACAGAGCTCCTACTTCACCAAGGAAGTATTCACTTGAAGAACTGAAATCGACCAAGCGAAATCAGTAACTCTTCTCGAGATTAAGACCAAGCCTAATCTCAAGGAACGGATGGGGGGGATACGGGTTTAGATCCTTCGAAAGCCTTCCTCTTTATGCTGAAGTTCGCTGGGATTTGACTTGCTTTCGCTGTAAATTCGTGCTCCTTTGACTCTTCAATCTAGCAGCACCTTGCCCTCTTGATCAATTTTTCCCCGCCCCGTGAAATGAGCCCTTAGGTATGTATTTATAGGCTTCGGTTGGGGGGTTTCGGATAAGAATGATGGATTTGATCTTATCCTCAGTTGACAACCGTGTAACCACATTTGGAGATACTATCTAGGCAGTTAGGAACCTCTGGAACAGAAGAAATCCCGTGAAAATAGCAAAAAACACGTTTTGGACGTTATGGACAGCTCTGGGCGTGGGACAGACCTCGTGGTGACCGTACGTGGGTCACCAGGAGGTGACCTGTGCGGCCGCGGGTCACCAAGAGGTGACTCGCGTGCCATGCGAGTTCCGAACTTCTTTTGATGTTTTTGATGTTTCTCGACTTTTCAGACTTGTACTTTCTACCGTTTTATTTACTTGCCCGTCGTGTTGACTTGTACACTCCACTTAGAGTTGACCAACGCACGCGAGCTGATTGATGAGCGTGTCCGGCCACTTGGAGCTGACCGATGTGTGTAGGCTGACTGAGGAGCACGCTCGGTCACTTGGAGCTGACCGACGCGTGCGAGCTGACTGACAAGTGTGTTCGGTCACTTAGAGCTGACTGACGCGCGCGAGCTGACTGAGGAGGGCACCCGGTCACTTAGAGCCGACCGACACACGCGAGCTGACTAACGAGTGCGTTCGGTCACTTGGAGCTGACCGACGTTCGCGAGCTAATTGGATAATCCTTCTCGACTTGGATGATGACGTTCATCGTCTTCTCTTTGTCTCGATCTTCGTGTAGGGACCTATATATATTTTTATACACCTACATTATATTACACCTCTATTAGTTGTTTCCGTCAACCTGATAACATTACACCTCTGTCGACTTCCTAGACATCATGTTAACACTACACGTCTAAACAGTATGTACCCTTCGATTTGACTGGTTAACATTAAACCTATATGATCTTTCCTAACTCAAATAGGACTGTGAGTTGCTTCCTAACCTCCAACTGATATATAAGGTTAAACTACTCCTACACTCCAGCGAGTATACAAGTATAAACTACTTATCCATGCTCCAGTGCCTTAAAGAGCTTAAAATGTGTACGCTCTAATAGGTACATGAGTATAAGTTGTATCCTATGCTCCAACTACTTAAGAGCCTAAATTGTAGACACCATGAATCTCCATAGCCTGGTTAAGATGATTGAATACTTTAGCTACGTACGAGTATAAACTGTGGTTGAATATTCGGCTACGTTCCAGCACCTACGCCAACATTCACCTATGCTCTAGCGGCTATACCAACATCTTGCTTCACTCTAGCAGCTATACTAACTTCGCTCCAAATATGGGTTAAAATGGCATATTCAACTTCATTCCAGACACTTGAAATTGGGGGAACATCACCAAACTCATAGTTAAGTGACCATCGCTTAATAGAAACTGTTCCCTTAAGCTTTGGCTCAAGTTAAGGACAAGCAAGCTTCATTGCAAATACAGAATTGGATGAAAGCAAATGTTACTGAGCGTCTAATCAAAATGAAGCCATAATGAATAAAGCTACATTTAACAGTACACCTCTAGTGACGAAAGTAGTCAAGTGAAGATAGTTCCACTCCAGGCAAAACAACTAAAGCTACGTTCAACAATATACCTTTGGCTATTACCCAAAGTCATTTGATCCATACTACAAGTCAAATGCAGGATCTCGAAAACTTTGGAGGGGGTCTTGTAGATAGTCAAAATATATAGGCCTTTCCTACATACAGTTGATCTCTTGAGTCACGAGAGACCTAAATTAATACTTGACACAAGTTTGATAGTTGAGAACAAAAAGTGGATGCCTAGGGACCAAACACTGAATTATATCAAAATGGTCCAAACACAAGCCCATAGTGAAGCTCACCCAAGCTATAGAGAAGCTCGTCCAAGTAACAATGAAGCTCACTCTCAAGACTAAGTCAAAGTAAAGCTTCAAACGAAGTTCGCTAAGATGAACTTTGCTCAAAACTTTTTAGCGAGCTTTGCCCAAAACTTCTTAGTGAGCTTCGCTCAAAGTTGCTCAGTGAGCTTTGCATTTGATTGTTATAGGCGAACCCGCCATTAATCATTTCAAAAGCTATTTGGATAGAAACAGTTCTCCCTAATATCTTCTAAATTAATAGCCACTAAATTCACATTTAATAGTCATTAACTCTCTCTCTCTCTCTCTAATAGCCACTAAATTCACATTTAATAGCCACTATCTCTCTCTCTCTCTACACATAAGAGGAGGGAAGATTGCTCATTTTTGTGTATCTTGGATTTTAACAATCTTGGCAGTTAGTTTCTCTTTATCCAGAGAAATCTTCGACATCTTCAAACGATCTTTGACAACTATTGACTAGAAAAAACACAACGCTTTAGTCAGACCATCAATAAAGTAAAAGAACGACGCTCCATCGACACATAGAAAACAAATCCAGCTAATATAATTTTTTTCTTGTTTGCTGTAGTTTCTTTGGAATTGTAATCTATGCTAATTATAATTCAAAAGACATGAGATGGTGATGTGATGCTAGGAATGCGTTGAGCTAGTTGATATCATAGACCTAGATGATTGTAGGTGGTTGTCCTTGATCTTGTTGTACATGAAGGATGAAACAAATATATTATGGATTTTTTGCAAATTATTTTGGACTATGACTTTTGGCTCACTCAACCGAGTCGAGATATAATTTGTGTTATCATGTTGCCTAGATAAGGTCTTTCCAGTTAGTATACATGTTCCAGTAAATTTTTTTTAGTTTGACCTTGTTTGGAATATTGATTTAATTTATTTTGTGATATATTTGTGATATCTTCTCGCAAATATCAGATCTTGTTTGGAATTCCCCATTTATACAAGGGATTTGTCATTTGTGAACTCCCAAATGCAAATGGCATTCCGATTGAACACTATGTTAATATCATCTAGATGTGTATCGAGTGTCATGAAAGTATATTTTCTGTGAGCTAAGATTATCGAGACAAGTGCATAACATTTCATGTACAACAAATTAAGAAGAAGTAAATCTGATGGGCTTATTTTCAGGGGACTGAATCTTGGAGATATTTGGGCTGTGGTAGTGCTTGTTTGACTTGTTGATCTATATGAGAGGATTTGGTTAGTACCAAAAACCGCCAGATCCTACCTGACTTGCACATATCCTCAATGAAGGTGTTTCTAAATAAAATGCTAACTATGAGAATCTTGACTGGATCGAGGAAGTGGTATATTATATAAATTCTATCCAGTTGAGATTAAGATGAGTAGCTCTAGGTAATGATGACCAGTAGACATGCATTTTTGGGTATTTTATTTAAGTCTTGTGTTGTTTTTGATACGGGTGTATCTTCTCTGCTTCAAGAACTTAGCCATCCTTATGGGAGCTTGAGAATAGATAATTCTTATGGTAGCTTGAGAATAGAAGCATGGGCGGAGCCGCAGATGGCGGCGGAAACGATCAAAATCATGAAAATAGCAAAAATCAGGAAACTAGCAAAAGGGCTCTGGCCGGTCAACTGAACGACCAACATCGGTCGACCGGATTCATGCACACTACAGGGTCGAGAAACATGTTCTCTGGTCGGTCGACCGACGAACTTTTGGCCGTCGACTGATAGGGGGTGACCGGTCGATCAATAGTGGTACATTGGTCGACCAAATCGGGTTTCCTGGGCCGATCTGGATTCTATTTTGACGCAAATCCTGGTTAGGTTTGTATTGGCTATTTACCACTTTTTCACCCACATTGTTTAACCTATAAATAGGGATTGTTTAGGGTTTCTAAACATCAGATTAGAATTTAAAAAGGATAGAGAAGTTGTTCTTTATTCTAGAGAGATTGTGATAGAGATTTTGTAATCTTTTATACTTTATAATCTAGAGAAGGTATTTTCCTTCGCCAATTAAATTGTTTTGTGTGTTTTACTGTTTTCTTCTCAAAACCCACCTTTGATAATTCTATGATCAAAGGTGCTTGCTCGACAACTCGTATCAAGTTGGTATCAGAGTAATTAGATCATGTGAAAGGGTATCTTGTGTATGGTCCTTACTTGATCGCAATACAAGAAGCTACGTAAGATTCTTATTTCTTTGAAAGAAGCACATAAATCAAGGAAGAAGAAGATGACAGAAAGCGATAATTCATCGAAGCTTGATGCGATGGAAAAACAGATCGAGATAATCAGTTTGACTCTCATGAAGCTCGTCGATCTCATCCACGTAGGCGAAAAGAAAGGTGAATCTTCGGCGAGGCCCAAGAAGAAACCTATAGAATCCGATGGAGGTAGTGAGAATTCAGATTCCGACGATGAGGTCGAGGTCGTCAAGACTGTTCAACAACAAGGGGGTCAGGGTTCTTAACAGAATCTGAAGATTGATTTTAGAGTTGAGATTCCTGTTTATGATGGGAGTGTCGACGTTGAGAGGCTTGATGATTGGATCGAATGTATAGAGACTTATTTCACTCTTTATGGCTATTCTTCAAAAGAGAAGATTGTTTTTGTGACATTGAAGCTTTCCGGACACGCGTTGACGTGGTGGAAATTCTACTACAAATAGGAAGAAATCAGTGTTGTGGAACAGGTTCAAGGAGCTACTGAGGAAGCAGTTCTACCCGATTGGATTCCTTGAATATCATTGATACAAGTGGTACAGCTTGCGCCAAAGATTCAATCAAATGGTTCAAGAGTACACTACTGAGTTTCAACAACAAGCTATGATCCTCAACATTGCGACAGAGGAGTATCCTGTTTTTATGAAGTACATGGCAGGTTTGAACGAATACATCTGCAAGGAGATGAAGCTATTCGTGGTAGAGTCGATTGCGGAAGCAAGCATGAAGGCTATTGCCATTATCCAAATTTGAATTCCAGAATTCAATTGTTTGACAAACTTTAGAATTTTAATTTTAAAATTTTCAATTGAGTTGTTTTCCAACTAGTAGAATTCTAATTTCTAAATTAAAGTAAGCAGTAACGTCAATAGTTGACCTAATAATCACCATAAAATAACCGAAATCATTCATCAATAAAACTTTGTAAACTCATCCACCACTAACCAAAATAACAAATAAGTAGAAACTTCAAATACTGCATATAACAATTCAACAAACTAGAGATCCAAAATATCCAACAAATACAAACCCACAAAAGTTAATATTTCGATGTTACATAGTGTCATGCTTAAGTTGCTCTCGCACTAGTTTCTTTAAGACTTTTACATCTGATTCAAATGAGAGTTTCTTTTTAATACTTATACACTTTCACTTTGTATGTCTTTTGTAGTTTTCTCCCCCTCGGTTCAGAAAGTCTTACTTTGCAAGTTTTTGAATCACCTGAAACAATAACAAGAAGATCAAATCAGCTCCATTCTTAAAGATCATGAAGACTTGCAACATAAAAAAAATCATGTTCTATTTAGATTGCTAGGTTCAATCAGTGAGGGCTCTCGAATAATCAAAACTAACATTTACCAAGACTCCAAATTAATCAATTATTATTTGCAATGGACAATCCACTTGCAGTATATCCAAACAATTCCATCTATAAGTTTCTTATGCACAAACTTAGGCACATAGGATTGACCCATGACAATCAGATTATGTTCACCAAATTTCGTTGTTCTAGCAAAAAGGACCAACAGGAGCCTAACAAGAGTTCATGGGCAAATTAAAAGATGATCAACACTTAATTCTGCAAACAATGTCAGTTCTATTTTCTGCTACGAGCCCAATTCTCCTAAATTCAAAAGTCTATAGCAACTTATTTCAATTTGTTACAGGTTTTTGATGAGAAGGGGGAGAAAATCTGTGATGAAGGTCCAAGATTTACTCACCAATCACATAGTTCAAATCATCAAAGGTACTTGGCAAAACAGAAATAAAGTACTCAAATCAATTGAAATATATATCCTGAACAGTTTGTTTTTTCCAAAAATATTTTCCCCTCCATTTCATGCATAGGCAGAGAGCTCCATGTACCTGATTCCAGGCGAGGAAGAATACTCCAAGTTGAAGACTATATCAAGGATGTTCCTGAGATGAATAAGGTTGACATGTTGATGAATTAGTTTGCGTTACCAGTGCAGGAAAAAGACGTGAACTGAACAAAAATAAAGAATGTATACCTTGAATTTTCCTTCCATGTATATATACAAGACTAGCTAGCTCCCTTAGCTGATGCTTAGAGGGAGCTTGAAGACATCCCAGTCTCCAATAATAAGAAGGATTGCATTACTGCTTTTGTCCTCAAATTTGTTGAATCTTCTATAGCTGCATTACAATATTACATAACACATATACACAAGATTTCAATAGCTTGTAAATACAGGAATGCCATCCATCTTAAGGTGTATGGTTTAATGCTAATGTGACATTTATGCTTTATGCTTTTGTTATCGCAGTACAAGTTATATTGCTTAATTGGTTTGATAAAAATGAATGTCATCCATCTAAAGATGTATGGTTTACTGCTAATGTGACATTTATGCTTTATGCAGACCTAAACTGTACCTAAAATCCAGAAGAATGCAAAGTCTTTCTCTCCTCATTCTCTCCAGCATTTAACGTGATGCTAGCATCATTATCATTTCAACATGAAGTCTAGTATTAGAAAAAATGGAAAAATAAAGCCCAGGAACACCCTTGATATAGTCTTCAACTTGAATGGAAAAAAATGAAGCATATCATTTCAAACAAAGGAATTGAAAATTACTGGCATTATGAAGGAAAAAGATTGTATGAATGAACAAGGTTAGTACTAATAATTTTGCGTAGAACTTAATTAGGAGCAATGTTTTTTTTTTGTGAAATAACATAGTAAAGA
This sequence comes from Asparagus kiusianus, assembly GCA_022839385.1. Classification (NCBI taxonomy): domain Eukaryota; kingdom Viridiplantae; phylum Streptophyta; class Magnoliopsida; order Asparagales; family Asparagaceae; genus Asparagus; species Asparagus kiusianus. Next base: position 21,574 of record BQKN01065934.1, on the reverse strand, counting down.
AACAGACTGTCCTTCAATGTTTAAGGCCCTTCATCAGGTCTTTTCAGATTTCAGAAGCCATTCATCGTATGTTACAGGATTTGGAGCCATGTATCTCTTTGTCTCTGAGAATTCACAAGTCTACCAAAGACAAACAATATACCTTGTGGTTAATATATTCAGAATTTAATTCATGTGATAAATTCTTTATTGCCTACTTCTATCATTGTCATGCTGATACATTGGTATGGATCAATTAAAGGGCGGCTTTGTGCATACTTGTATGTATATCGGTGGAGAGAACATCCTATTTGTACATACTTGTATGTACATTGGTGTGCCTGAGTAGTTGATGTGCGTATTTTCACTTGGTTTATGACAAAAACTTTTCATCGACCAAAATAAAGGAAGTTAAAATATATATGATAATGAATAAGATAACATACCACGAGAAATAGATGTCAATGCATGAAATTCATTAAGTTTGCAAATAGCACATGATTATAGAACATGATCTTCTTAGCATAATACTAAATTGATTTTAGAAACTTGTAGCTTTTTTTTTGCCTCATCCTTGTCATAATTATTCTTCCAAAGTTTCCAGATTACAATATTGATTTTCACAAGTAATCTCAGAACTCTACGCAAAATTATTAGTACTAACATTGGCACAATGAAGAAGAGAAAGAGAGGTGAAAGCTGGAACCCCAAAATCTCAATTTAAGCTTGAATCCCAAAATCTCAATTTCTATCTACGGTTAGGGTTTCGGTAGAAGTGGAGAGGACTGGGAGGGAGCTCGGTAGAAAAATCAATCAAGAGAATAGAGTTTGAATCTAAAATTTAGGGTTTCGGTGGAACTAGAGGTAGAGGATCGAGAAGTTCTCACTGTTTTCGATGATCGTCGTCGTCGCCAGAGGTGAAATTAGGGCTTGCAGGTGAAACTGGATATCCTCGTCGTCGTCGCTGGTTGAGAGCGGAAGTGGGGAGGGGGAGAGACCGCGAGAGTCGATCCACATTGTCGTCGTCGTCGCCGCCGCCGGTTGAGAGCGGAAGTGGGGAGGGAGAGAGATCGCGAGAGCGGGCGGGGGGAGATCGCGGAGCGGAAGTGGGGAGAGAGAAACGATTGGAATTGCAAATGACAGCCCAACAATTGGGATTTAGAATTATGAGCTTTCTATAGGTTTAAAATGTTAAGGGATTTGGGCCAATATCTAGGATTCAAATTCCTTTGGATCCAAACAATGAAATTGGGCTAAATACAGTATTTGAAATGAAATCCTGGTTACCAAACAGGCTCCAAAAGAATTCTTGATGGTGTTTATGACACCGTCGTTCACTGCTTTGATTGTGTAGCTTGTCGATCCCTTCAGGAATTTTGTGAGAAAATTTAGAGGTTTACATAGAGATTAATCGAGACATGCAGAATTCCCTCTTTTGTCAAATAAGGAGCGCATCAAGTAGTAGTAGTACAAGTTCCAACGGAAGGTGGCCGTTACTAGGTTCAATTTCAGACATAAACACCCTAAACTGTCACCGGGGAACGAGGTTTGATACCATCAGCGTGAACACAGTTCTGAGGTCCTCCAAATAAAGAATAAACATCGTATTCAGCAATTGATCAAACCCGTGTTAACTTAATTCTAGTGTTGCTCTTCCCTCACAAAGGGTATAATACATCTTCCGGTACAAGACAATCCACCCAATTAACTTATCAACAAACAAAACAAAAGAAAATAAGTACAACCCGATAACACGAACAACCACTTGCCTTCCTCAATCTACCGAAGCCGTGTGTCTAAAACAGTCGATATTGCACAATGCGACGGATCTCACCATCCCTCCAAGTCTGCCACCATGAAAGCTTAGAAAAGTCAGGAACAAATACATGGGAAGAAACACAAAGGTTTAAACTGTAAAAGCGTGAAGGGATCAACGCGAAGAAAGGATGATAAGCGGAATAAGTTTATATCGGACCTATCAATACTATTTCTTGGCTTATCAGGCTGATCCACGCTGATCCTTGGTTTGTCATACACATCTATGCTCTTCCTTGGCTTTCCCCTGAGATCAGTGCTTAATCTTGTAGATTTCTCTTTCTGGTCAGTGCTATTCCTCCTGGGTTCAAGACCCTCAAAACGTATCCGGGGAGGATCAAGAGGATGTGAATTGTTTGAAGAACCATCTTTATGAGCAGGTAATTTTTCTACTGTTGATATGAACTTTTTGAGATGCCTTATATACTCAGGATATAGCTCCAAATTACAGTGGTGGCCACCCTTAATCCATAGTGGCTCATACTTCTCTTTGCAGAGCTCCCAGAGACCCTTCCCATGGGAGCAATCTACAACTTCATCGGCTGTCCCCTACAGGCATAAAAGACCTTAGATCTCTAAAATAGGTGAAAAGGCATGATAAAAGGACTTTTCAGATATTTGTATTTATGCAAGGGTGTATACTGTGAAGCAATACTATGAACATAAGCAATGCAAAAACAGTAGAAATACCTATACAGGATTAGAAGTTGAAATTGACAGTACTTACATGAATTACCAAAACAGGACATGTGACCAGAGGAATTTTATCAATGTTCTGAAGAAAGAAGCATAATTATGGTTAGGTACCAGTAGCAAATAAAGATAACAAAGCAATAGCAAGATAAATGGCATATGAAACCTTATATATGTCGAACCAGTATGTGTGCTTCACTGGATACACAACTCTCACTCCAGATAAAATGGGACTATGTAGAACAACTGCTCTGAAATGAGACACATGCGAAGCTAAATGCAAAGTGGGGCCACTACCAACTGACTGACCATATAAGATGATATTTTCTACATGTATTCCATAATTCTCTTCAAGGCATTTGTAAGCAGCCTCAACGTCAGCGTAAGTATTTTGCTCACTGGGCTGCCAGTTAAGAATTGCAAATGTAAGATCATTGTTGTAAATAAATATTATCCAAATTATTAGCAATAAAGATCTCAATAGAAATATTTAATGCTACCTTTCCAGATGATTGTCCATATCCTGAATAATCATACCTGCAGAAAAACATATTCAGCTTAAGTGGATATTATATAACTTTGATGACATCAACACAAGAAGCCATTAACATACTACAGAAGCCAACTGTTCGAGGTAAATTAAGATGTTGTGATTCTGAGACGGTGATCAATCTCCAGCCTGAATGTGAAGCTCACACCGTCATACATGGCACTATTCAATAATAATAATGCAGGTAAAATTGTTTTACTTAGCTAAAAAAAGTTCTAATAAGCACCACCTTAATAATGTTAAGCAATAATAATCGTTTGCAAGTGCACCTAAAAGGAACTCTCTTTTTTTCCCTTGAATTTGTTTCCAACCAGTGCTCATGAGTGTTTACTATGTTTTATTATTTATTTATTTATTGTGATGACCCAGCCTGCAATCGAACCTAGGACTGTGGGAGCGATGTTGGAACATACCAATCGCCCAAGTCACCCATGGTGGGCTACTATGTTTTATTGATAGTCATCTAATTTCAATAGTTTATCATCAGATATAAGGATCGTGACATGATAGTACATGAATTATACTAAAAAAATCATTTGCTTAAGTAGCCATATGCTATAAAATTTTGAGGTTTCAATTTATTAATGAAAAATTCTTCTTAAAGACCCTGCCACTATACCATAAGTCCAAAGTTTTGGTGAGAGTTAAGGGTTATAACTTATGTACTCTGAGTCGAAGATGTCCACTCAGGTTGAGGAACCTTTTATGGGCGAAAACTAGACTAATGGAGCAGCATCTTTTTATAATCCACTTTAGAAATTCGCTCTAGCAATTCTCGAGGGTTTTCAGTCAATGAATGTCACAGTTCTTAGTTGTGTGGAAGGTCCTTTGTTGTTTTGGTTTCGAAGATATGTGACAAAGTCTAGCTGGAAGGCGATTTGGTAATTGTTACTAAGCAGAAAAGATCAGGGCAAGATTTTGAGAATTAATCTCCTTAATTTCAAGGTTTTGAGTCACAGACATTCTTAGATGGAAAATTCGATGCAGATTGGCTTTCTGACAGGGGCCTGCACAAAAATCATTCGGAGCGTGTTATGTTGATGAAGGGCCTCCATAGAGGCTTTTAACCCCAATTCACCCAACCAGGGAAAAAAGTACAAAAGATGTTTCGTATCCTACAGTTTGCCATGCATGTTTTGGTTTAGCTTCATTTATAACTGAAAGATCTTGATGCTTGAAAGTAAAGGCAAACTTCTGACTAGGGTGTCTGAATTTTGAGAAGGTATATGGAGCACATTCTTTTGCCGAGCTGCAAGCTATTTATTTCCTTGTTATATCAGCAACATTTACTTGTGCATCATACTTAATCCATCTTACTGAAAATAGAAGAAAATCACTCATCTTTTTCTTTGGCTAGACGAAAATGTAAGAAGACAACAGAGAATGATTAATGGTGGAAATTTACTACAGATTAGTAACATTAATAAGATCCAGTGAGGCGATTGAGCTACAGAATTCTCAACAATGTCAATGACAGTGATGACCAACCCTGGAACAAAAGACGAATAGCATAGTCTCTGCTTCTAACAATGGTCCTAAACATCAATGCTCCAACTTCCGCGGAAGACAACTGAAGAATATTCACACTGAGATCTGTTTATTTCCTAGTTATATCAGCCCATATGCCTCTATCCTATCTTATCCATCCTCCAAATGAAGCAGACAGTACCTCATCCTTTTCTTCCCCTCAAACATTTACATGCCTCATGTAGCTGATTGATCTACCTTTTGAAATGACTAATAGTAGCAAGATTGGTACGTTATTTTTTCTGAGAAGCAGACATGTTCAAATATAACTTTGACGTGTATGAGAGAATTTCACGTTTCACTTTGGTTTTATCCAACGTCTGACCCTCGAGTCTCTTTCTCTAACCTACATATCATCTTTGACATTTCGCTCAAAGGATCAAATGATCTCGTGTTCTGCATTACATTGTATTCTATATACCAGTAAGTATACAAAATGGTCATTCTGATACAGGCAATAGTTTTCTCTCAACTCATAGACACTTCATCTGCAAAACATTATAATTAACCCTCCAAAGTGATTGCCTAAACTGAAAAAGGGGAGCAAAATATTTGTTTGGACAGTTGGACTGAAAATCATTCTCAATCTTATTTGGCTGAGTATCCATAGATCATTTGTTTCCTGGGATAGAATGAGTAGAAAAATGATTAGGATTACAAACAGAAATGAACATTAGGATATGAGATTAAAATTCAAGACAATAAAATTTATGTCTGAGATAACAGACAAAGTTATGACAAGGCTCTTAGGGGAAAACACCAGAAGTCAAGCCTCATTTAAATTTCCTAAACATTCGGATAAACTCAGGATATTAAATTACTCATGAGTTTTGGTTCAAAAAAGATCATTCAAACAACATCCTTGAGATTAAGGCATTCCTTTTTTCAGAAAAAAGAGATGTTAATGCCAAATCCTGAATATCTGGTCCTATTCAAACAATCCTATGTAAGTTTTAATCCTGAAGAGCCTTTGGTGATTTAGCTTCCATGTATGTTCCCTCTTCTATCTCTTTCTTTCATCAACTTCCACAGGATATGCCTAAGTTTCCTTCCCAAAAGCACCTTATTATATATCCGATAGTTAAATTCGATCAACTTCCAAATGATTTCTCTCTTTTGTTTTCGTTATGTTTTCTTTTCTGTCACTCTTTTATCAACTTAAAGAGGCGTGCCTAAACATGATCATATTTATACTCTTCAATAAGGAAATAAAGGTTCTGCATACATTGGCGAGCCTTGTGTTGTGTAAGATCAGAAAATAACATGCAAATTTGGAAGGAATTCTAGATGTGTGGAACCATATATTTGAGTTCAGTACAGCTAATCCATAAGGTATGAGTTCATCACGGCTAGTCCCTACTGATTGTATCCTACACAAATATGTATGACAAAATTGGAAGATATTTAGGAAGTTCATATATAGGAAGATGGCAAAAGTTCAGTATAGGTCCCCAATGTTTTAGCTAAACTTCATTTGAGTCTTTAAACTTTAAAAGTCATCAACAGAGATCCCTAACTTTTCTCTATTATCATATTAGGCCCTTTTTTGAAATTTTTCGTTAATTATTCATGACGTGGTAGGACCTTTTTGTCATTCTTAATTATGTTTGCTGACCTGATAGTGATAGGAGTGCTTTTACTCTGAAAATTTTGAAAATTAAAAATAACCCTAAATTTTACAAAAATGTCCCTAAGAAGTTACAAATAGCCCCTTGAAAATTACAAATAACCCCTTGGATTTTTACGAAAAGACCCTAATTTTTTTTACAAATAACCCCCTGAAATTTTTTACATATAATTTTCAAAACTTTCAGGGGGTTGTATGTAAATTTTTCAAAGGGTTATTTGAAAAGTTGAAATTTTCACAACTGTTTGTAAAATATCTGGGGGTTGTCTGTAAAAAATTTAGGGACCCGCTTATAATTTTTTTCAAACTTTAGTACGCTATTTCTAAATTTGTAAATTTTTCAGAGGGCTCTTCATAGGGTATTTAGGGGTAATTTGTAATTTTCAGAACTTTCAGAGGAAAAGTAGTCCACTCAGTATCCAGTCAACAAAAAAATTGAGAATGACAAAAAAGTCCCGCTATGTCATCAATAATTAACAAAAATTTTCAAAAAAGGCCTAATACAATAACGGAGAAAATAATAGGGATCTCTGTTGATGACTTTCAAAGTTTGAGGACTCTAATAAAATTTAGCTAAAACATCATGGAACTATATTGAACTTTTGCCTAAGAAGATATAATGATTAGATAAGAACTAATAACATCAAAGCCCAACAATCAATAAAAAATTACCTAAAGTTTTGTTTTTCCCCCCTCTTCGTTTGGATTTTTAACCTTTTTTGTATATTTTTAAAATTAACCTTCAAAGCTTCAATATTGCTAGTTTGCAAATAAAATTATGGCCAAATCTCAAATATTTTCCTCTACCATTAATTGTTTAACTTTTTAAACAGTAACAAGATAAAAAGAGCCTGATGTCCTCTTAAATTCTGTAGAGAGGATAAAATTTCCTCTTTTGCTTTCTCCGCCCGAAATCAAACTCAAAGGGAATAAAGAGTCTTGTCCAACGAGTATTAAGGCCGTGAGGTGAGGGCTGACCTAGAAGCATCACAGCGTTGAGGGTAACACAGTAACACTTTCTGTCTCTCCTCACTACAAATATTTTTACCCCATTGAGCTTCAAGAGAACGCATCTCTCTTGACATCCTACTGAAGGTTGGCTAGTAGAGCCAAAACAGCAAGACTTGGTACAGACATGGAAGAACATGTCGAGGTATACAAATGAACAAAAGTTAGTTTATAAGGATATGAAGAATAATTTAAAATATGCAAAAGTTAGAGTGTATACAAATGAACAAAAATTTTCAAAGATGCAAAAGATATAGGTCAAGTATATTCAATTTTGGTTTTTCATAATGAACTCAAACTTTCTTTCTATTATGCTTCTTTGAACTGACTTTACAGCAACCTTATCTGTACATTAAAGCTAATAAGTATATAATGAGTCGTTATAAACATTCGCAAGCCTCCACAAGTATCTGACTAAACGAAGTCCTCTTCTACCTGTGTGCATCATTTTTTTCTTTTTTCTTTTTTTTTT
>BQKN01065934.1:0-13803 GCA_022839385.1 Asparagus kiusianus | reverse complement strand
CCCCCCCCCCCCCCCCCCCCCCCCCCCCCCCCCCCCCCCCTGGGGGCGCGGGCGGCGGGGGGTTGTTTGGTGGGGGGAGTGATAATATTCCCCACTGGCCTCTGGTCCGCCCCTACTAGTCTGCATGCTTAGGTGTGTGCACCACACCACCTTCAGAAGTGGTGAAGTTTGAATAATCATATCAAAGATGTTCGTCGTGTGGAGCGCAATGATGAGGTTCTAAAAAATTAAAATTAAAATATTCCACAATGAGATGTTAATTCCTTAAGTTGCATTTTGGACCGAGGGAACCACTAACCAGAAAAGGCGTGACATCCTATGAAAGGATTGGATATGCACTTTGAGTGTATGTAAGCAAGAATCTGCTCACCAGAGTTTGTCTCTGCTAGGAAAGCATTTCAAGCCCAAAAGCTAATGTCCTACTAAAGTTGCAGCCTAGAGAGGTGTAAAGAGCATAACAGTCTTAATGAATTTAATAAACATTTGATATTTAATTGCAGTTGGACTTTTAAGAGAGGACAAGGTAAACACTCTATAGTAACATGCCCAAGCAAAATAGTACTAAAGTGTGTTAATCTAAGGTCATCATTGATAGGAAAGCATTTCAACCCCCAAAAAAATGTCCTATAAAAGTTGCAGCCTGGGAAGGTATGAAGTGTATAATAGTCTTAACGAATTTGATAAACATTTGACATTTAGTTGCAGTTAAGCTTTTGAGAGAGGAGAAGGTAAACACTCGATACTTACATGGCCGATCAAAATAGTACTATAGTGTGTAAATCTAAGGTTGTCTTTGCTCTGTTCATTACAAAGGGAAAAGCAGTAACATGAGTCATAAGTGCACAGAACTAAGTGGACAGAGTGTGGCACATAACTAATTGCACCAAAGAAGTAACCATGGCCACTTCTGGAATATGGAGATGTCATTTTAGAATTTGAGGAGCAACACTAGAATCCCATACTCTTGTGGTTAATGCTTAAGCTTAACAAGTTCTCAACTTTAGAATATAGCCATGAAATGAATGCAGGGAGGATGTCTCTACACAAAAAGTGAATAGTCACACACCATGTCTGGTTGTATGCCGACACAGAAGGTATCTAATGCTTGATTGATAGAGTTAGTTCCAAACAGGCAAACTCAATTGGTAGAGTTAGTTCCAGTGGGTACAAACTCAATTGATAGAGTTAGTTCCAATTAGAACAAACTAAATTGATACAGTTAGTTCCGATGACAACAGACTCACTTGATACTATCATTCCCAATTAGTACAAACTCAATTGATAGCATATACATGTCCACGTGTCTTAGGAAGGAACATTGATTTGTTAGCGGGGCAAACTTTTAGAGTTAGTTCCAATCAGACAAACTCAATTGATAGAGTTAGTTCCGATGACAACAGACTTACTTGATACTATCATTTCCAATGAGTACAAACTCAATTGGTAGCAGATACATGTTTTAGGTAGGAACACTGATGCCTTTTAGAATAAGTTCCAATCAGACAAACTCAATTGATAGAGTTAGTTCCAGTGGGTACAAACTCAATTGATAGAGTTAGTTCCCATTAGAACAAACTCAATTGATACAGTTAGTTCCGATAACAACAGACTCACTTGATACTATCATTTCCGATGAGTACAAACTCAATTGATAGCAGATCCATATTTTAAGAAGGAACACTGATTCAATAGTTGGGAAACCTTTTACAGAGCAGTACTGAAGTACTAGGACAAGAAACCTTATGAGAGTTGAGAGGTTCATTTGTATCGAGAGGTGAAATCACAAATTTTGATGTAAGACCCAAATGAAATGTGGTCCCACACACTACACATAACTAATTTATATATGAGCTAACACCACGAAGTCTGTTGTAGCTTCGCTATTTCCTGCTTGTGAGTGGTTTTTAGTCTCATAAACTTCACATTCTCTTTACTAATAGAACCTTCCAAATGTAAACTGCTGTATCATGCACCAGAAATAAATGTTAAAGAGTAGACTTCTAAATGCATGTCATCCAGTTATTACACTGCATACATATCCTTTGGTTGAAACAATTATTCGTGTTACATGTAAATGTTCTTTTTTTTTTCATGTGTCACTTGTAAAGCTTATATGGACATCAATCCTTGCATAGAAGCCTAAATATCAGTAGTTTATAAATCTCCATGAAGGAATTAGCATATACATATGAATTGCAGCATACCTATCTTGCATCTAGCGGGTGATGCATGACTATGTCGAGGAAACTATTAAAAGACAGTAACTTTGCTTGCATTGCACCTAGAAGGCCAGTAGCCATGGAACCAAGTATTAGATTCAGTCATATGAGCTTGTGCAACCACTAATAAATCTTTCTGAATACTCCTAGAGAAAGAAACTTGGTCGAAGAGGAGAAAGAAATAAGTCGGTTGAAGGGGAGAAATTTCAGAAATTATGAGGACCTGCATCCACCATTAAGGCAAAGTAAATGCCAAAAAGACAACCTAAAGTGAAATTTCTCCTTTATAAGAAGTAAGAAGATCATGGACAAGTTGGGAGCTTTTGTCACTTGGAGTAGCACTGTACTGTAGGGAACTCCTTTCAAACTGGTTCAGGAGAACCATTGTTATGCTAGTCAAAGAGTGGAGGTGCTCCCAGTTTTGCTGAGGGAGCAACCCCCTTTTTCACCTACTCTTACATCATCCATCTTGACTATTATAAATTTAGAAATAATAGGCAATAAACCTTACAAATCTTCCACCTTGACTATTTCAGACAAAGGAAGGAATTCTCGGAGAGCTGACACCGAGCTTACCCGAGCTGGAACAGCTTGATACCAATAATTCCAGCATATTTACTTACTATACTCCCACCCTCGACAAACTTTCCATTGGCAGTAGCTGAACTCTACTATCCAAAACAAAATTCCAATAACCCAGATAACAAAAAAAAAAAGAAGCTAAATTCATCAAGCATTATAAATAAATAAAGAGCTCACCCCATTAAGTTAACCCGGAGGTGATGACTGAGCTCGGTGAAGAGCTCATACATCTGACCAATATCAGCAGCGTTTCCATGAGAGTAAAGCACCGTGAGCCTCGCCAACGGATTCCTCACGTACATCACAACGATCTCAGTTCCTCTCTTCGTCTTAACTCTCCTCACATCGACGTTCTCCTTCACGGGGACCCCCGTGATCGTCACCACCCCGATCAAATCCTTCTCCTCGATCTCATACGACGGTGGATTTGGCGGGAAGAAGGCGAACTTCGACGCCAGCGACGAGGTCACTCCCCCCATATCGACTGCAGCTAGGGCATCCAAATTAGGGGCAGGAATGGGATTCGGTGCCGCATCTCGATTTAAGAGAGATCCGCGAAATTAGGGTCAGAGTTAGGGTTAGAGCTTGGTTTGGGGTCGAGGAGAAGGGGGAAGAAAATGGGATGCATTTATTGGCGGTGGATTAATTTTTTATACGAAAAAAAGGGAAAATAAATTTGGGGAAGGTTGGGAGAATCGGAGAAAGGAGAAGGAATCGGATTTAAAAGGGTTTTAAAGTGAAAGGGAGGGAAAGAAATAGGAAGCGAGAAGAAGAAGCACGTGATCCCATCTGTAGCTCACGTGTTTTTACGGGAATTCGCGATAGCTTCGCTAGGTGCCGCTTCCTCTCGGGGCAGGGGAGTCACCAGACGAGTTTGGTCAAATGTGTGTTGACATGTGTTCGGCTAGGTGCGACGGGGTTTACATAGATCTCAAAGCGTTGTTGTAGCAACAAAAAAGTCTACATACAGTTTTAACTACATCCAAGCCCCTAGCAAAAGTGTTTAGTTTGATGGTGTCACAAATCTCAAAGTGTTGTTGTAGCAACAAAAAGTCTTAAAAATAGATTACTTACTACCACACTCAAAATAAGTTGTGTTGCCACAGCAAGGGGCTGTTTGGAAAGAGGTTTTTTAGGGGGAAAGGGCTGGAAAGCCTGTCAAAAACCTGTCAAAAATATAACTTTTGGCAGGCTTTCCACCCAAATCGCAAACAAACAGCCCCCAAAAGGTGCAGCACTTGTTTTCTTTTCGTCTATGTAGTTTTGAGATAACAAAATTGTATGCCAACTTCAGGATAATAAAAAAAACTCTCTAGATATAGTCCCTCTCCAGACATAAATATTATTAAACCGCAAAACCTTTTACCCTCTATTTTCTTTTTTTATTAATAACTGAAATATGCACATATTGTATAGATCTAACAATTTTTTGGATGAAAATTAGAGAGCACAGCCTAATGAGCCCCTAAGTTTACCTCTCTTTGCTAATAAGCACTCAACTTTCTATTTTTGAAAAAGAAGCCCCTAAGTTTTGCTTCACTCTACAAAAAAATACAAGAAAATAAATTCTACAAAGAAATAATAATAAAAGAATATGAAAGTAAATCTACACTAAAAGGAATGAATTAAATCTAGTACACTAACATAAAAATAAAAATAAAAATCCTAAAATATGAATTTCTAAAACATGAAAATAAAAGAGAAAAATATAAACTTACATTGCAAGGTTGGCCTTTTGAAAGCAACTCTTCATCTTCATCTTCGTCAATAAAAAGGAATAAAAGAAAATTTAAAAGGAGGAATTTTTTTTATTGTAAATAAAGCATTTATAATTTTAGAAAGTCTTCTCAATTAAGAGTAACCCTCCTTTCTAAATGGAGTTTTTATATAAAAAAAATTCACTCGCAAATCCTTCACCATCTACCCCTATTTATAAGCTACAACAATTAACAAGGACCATTAGATTTGGCTTGAGCTCCAAGAAATAAGTCTTAGTCATATACTCCTTCTGTTATGAAGCAATTGGTTGGTCAATCAGTTAGCCAAACGGTTAGTTGACCAATTGGCCAATCAGTTAGTGTATCGATTGGTTTCTAACAGAATTAATTCCTTAGTTAACTAGTTGACTTGATTTTTTCTTAATTCCTTGGGCTTTTGTGGGTCTCGCCTTGACTTGATATTCGACTTCAATTGCTAGTAGAAAAAATAAGAGAATTTGGTTCTTTTAGGCTATTATTCAATTATTCTTCACTTCCTAAAAAATAAAAGAACGACACATTATTAGTGATATATTTACTTAAATAAAATAGATAATGATCATATAAAAGTGTAATAAAATGTGATGATCAGCTAGGGTCAAATCTGACCTCTTCCTCATGCTGCGGCAAAATCTTATGGTAGCTCCTAGTGATAGCTATGAATGATTTGTTAAAGTAAATGAACTCCTTAAACTTTGTTTGGTTAAATTCAATGATCAGTGATTTAACAAAAGATCCTAAGGCTTTAGTATCGGACTGCGACACAATTTTCTTTTCAGTTGAGAATAAAGTCCTTAGCGAAGTCGTCATCTAGTTTAGCGTCTTAAAATTACAATTGACTCAAGATTACAATTTAAGAAAAACAAGAAAAAATTATTTTAAAGCAGGGTTCTTTTCTATGTAGCGATGAAGCATCGATATTGTACTCTGTTGATGGTTCGAAGTATGGACGAATGGTCTTCTTGCTAATTTTATAAAGGTCGTCAAAGTTGAGCCGAGATTGATTTATCTCTAGATGAGAAGATGCAAAGATGACAACATGGCCAAAAATGAGCAATCTCCCTTCCTCTTATAGGCTAAGAGAGAGTTAGTGCCCATTAAATATAGATTAGTGGCCATTAACTTAGGAGAAAATAGGCTGAATCATTTTTACAAAAATAGCTTTTAAAAGGGTCATGGGTGAGGTTCACCAATAACAATCATGGCCGAAGTTCATCAAGAGGCCAGGGGTGAAGTTCGTTCTAGCAAATTTTTCCAAAACGTGGTTAGCCCACTTCCCTTACGTGTGGATGACGTGGTCCACATGGGCTATTTGGGTGAAGTTCGTTCAGGGTGAACTTTGCTTAAAGCTTCTTTTTGACTTGATCTTCGGAGCGAGCTATATTATGGGTTTGGACGAGTCTCGCTATGGCTTGGGCGAGCTTTACCAAGGTATATACTTGGCCCCCATAAAGTGCTTAGCTTATTGTCATTTGCTTCTTGAAATTGTATTGGACTGAGTATTAGTCTATGGGAGAGTATCTTTTAACCATCTATAGTCACCTCAAGCCAATCTTGAGCCACACATGTTGAACTAACTCTAAAAAATTTCTCGAGTTGCAATCTCTGGAAACACGTCACATTACCCGCACGAGGCGTGTCTTGTTTCCCTTCACCTGGAAACACCGTTAATTGATTGAGAGCCTAATTAACCTACTGCTGAAACAATGCATCATGCTTATCGCTGGCTGCTCTTCCCTCTTCCGTTTACAACATATGAAGATCCCTTCATCACTCTCTAGCTTCCAACATCACTCAAAGAATCGTGAAAAGATCAATTAGATCATTTCACTTGATCGTAAGCTTAAGGAACTGCATGAGTTAATGGTTAGCTAATCAAATGTAATAAAAAATTTATATGCTAGATAAGAAAGAATAAAATGAATCAAAGAATATTGATCATAAACCTAAGAACATCTCAAGTTGTGCCATGCACGCAACGTACATATAAACAACAAAGATAACTCTTTTAGGTATTAGTTACATTTTTATTTGGATATGAAATGACTGATCTATCCACTTAAGGTGGTTACACATAACTAATATAAAATCATGAATATAGAAACTCACACATGAGTCCTCTACCGAAGCAACCAACCTAAAGGTGCAATTAATATTGTTATGGTGTTCCCATTTTCACCAAAGTGCAATTCATTGCCAGACACTGGACAAGTATATTTCCGCATACAGTGCCCCAAGCAACTTGGTGGCCCAGGCCCAGTAGGAATTTCGACTTAGCCGACTCGTTGAGTCAATATCCCTTTATGTCGACTTGAAAGGCGGTACGAGTCACCTCCTATTGTCAAAGACAACTCACCACGAGTCCACTCAACCACTTGTTCAACATCTCACGAGGACGACTCGATGGGCGTTACTTCTTGGCGAAGCTGAAGGACTATTTCGCCTCGAGTCTCTCTCTCTGACAACGTGTAAGCATGGCATTTAATGCTTGGCGGGCGTATCATGCCTCTAGCCTCGATAGTCTTTATGACTCATCGGACCACGTGGGCCATCATCCTGCCACCGCTCACTTCTCAGTTAATGCTAAAGTGATTTGTCTCCCAATTACCAGCCAACACCTGTAAAGCAGGTGTTGACGTAGCTGCCAGCTCGCACTTCGCCACTACCTCTCAGTGCTCGGCTAAAGTGACCAATCTACCCTTACAACTTTAGTATAAATAAAGGTACTATTTCAACTTGGGAGATGATGGACTTTGGGGAGGATTTGATCCCTAATTCTGAATTCTGACCCAAATTCTTTAAAATTTTGTAAATCATATTGCACATACATAAGAACTCTCACAGTTCTTATTTACTCCACTCAAGTTCATTAGTTAACTTGATCGTTGAAGGTACAACGGGGGAACCAAGCCCCATCCTCTCACGAATTTCTACATGTGTAGATTTTTTAGCCACCTAGCTCAAGAACTAGACATAAAGTCAAAGAAGAAAGCAGCCCCTCATCAATCCTCAACAAACTCATCCAAACATATATACATATTGACTGTGTGATCACTTAACATCAACAGTTTGGCACCCTCCGTGGGGCATCTTTCTTTTTTAAGAAAACATGTTAGGTTTGAATAAGGGTCTGATCAGTCTCACCCTGTAGAACGACACCAGAGCTACGTTACCCAAGCCCAGCTTGAGAAAATACCTGAGAAGCTTTCTCAGTCCCTCCAAGAGCAATTCACTACCTTTACTAACGAACTTCTCAATCGGCTTCTGCAGCTACAACTAGCTACCTTAGCTCTCTCCCCGCTTTTTGGAGACCAGAGATCAGAGACTCATCTCCTCTTTGGAATACAGCAAATAGTTCCTCTTTGGACTCCTCATCTTGCAGTCAAGCAACTGACTAGACTACTTTTAATATATGAGATGAGATGGTAATCAACCTTTAATACATGAGATGAGATGGTAATCAACCTGATCATCAGGATGAAAACAAGGATGTATGATGTAGGATCTGTGGAAGCACATACTAAATACTAGACGGGGGGGGGGGGGGGGCTGAATAGTGTTATTTAAAATTTTACAAGATAAATTATAACTTGCAAGAACAATGAACAACAATCTCAGAAATGAACAATCACAAATAAGAGATTTTATACTGGTTCCACCACCCTGGTGTACATCCAGTCCCCAAGAAAACCCCGCTTGAGATTTCCATTATGATTTTAAAACTAATTAAAAAATCAAACCTGACCAATTTGTAAGTCCCTGTAATTTACAACACCAATCTCTACACCAAGAGATCTTCTCTCAAACCCGAGAGAAATATTCTTTGAAGAAATGTACAAATCTCTATAAGCCTTGATGTGAATGTGAAGTACAGTAGTGGCTTAATAATTTAAACTCTCTGAAAAGTTGTCTAAACAATTTCTAGTAATGATGGAGAACAAAGATAATCTCAGAATTTTTTTCTTGACAATTTGAATGAGAATTTGTATAAAGAGAGAATGAATTTGATCAAAATTTGAATCTTGTATGTATTAATATCACTCATCAAATTTTGATGTTGTCACGCCCCACATCCCAAAATACCCAGGAATCGAAACGTGAGCAAGCCCGCGAAGTATTAGATTAAGAAGAAATATACACTATCATTTTTTCTTCTTTTCTTCTCAATCCAATACGCTAAGCGTCTGGAAATAAATACAATGCGAAGTCACATGTCCCCGATCACAATCAACAAGAATATATTAGACAAACTCAGAATAAAAAATATCATATCACAAATAGGATAACATTCGAGACATAATATTCGGATCAACATGCCCTTATACAAAACTGAACAAAAGAATATTGAAGAGATACAAAATACATCGATCAATAAAAAAAGAAAGAACTACAAAGTAAACTAGAACCATCAAAGAATAAGCTTCGACTATTTCTTCTGCTCCGTCTACAAGACACTCCTGCTAAGAATCCTCTGGCTCCTGCTGAACCTGTTCTTCCTCTAAGTCTGACGTACACCAGAGAAAACAGGTGCACGTTAGTGTGTATGACACACGACAAGACCCGACCCCACAAAGAAAATAGAACGAACAGAAATCCAATGCGACAAACGATACGATAACAGAAACAACAAAAGAACGTACAACTGAAATCCACAAATCAACATGAAAACACTACTAAATCATGATAACATAAAGCATCCAAAATCGATCAGGTAACGAGATCATATAGCTAGCGATCAGTCTAATCATCCATGTAACAGGGTCATACAATAGATGGAATTAATACTTAAAAATCTACAACTCGAGACATAGTACGTCGAGCAAAATAATCCAAACAAGGAAACTCTCATGTATATATCATATGTGTAAAACCCCGAAAATTTCTGTAGTATATATGTATATATATATATGTTTATCAGTGTTTGGGAACCCAGCAGGTGTTTGCAAGTGAGAGAAAATCGAGTGAGTTGGCGATCAGCAGGTAAAATGCCTTCGGCAGGCATTTTTGTGCTGATCGGTCGACCGACGCGGTCGACCGGCGCGGTCGACCGATCAGCAATCAGAGAGTTTTATTACATGTTTGGGTGCGGGTTTTAGTTATTTGGGCTATTGGGTTTCGGGTCGGGTTGGGGAGTTGGTATTTAAACCAACTCAACCCAGGAGACAAGGCAGAACCCCCAAAACGTAACCCTAGCCTCCTCCTTCTCCTTCTTTTTCTTCTTCTTCTTCTTCTTCCTCAAAACCCTAATCTGGACCTGGTGATTTTGGGAAATCTGGAGGAGCTGCTTGGGAGTTTACAGCTCAGGTAGAAGGAGATCCTCAGCGGGAGTTCGAACAGCAACCAAGGCGAGTATCATCTCGCCCAATCCCTCACCCCTATTCATTTCTGATTTATTTCGAATTTTTGTTGTTTTATGAGTTTCTGATAAGCCAAAGAGGTATCTTCATATAAAATCGAGATCTTTATGTTAGGGATTATAAGAATCAAGTTTCCAGTTTTCAAATTCACCAATGTTCTGTAAAAATAAAGATTTGGATCTGAACAGTTTTCCTAAACAAGAGTAAATTATTCCTACAGGCTTTTAAAACACTTTTGTTTTGGTTTCCAAGATTTGCGTATATCAAAAGGTAGATTTTGAACTTTGGTTTAGTCGTGTAACCCTTGTTATATCAGATCATCAAATTTTATTTCAGGTTGGATAGCTGACAGAAAACCCAAGATGTGGGTTCTGTCGCTCGGCGGTCGACCGACACGGTCGACCGCTGAGCTCGAGTTAGGGATACGGTCGACCGCGACTGGATTTCGGTCGACCGAAGCATTATTCGGTCGACCGCGATTTGATTTCGGTCGACCGCGTCATTTTTCGGTCGACCGTTCTGATTTTTATCAGAGTTCGGTCGACCGGATCGGTCGACCGACGATACTCTGTTGCAGATTTCCAGGTTTGCTGTATTTGAATATTTTCACTCCTATTTGGGGTTTTGTTTGGTTTATCTGACCATGGTAAATTGTCCCACTATGTAACCATGTATGATAGTTGACCTGAGGGTATAAAGTGGGGACTTACACACTAATTTGAGTATGGATTGATATAAGTAGACTACTCTATATATATCACAGCGACCGTTGCACGTTTTCACAGTCCTCGAGTGGGACATGCGTTGCTATTAAATCCTCGTGTTGGATATGCATTCACATCCGGTCCATGAATTGGACAACGGTCACATCCGGTCCATGAATTGGACAACGGTCACATCCGGTCCATGAATTGGACAACGGTCACATCCGGTCCAGGAGTTGGACAACGGTCACATCCGGTCCACGCGTTGGACAGCGGTTATATTCAGTCCTCGTGTTGGACATTCACTACTTTCAGTCCTCGTGTTGGACTGTGATTTATAGAGGTCCTCGTGTTAGATTATGATTCATCCCAGTTCTCATGTTGGACATTTGCCACTTATTCCAAGAGTTTGGAAAACCACAGTATATAGTTCCTATATCGGATATATTCTCTTGACCCTGTGTATGATACTTCCACGGAAGTTTATGATATAACACTTGTGTAGATTTTGACATGATATTCATGTAAGTGATAACATGATAATCATGTAAACTATGATATGGTACTATACTTATGTTCTGAGATTAGCTGTATTTCTTTTATTATACTAGAATCTCGGGTTTGGTGTCTAGAGGTTTACAATTTGAGATACAAGGTATATACATGAGGGTTTCCTTGTTTGGATTATTTCGCTCGACGTACCTATGCTCGTGTTGTAAACTTCTAAATACTAAAACCCTCTTTAGTTAGATCAATGATTTTAGATCCATTATATATTAATTGTATTTTTCATATACAACGAGCCCTTTTCCCTTGGGGTTTGGTTGTGATGTTACTCGCTAGCGCTTTGATGCTCGTTGTCCCTCCCCCTTTTAGGTAACGAGCCAGGAGCCCGGAGTGTCGCAGGTTGACACGATGCACTTTAGCGTCAGCTGTCTACTTTAGATATATTTTACTTTTGAGCTCCACTGTAGACTTTTTGGTTTAGACATTTGAGAGTTTATTCTAGAAGTTGTAAAGGCGGTGTGCCTTATTTTCTCAACCCAGACTTATTGTATTTGAGACTTGTTAAGAATTCATGTTTATGCATTTCAGATATTTACTTTGTATTCCTGTGTGTTGGATGATGAAATACTATTTGATCCCTTTCATTTCATCAGTATCTCTTGTATTATCTTTTACTTGCTTTGTACCTACACCTGTTGTTGACTCTACTAGAGAGATGTTAATTGTGATGGTGAAACATGTTATTGCACGGTGTGGTGCATGGCAGGTTTGACATTCCTGGTTTTACCAAGGACTGCAGCCTTGTGTGAACCTAGGGGCGTCACAATATGTCTCAAATTGTAGATAATTAAATATTGACCCCGATCTATGTATGAAAAGAAATATAACTAGACTACATCTCACAAGAACTAATACTTAGCCAAGAAACGAGGTCATGTAACTAGCCATCTTATAACATGTCACTGGTTCACATCTCACACAGAGTCAAAGTTCACATTATTGGATATCTGGTTAACAACCACATCTCACTAGTACCTCAGACCCGCCCCAGTGCGAAACGATTCACTGGTGCGTGCCTGGAAATAATCAATAATCACAATATCACCGCTCCTCAGACCCACCCCAGTGCGAAACGATTCGCTGGTGCGAGCCTGGAAATAAACAATAAACACATCCGATCACTTCTCCTCAGACCCACCCCAGTGCGAAACGATTCACTGCTATGAGCCTGGAAATAAACAACAAAATATCCGATAACATGAACCCATACCTTCCCATCCCAAGTCCAAGTCAACAACTCATATCTCACGGGTCACTATGGTCAAGCAATACTTGCGATTCTCAACTATAACAATGTATAAATGCCATGAATACTATGTAACAGTGTCATGAATCGTAAACAGGAAACGTGAACAACTACTAATAACAGTGCAAGATGGAACTACAACTATCAAATAATTTCACATGAAATGTCGCAATTTCCAAACATCATGATCATAAAATTGATTAACTCCAAAAATAATCTTTAAAAAAAAATAGGTTCCTTTAAAAATAATCCATTTTCCAAAAAAAAAAATCCTTTAAAATTATTTAGCATTATAATTATCCAAAACTAACCCGTTTTTCAAAATAAATTCTTTCAACTTAAATATTATTATAATAATTCAAATTAAACCATTTTTCCAAAGTAACTCTTTTAAAAATTATTCCTCATAGTAATAATTCTAATTAATCTAGAAAAACATTAATTTATCATTTGAAATATCGTCATCAACAGTCCCACGCAGATAATAACAATTCACAATTCAAAATATGCAGATAATTCATAACAATCTAAAATGTAAAGAATGACAACTGAGCAACGGGATCTTGCAAGCAACTAATTAATTCACAACAGATCTAAGAATTGAATGACAAGTCAAGAGAGTATCGGGATCTTGCCTACGAGACCGTGGGGTCTGATGATGAGGCGATGGCGCCGAAGCGGATGTAGTACGACGGGTCTAAAACGAGTGGAGGTTGCCACTGTTCGCTGCTCACTATTTCAGCGACACGTGCAGCAGGTCGAGAGGCTATGGCTACAAGGGAGGCAGCGGAGGTCGACGACACTGAGGGGTAGCAGTGTGGAGGAGATAGTCAGAGCTCGGGCAATAGAGGAGGAGCTCGAGAATGGCGGATGAACAGCGGGGAAGAGGACAACGAAGGGCGGATCTGAAGGTCGATGGCGCTGCGGTAGTGCAAGAGGTCGTGGCCGGCGGGGGAGTTCGTGTGGCTGCAGGCGGCATTGGCGTTCGCTGGAGACGGTGAAGCAGCAGCAAGGCTAAGGCGGGGGGTTTGGCTGATGGGGGACTAACGGCGCGAGGGGGAGGAGAGGGGCTGCAGGCCGGAGACGATGGTCGCGGGTTGTGCTCGAACTTGAGGGAACGACAGCTTGGGTGAGGGGTTGAGATGACGACCTCGGCGAGGTTGCAGAGGGAGGAGTGACGGACTGGGCGACGACGCGGGCTCAGGCGCCAGCGGGGGAGGCGAGTGGTTGGACGTGGTCACGGAGGGGGTGGCGCTACTGGGGGCATGGACGCGGTCTCAGGCGGCGGTTTTGGATCTGAAGTCGCGGAGAGAGAAACGTGGGGCGGCTGTTTTGAAGAAGAGAAGAGAGAGAAGATATATATATATATAT
>BQKN01065933.1:212114-224100 GCA_022839385.1 Asparagus kiusianus | reverse complement strand
GGCCGAGCCACCCAGGGGTGGCTAGGCCCTGTTCCGTGCCCAAGGCACAGGTTTGAGCGCCTATAAATAGGCCTTGTGCTCATTTGGTTCAGGGGGATTTTGGAGGAGGCGAAGCCCTGCTGGATTGAAGACTCAGATCTAAAAAAGATCTCAACTTTGAAGGCTTGAAGGCTTGGACTTCCAGATCCGGTGATCGGCGATCGTCAACGCCAAATAAGGCAGGAGTTCGAGAGAATCCGATCTGAGATCTACACGATCACACTCCGGATCTAAGCTTGGTTCTTAGATCCCGAGCATCGAGCGATTGTTTCCTTGGTGAAACAATCCCTCCCGGCTATTATTCCCTTGGTGGAATAGTACCCGTCATATCATGTAGATCCGACCGGATCGAGATCACGCGGTGGTCCACGGCAAATAACCCCGGCGCAGGTAAAGAACCCACCAAAGCGAGTGACCGCATAACAGGAGCTCGCGATTCGTTCGGCAAACAAGGAATAAATTTGTAATCTTTCTTTTTCTTATTTTTGATTTTCATTGTAACCGGATCTTATAAAAAGACCGGATCTTTGTAATGCATAAAGTTGTTAACTAAGATGGCAATGATATCAATGAAGAAAGCAACAGATTTTCTCGCGAACACGCTTGTTTGACGAAGCCCTCTTGAACTGCAGAGTTCGCCAGGTGCCCTTGGTTCGCCAAAATTGAGCACATTGCTCACAGAGTAGGGCTCTCCTAAACTGCTAGGCTCGCCCGATTTGAGTGGTTCGCCAAAACTAGGAACCTGGCTCAAGAGGTTGGGCTCGCCTAAACTGCTAGGCTCGCCTGATTTGAGCGGTTCATCAAAACTGGGAACCTAGCTCAAGAGGTTGGGCTCACCTAAACTGCTAGGCTCGCCTGATTTAAGTGGTTCGCCAAAAATGGGAACCTGGCTCAAAGAGATGGGCTCGCCTAAACTGCTAGGCTCACCCGATTTGAGCGGTTCGTCGAAACTGGGAACCTGGCTCAAAGAGATGGGCTCGCCTAAACTGCTAGGCTCGCCCGATTTGAGCGGTTCGCCCGTACTGGGAACTTGGCTCAAGAGGTTGATTCCTCTCAAGCCTGAATAATAATGCAGGCTGTCGTGGGGATGAGGGATTGTGCCTCGAGACGAGCGAGAGCTTTTCGTCGCTGCTGTTTGGATCTTTTTGAACGAGGAGCGTTCATGTCGACGGCGGAGGCGTAGTCTGCGTCGACACGAATGGTTGATTCCTTTTGTACAGGGGTCTGTGAGGATCGTTCATCGACCCACTCAGCAGCCCCTAGACCTGCATTCTCGAATCTCAGCTCGGCCTCAACTGGTTTGGGGGAAAAAGAACCCCCTACCTCGGCTTGGGTAGATTCCTCAGGCTTGGTTGCCTCGGCTCCTTGGGGCTAGGCCACACACACGACTCTGCCGCACTTGCGAGATGCATTGCCGCTAGCGGAGGATGATCGTAAGTACCCCTCGAACTTGATCACAAGGGACTCAACAGTAGTCCCTGCAGCAACTTCGTCAAACTGCGCCACCACTAATTCATCTGAATGAACAGATTCTCCCACTGTGGTCGCCATCTTCTGTAGGTATAAATTTTGATCTCCCGAAAATAGGGAATTTCGTTTGTATTTATAAGAAT
This sequence comes from Asparagus kiusianus, assembly GCA_022839385.1. Taxonomy (NCBI): domain Eukaryota; kingdom Viridiplantae; phylum Streptophyta; class Magnoliopsida; order Asparagales; family Asparagaceae; genus Asparagus; species Asparagus kiusianus. Next base: position 222,448 of record BQKN01065933.1, on the reverse strand, counting down.
AGCTTATTACAAACTAATAATCAAATGTTTACAACAGAAGCGGAGGGAATGCCCTCCTTGTTTAACGTGGGTTCCTCGGTGGCGATAGGACGCCTCGCACGGTGCTCGTGCCGAGTCTGCTTCCCTTGGACGATCCGATCGAAGTTGTTGCCGGAGCTTCAGTTCTCAAATGAGGGAGCCTTTAGCAAAAGCCAATGTTCAACCTTTGGAAGATTAGCCAGCCTGAGTAAGCAGCAGCAAATCCCCCCTTCATGCTGGCTGAAGATGGGTTTTAATAGGCAAGGGATGTGTCATCCCTTGATTTGTGGGATTTGACCACTAGTAGAGGTGAGGAAGCCAGCCGCCCTAGTTGTGGGATGTGACCACCTAGGGGGTCCTGTCAGCCGTCCTATTCTTGCTAGGTGAGGAGCGCCATGCTTTCTCTCTTGATTTGTGGGATTTGACCACTGATGAAGGTGAGGGAGCCAGCCGCCCTAGCTATGGGATGTGACCACTTAGGGGGTCCTGTCAGCCGCCCTATTCTTGCTAGGTGAGGAGCGTCATGCTTTCTTCCTTGATTTGTAGGATTTGACCACTGATGTAACTGTTCCCGTACTCCAAGTGGGCAGTTGACAGTGAGCTGACGAGTCTGCAGCTTGGGTCTGCAGGCGAGCTTGGGACTGCAGGCAGACTTGGGTCTGTAGGCGAGCTTGCAGGCGAGCTGGGTCTGCAGGCGAGTTTGGGACTGCAGGCAGACTTGGGTCTGCAGGCGAGCTTGCAGGCAACTTGGGGCTGCAGGCAGACTTGGATCTGCAGACGGATTTGCGACTGCAGGCAAACTTGGGTCTGCAGGCGGATTTGGGACTGCAGGTGAAGCTGGGGTCTGTAGACGGATTTAGAACTGCAGGCAGACTTGGGTCTGCAGGCGGATTTGATCGTGCAGGCGAAATTCGAGCTGCAGGCGAGCTCCTGAGCATGGATTGAAGAATAGGCCGTAACTTTCAAACCGTAAGTCGGAATTGGATGAATTATATATGAAAGTCGCCTATCTCGACGAGACGGAGCCATCCGAACCCAGCCGTAGGCTTTGGTTCGCTTCCTCTGTTTCGCCAAATTCCTTACGGTTTGGGAGATATTTGCGTTTCCCCCCTTTTTATCAGTGTTTTCCCCCTTTTTGCTATTTCGGGCGAGGTTTTAGCAGTTTTGTTCTGAATTTCTCTGATAAGAATTAAATGCAATTTTTATTGCCTACACGGTGGCCGGCCAGCGACGACGGGGTGGCAACAGGCTGGCAGCGATGGGCGAGCGGGTGACAACGACTTAGATGAAAAAACAAAATCTCAAAACACCTTTTTGGTGTTTTAAGAAAAACGTTTAATTTTTAGATTTTGTAAAGGGACAAATCAAAAAAACGCCTCAGTTGCCAAACGCGTTTCTTTGTTTTTGTTGGAAAAAAAACAAAAACGACAAAAACGTCACGGTTGCCAAACGCTCCCTAAAATAAACCAGAGCAATTTATTTGTTATATATAACATTATTCGACAATACATTAATTAGTATGTGTTGCTCTCGTCTGATGCAGAAATTTTAGTCCATGACCCCAACATAAAGGGCCCGTTTGGTTGCTGAAAAGAGAAGTTGAAATGGGCAGAAAGCCCGCCAAAATTGACAAAAACTGTCAGTTTTGACAGGCTTTCTTGCAAAAACGCCCCCAAAAATGACGTTTTTACAATAAAATCTACCAAAACTGACAGTTTTTGTCTGTTTTGACAGGCTTTCCCAAGCCCTCTTCAGCAACCAAACGGGCCCAAAGTGCTGCTCTTTCATTGCTGTTATCGACGCTACTGTTGCTTTCTTCATAGGATAAATTTTCAACGTTAGAGAGAGTCGAATAATGTATGTACGAAACGCTACATCTTCAGATAAGTGACCTTATACCGTACGCTACATGGAATCTTGGATGTGCAATATTTAGACATCTCAACGGCTGCTTAATTCATTGCTCAAGCTTTAACTACGAGAATCCTCTAAGCTTTGCCCGACAGCAACTATCTAAACTGAAATAACTGCAGGCAAAAAGAAAAGATAAATAGCGTATACACAAATCATTTCCGATGTACAACTGCTCCAAGTTTGGATCCTACAGTCTCTACACTAGTGCAGGACCACGATGAACAAACGTCAGATATATTTCAATTGATCGAGGAGCAAATGCAGATGGTCCTTCCAACTGGTTCTCTCTGTTTCTCTAATTCAACTTTTCTTCGCCGGCCCTGGAACAAATCGCCAGAGATCCACTGCTATGTCTACCTCTTTCTTCCTGTGGAACTTGTACATCTGCGGCACATCATACCTAAGCTACAAAGCCCAGAAGGAAATATATTTGATAAGCAAGTTTTCAAAATAACATGGTAATGGCATACAACCGTCGCCAGGCCAAGTAATTGATAAAAACCAATGACCTTCAAAGTTGAGTTGTAGGTAGAATGTATGTAAGAACGCAAAATTAAAGTATGGTATGTGCATGTTCTGCATTATACCTCACACAATACTTCTGCACTACTGGCACCAAAGGACCGCAACGCTGCTCTTTTAATGTGCTGTGTATTACACGAGTTAGCGCATTAGATAAATGCTAGAGCTACATCTAGTAACTAGGATGAATGGACTTATGCGAATGATTACAATAATAGAGTGGAAAATGAAGAAAAAACGGTTTTAGCAAAAAGCGTGCTTAATAGCATGAACAATGAATAAAACATTTTTGACATTTTTATCCAATATGATACGTGGTTGATCCCTTTTCACCATCTTCCTATTAGGGATTAGACACCAGAATGCATAAATACTCCTCTTATTTTGTTATCTTTTAAAAGATCAAAGCCTCTACCTTATGCAAAGAGAGGAACATTGACTAGATACTGGGAGTAGAAGCCAATACACTGAGTCAAACACACCAAACTCCCTAAGTTCTATATATGCTACATAGCAAGAATAACTTTCGTGACAATCCAAAGAAAAAAATGACAATTAATATTCACAAAATAAAATACTATGAAGCTGGCCCAAAATCTTCCTGCCCGATGTAGAGAAAAATCTCACAGGACAAGCATTGTTGAAGGTTTAGACACTGCTTAAAATGGAAGATGTGTTGTATTGGTGTCCTCGCAAATGAAATGATTACTGATTACAATATATGAAAAACTTCAGAATATGACAAAACATTGAAGTAGATTGAATAGCATAGGAACATGGTTTACAAAGTAGAAAACATTAGGCCGCACATTTCAAAACAGAAATGCTGAAGATCGTTATTTGTAAGTACATATACCACCTTGAGACTACTTGGGAGTCTAATCTCTTTGTACTGTAGTGAAAAGCAATCAAGTTCCAGGCTTTTTCTCTTATAGCCCAGGATATATACAAGTAAAGCTACAGGAATTGACACGGGTGAAATAATTGGAAGTGGAATCTACTGAAGTTGCAGTCAGACTCAGAGGTCCAGAAAACACAGGAATTTGTGCATAATATTAGGAAGCTTGAGTGCCAAATTTATCACACCATTTTTAACAGTAACAATATGCATTTTAGCTAATATTTCATCTTGAAACAATTACTCCCAACTATTGTAAAGTTTATATCTCAAACCCAAGAGATCATTGACTTTCCAATCATCAACTTGTACATGCAATTGGAAGCTATTTCCAGGCTGAGACTTAAAACTGAAATTATTTGAAATTTCTGCAAATGTCACTCCACTAGTACCAGTTCAGGAAGTAGAAAGTGCTACAGTCTAGGACCATGGTCCACTGCATGGTTTACATTCACATGCCATTTCCACCAGACAAACTCATGCTTTCAGCACATCACGTACTGGGTTTTGGTGGGGGATATACGAGATCTGTGTGTGCACACGCGCGAGCATGCAAGAACGGATAAGTACATTTGTCCCACTCTTGTGACTTGTGTATATTAGTATATACATGAAATACAAAACAAATTTAAAAAAAATAAACAGAAGCCATGCAATGTACGTTAAGTTTATATATGACATGCTAAACCAGTTAAATCAAAGCAGAAATTACAGAAATCATATGTTTAATTGCATATGCTTGATGAGTTGCAATTTAAATAACTCACATCCCTGGTAGTAGTCTTGTGCAAAGAATAGACTGCTTGGGATGCAACCTGGTGACAATTTGACATGATTAAGAAACTGATGCTAGTTCAATATATGTGGGAACTAAAATCAATTCAAACCTTCAGAGCCATAGAAAGAAACTCCATGTCAGATCCTTTCTTTCTAGTCCCAAAGGGAGGATTCATCACAATAGTGTCAACAAACAGACCTGTACATTATTTACCAAAAGAAAAGACCTTCAGCTTAACAAATACAGTAAGGAAATTACCAAAATGAATTTCTCAATACATTTAGCTGTGTTATGGTACTTTACAATCACATGAAACAGTATAATTGTTTGTTAATTTTTCCTCTCAGTAACATAAATGCATTACTAGTGTTGAAGTGATTACAATAACTATAAAAATGATGTTTCTCCTATTGATTATACCATAAGGGAGATGTATTGAGAAGGTTCAGACATCTAACAGAGTCCAAAAGGTTCACCGGATAAGGGAAAATGAAGAATTATGGAGTAATAGACGAGGTAAATCTAATCAACTTGGATGTTGGAAATTATGAAGAATAAGAATGGCTAGTTGTACTGAGGAGACACCCAGATAGTTATTAACAAAGTTGAATGCAAGAAAAGGAATAGCACCCTAAAGTTATCATAGACCAACATCACATGATGTATAGAGGCTATAGTTAAAGGCACCAAAGTCGATAGTGTTAAGCCTTTGCATGGGACCACTTTGACTGCAAGACTTCAAGTATTTAATATAGCACAATATCACTGTAAACAATATTTATCCCAATGACACATATCAACAATAACCCACAGATAGTCCATAGTAATGCATAGCCTCAGTCATTACAGATAATAGTATAAACTAGATGTATCTGCATATGGTTTTGATACTGTTGAATTTTTCAAATGTATATGCAGGAAATTTTTACATAGCAAAAAATAACACTTTAAATAGCCATTGAAGGTATGAAACTTAAGATAGCCACTGCTGGAGATCATAAAATGGGTGAATGCGAGGAACACTAGGTTATTAGTATTACTGGTTAGGCGTAGGAAATATAGGGGCACTGGAGACAGAATACATAATGGGAGAAAGGGAAAACAAAATAACATGTACAAAGCCCGAGAGGTGAATACAGCCATGTGTTTAGATGAGGAAGAAGGAATAGGACGAGAAGGTGGTCATGGCAAGGATTAAAAATTATGGACTCACTCACAAGATCTAATATTGCCTTTATTCTTCCAGCCAACCAACAATATGAAGTAAAATAGTAAGAGATGGAATGATAAAGAAATGACCAAGGAAACAAATAGAACGACCATGTCCAGGACTACTGGCCCTAAGGCATAGCTTCCGGAACAATGAGGTCCTAGAGGTGGTTCTTCACCTGTATTTTTTAGCGCTACTATACATATATAGCCAGGTTCATATTTTGCAATGAAGAACAAACAATACGGCTTCAAATGGATGCATGAGTTTCTTCCTTTAACTACCCCAATTTTAACAACATCCAGTTTTCTCAGCAAGTTTAACCTTTCTCATTGGTTGAAAGGAAGAGACAAAAAATAACTCGGAAATAATTTCCTATCTGGATTGCCAAATTACTCTAGAATAAGGTATTATCTCAGAACGACAGCCAAGAATTTCTTGAACCAACATTACCTCTCCATTCAATATCCTTGATGTCACACTGAATAAGATCAATGTCCACCTGCATTAAAAATGTTGTACACAATTTTTTTGTGAAACTCGTCTTCAAAATTTTCTAGATAATAAATAATATTAGATTATTGAATACAAATTTTCATATATGCTGGTGTGAACCACATAGGTAGCTAAACTTCATTTTCTAACTGTCGCAAAGTCACTTTGCCAAGTTGATGTGAAACATAATATTTCTAAATATCAAAGATAAATAATATTTATAATCTAATGTAATAGAAAACTAGGCGACCTAGGCATTGGACCTAACGCCTAGAACCTAGGCAGGGCCTAGGCAGTTTACCTATTTTTTTCTTTTTTTAATTACAATAATTGATAGTAAATGCCAATGTTATAAGCTCCAAATGGATGCCTAGGCAGATTTCTTTCTTCGTTTAAGTGATGGCATAGAGGAGGTGTTCATAGTTAGAGGCTGGAAGAGTTTGGAGGAGGTTGGAGGACGTGTAGATTGCAATGGAGGAAATCACGATCAACGCCTATAGGGTACAATCCACGTAAGCAGACCACACTCCTCCGCACTCCCAAAACATAGGTAGGCAGCCTAGGTACCATCTAGGCACTACGTGCTAAGTGGGTGGCCTAGGTACAACCTAGGCCTAGGCATACACCGAGGTGGGCTAGGTGAAGCTTTTTATAACATTGATTATAATCAAACGCAAGATATGTGAAAAATTACCTCCAGATTTTCTGCATTTAGTGAAGCAATTTCAAGAGATTGTGGATCGACGTCGACGCCAATTACATGACTGCACATTGCAGATACAAGAGAAGCATAAAAATTCATTCACAAGATGTAAACAATAAAGGCAGCTAAAAACATCAAACTTTAATACTCAGGTAAGTAACAAAATGATTAAAAAAAGAAGTCACTAGATAAGCAGCTGAATCATATTGATAGATGATAATGCAGCATATATTTTGTAATATCAAACAATCAGACATAAAAAAAGGAAGGGGGTTCATGTTCCCACAGAAAGATGAGAAAGTACTCACTCTGCACCCAAGAGAGCACTGGCTACACCTAATGTACCACAGCCACAACCAAAGTCTGCTACTACCTTGCTACTTATGTCCCCAAATGTATTTTCAGCCTGACAATGTTATGGAATAACAATGGATACATATCCATTCAGTAATCAGCACTGCATACATTTTCCATGATCAGCATCCATGACACGCTCATCATTAATCTCACAACCATATGCATATATACAAAAAACACATAAAATAAGCAACCCGGTAAAATAAATAATGGAAAAACATCAAAAATGCTTTCTTCTTCATTTCTTTCAACGCGCAATATGTATTTTTGGAATATATTAATAGCATTGCTGACAGGTATCACTGATAAAATGCACAAGGCAATCACTGTACAACAGAGAACAAGCTATACAAAGAAAGAACAAAGTTCAAAGCAACAAAAAAACTGTTCATAAGCTTTTGGAGAGAGAAATAAATATGGAATAGAGGAGTCCCTCTGCTGGTAAATGGTGTCTAAATTGACCACAAGATACCTTCATAAACGAACAAATTGACCATTGTATCAACCAAATAACACAGCATCTAAGAGCTAGCGTTGCATAAACGGTGAAATTATTTAAAAATAAACTTACAGCTATTTCTGAGTTCAACTATTTAACTACCGTGCACCTTTTTTCACATAAAAGCTATTTCTGGTTCGTCCATGACTCCACCTATTGATAATTTTCATATTTCAATGCATAAAGGAGAGCCCCTCCCTTATTCTCACAAAACAAGCCCAATTGCATAGCTTCAAAACAGAAAAAGATTATAGTGCACAAGCGGGTCATGCCCAATATTTATATTTTGCCGGTAGGAAAAAATTCGCATGGACATCACGAGTCTAATAGAATTACTTTGGAAAAATTATCGGTGGCCAACAAGAAGCATCAAATGCAAACTTCATGAAGCAGCTCGGATAATAAATATTTGTAAACATAACACTGAGAAAATACCGTAAAAATCACTCTTGAGGCGATGTGTGGTCGAGTTGGGTACTGCTCCAGCTCAATCTGCTCATGGTTTTGACAAAATAACGACGATAAACGTTATCATTAATTTTCTCAAAAAAAAAAACGTTATCATTAAAGGCGCATAAAAGGGCAAATTTCTCAATCAGAAGAAGTGCACACAAAGTCGAGCTTTAGGTTTTTTTTCCCAAACAAACCAATTGGGCCGGCGTAAAGGAGCAAAAAGGTAAAGTTTGCCCAAATGAGGAACTGGACAAAAAGAATAAAAATAAAAAAGGAAAAGGAAAAGATTGATGAATCTATGCAAGAATAAATAAAGTGGGGAAAAGGGATCGAACCTTTGGGGTGGGGAACTGTTCGAGATCTCCGAGAAGACCCTCGAGCTGCTTGAGCTTCATGATGGGTTGCCTAGCTTTTCCTTCCTTTTTCGCTCCTTTTCTACTACTTCTGTCAATTAAATTAAAAAAGGGGGATTTTAATAATGGGGACTTGAACCCTAGTCTTTGTAGCTTTTATTCTTGTTGAGAATTATCCGATAGCCCATCCAAGGCCTAGCCCAGGATCAGGCTTACACTTGGGCCTGGTTGGGTTGGGCTGCAGCAAAAGTGGAGAAAAGAGAAACCTTTCATGTAATTTTCAAGAGAGGTGTGCATGACGCATTTAAACTTTTGCGTAGTAAAAAAAAAATTGTTAACATTTTATTGATGCCAATATAAATAGGTATAAAAAAAACAGCTTCTTCATTTCTTGATTTTCATAGAAATAAAAACTGCATAAAAAAGATGAACTTGCAATCAAGATGGAGAAGAGATGCTCTGTGCTTGCAAGGTGGAGAATGAAGAATTGAGTTAGGATCTCTGTTATTATCCTTTGCCGATGGATACTCGGAGAGAATGATTGGTTTTTTTACTTATCTTTATTTTTTTAGGGGAGGAACGAAATTTAGAAAGAAGTGGGAGGTTTGAGAACTTATTTGACACTACATAACGAGGGAGCTCTAGCGAGAATATGGAGGTAGTTTTGTTATTTGTTTTTTGCCTTGCATTTTTACCCTTTTGAGGAATTTTAAAGCATTTGTAAGCATTGAGGAGATTGCTTGAATTATTTAAATATCTTGACGCGCATAGGGGTAGAATAAAAAGTCTATTTTCTTAAACAATAGTAATAGATTTTATTATAATTATTTTTTAATACTAAAGACAATATTGTATTTTCAAGTCCGCAATGTGAAAACTCCTTAGAACCAACTTAAGATAAAAGATAATTGTTATGAAACCTCTTCAAATTTGCCTGTTTATTAGGAAATTTCTGAACATCATCTTTTGATTACAAAACTCCCTGATGTTAAAAAGGCTGCTAAGATCCTGTAAAAATGGCACGTGCAAGTCACATGCATTTATATATTCCAAAATCATCCTATTTTTCTTCCTCATAACATAACTCCTCTTCCTCTCATTGCTTTGTAATCGCGTCATACATAGCCAGAACTGATTTGTTCTTGCTTTCAATACCCAATTATTGAACGATCACAACAAGAATTGGCTAGAATATCACCCTTTGATATTAAGGGGCTGTTTGGTTCGTTTCCTAGATATAGGGAAATGTAATTCCAAGTAAAGAAACCAATGTTTTTAGTTTTCCAAACTTTTCCAAGAAATAGTTTGTTTTGGTTTGGTTCGCACAAAAAAATGGTGAGAAACCAATGTTTTTACTTTTCTTGTGTTTGGTTTGCAAGAGAAAAAAAGGGAAAACTTATGTTGATTTGACATTTCCCACTTTTCTTGTGTTTGGTTGGTTTTGAAGTGTGTAGGGAAAAGTGTTTAGAGTCACCATGGTAAGATTACCCCCCACTATAGATAAAAATTATTTGTGCTAGTTATGAGATGTAATCTTAATCATATAAAAGTGCGAATGTATCATGAACAAATATTAATAACCCGAATGAATTATAAATTTCTGTTTGTATTAATGAAATCATACGAAACCTGAAATCATCTGAAACCTACTGTAACATGAACTGCGTACCTGATTTGACATGAATTATACCTGTTTGCCATGAAAATAATCACACAAAACCTGTTTTCCAAGATAAAATAAACAAGACCTGTAATAACCTGATTATTCATAAATTTATGAAATACGTACCTGAATTAGCCAATAAAATTTCTGAAACCTATAAAAACATATAAACGGCCTGAATAGCCATATTTTAGTATATAACATAGCAAATAGCCATCCGGTATATGTGAATTATGACTGTGGGCTCAGAACTTGTTCAATATCATCATTGTTAGCCATCCGGTGCAATATCAATAGATATTGCAGGTTGCTAATCTCAGAAAAATTAACAATCATCATAGCCTAAATTGAACACCCACAAACAGTATCATAATCAACAAACAGTGCGGAAAATCTGAGCACACATAGAACTCCACAAAACATTAGCTCAAATAGAAGATGAACAACAGAGCATCCACAAACAGTGAGCTC